>OY728161.1:919716740-920199240 GCA_963277665.1 Viscum album
ATTATTCTTATAACCAGAATATAATCCTTGAGTCCAAAAGCACCAATACATTAATTATTCCACTTCAACTGTAGTAACAACATAATATTGTCCTTGATCCCTTGGTTTTTTCTGAGGTAAGTTTCCCGGATGATTAGGACATTCATTTAAATAATGACCCATTTACCTACAATTGTAGCATTCAACATTAATAACCTCTTTCTTTCCCTTGCAATCACGAGCCTAGTGACCTTTTTCTCCACATTTATAACAAACTCCCATTCATTTTAGGAAAGTACTGGGGTGATTATTCCCACAATTATCACATAATGGAAAATCATTCTTTCCCTTTTTCCCTTTATCAATCTCTTGTTCCACCGTTCTCTTCTTCTCTTGCTTTACTTTATTATCATTAGATTTAGAGAATTCCTTTTCTGTCTTGATAGAACACGAGACTATATCTTCGTATGTTGAGAAAGATTGTGATACTAAATCTCAACAGAGAAATGGTTTTAACCCATCAAAGAAACGATCAATCTTACTTCTTGGGTTACGTATATAATCTGTAGCATGCCTCACTAACCTTGTAAAGTTAGCCTCATACTTTGAGACATTCTCATCCTCCTTCTGCCTTAGAATCAGAAATTGCCTTTCCGTATCTGCTTGATGGTCATGTGGAAAGTATTTTTCTAAGAAAATTTCCTTAAAATCTCTCTATTATATACTTTATACTTATTCATCTTCCTTTGTGTTTTGAATCAGCGACCACCATTGATCGACATCTCCAATGAGGCGGTAAACTGCCATGACAACCTTCTCCCTTTCGCTACTCCCCAAGGCGTCGAATATTTTCTCTAAGGAGTTTATCCATTGCTCAGCTACTAATGGATTTTTACCCCCATTAAACATTGGCGGTTGTTGCCTCATGAAGCGGTCTAACATTGATCCTCCACGTTGCGGATCAGCATGCTCCATACGAGTAAGGTTAATATTCATAACCTGAGTGAGTTGTCCTAGTATGGTGATAAGTTGATCAACACCAGTTGTATCACCAGATCCACTATAATTATCTTGAGCAGGAGGGAAATACCTACATGGAGTGCGTGCATTGATACGGTTTCCATTCCTTCCACTAGGCTCCATTTCTAAACAATGGCATAAACTAGATTAGTTTATGAATCAAAATACATAATTACAAACTTGAAAAACACTTAACATAAATTAAACTATTTATGGATATAATCCATAATCACAAAAATGTTTTCTTTGAGGAAGTATATACTCATAACCCTTTATAGTGGTTAGTAAAGAAAATAAGAATTATCCTAAGCATATCCCCTGGGAGTTTCGTAACCAAGAGTGCAGCAAGGACCGTTGTCGTGCACTAGTTCCCGTTCGAGTCTAGCTCAAAGTGGTGTTTTCGGGTTTTACCCCTAGGTACATCTGTGCCAGAGCCTCCTCTACTTGCTCGTATCCAGACAGGGATGTATTTCTCGAAAAACTCACAAAATCTCTATAATACAAAAATTCTAGGAAGTTCATCTATTCTAATCCTCAAAGTCCATCTCAGGGCTATGTGCTCTAATCAGAGTTTATCTAAATCTAGCTTCCAAGGTTAGTACTAAACTGCCTCTAATACCAACTGTAATGCCCCAACCCCAGTTACCCAGAGTCGGTGCATTATTACATAACATTAGAATGATCACAAAGATCAAGTCTCGAAAGACTGATTAGTTTAGTATCCTTGAAACACTAGATATATTCATAATTTTTACATTACATCATAAAGTAATTCAAAACTAAAACAACATCTTGTCTTCATATCCCCTCATATTATCCCTTCAGGTCATTCATAAAATACTTCTTCACATCCTGGAAAAATTAAAACATTGAAAGGGGTGAGCTTAGATGCTGAGTAAGGATAACAATATAATGGAACCTTTCATAAATAAACATAAACATTTAAGGCATTGTATAACTGAAACAAAAGACTTTTAATCTTGAACTTCAACATAATATGGAAAAATAAAATGAAATAATGCCATTTACTTATTCACATGGATATTCTACTAGTCAAATAATCACATGCAATATCAATAACCACTTTCATAATGATGGAATTCATAATTCCAGACTATCATAACCACATTGCCATGGCCTCGTGCCAAGACTACATATAAGATTTTGTCAAGGCCTCATGCCAAGACACTAGTTTGTCTCATGATACCTACCGATGCATCGAAGAGCTATAGAGGGCTCCACCCGTCACTTATTAAGTCCAATGAATTCCTTATATGAAAAGGTTTAAACATATTATAAACCATAACATAATCGTATCACATAAAACATGCATAAAGGAAACATAACATTTCCACATTTCAATCACAAGATATCAATACAACACATTGATATAATAAAAACACTTTCAAAACCATTTTCAATACCAAAATAAAAGAATAGTAAAACATGGTATTTATTTTTCATTTAAAAAAAACTATGGCTTGTAGAGGAATCCAAAACTCAAATAATGGCCACGACAGTGAAGAAGTCATTGTCACCGCATACGTACGACAAAAAAATACATTCCCTTTTGTTGTTTAGTAAAATGCTTCGTATAAAAAAATTTATTTTGAATAAACGTAAAAGTCAAAGGGGTTTATACACCATATAAAATAAAGTTTTGTATAAAACAAAATATGCCTCAATGAAAGGAGATTGAGATGAAGTCCCTTACAAAGATCATTTTTTAAATAAATTAGATCTATTATGTGTATTCAATATAAGTACACATAAAGAAAATACAAATACAAGATTGGACATAATAATATCATGACATAATTTGAATGTAGGAGATTAACCCAAAGAATAGAAATTGGGTTAAGAAGTTCCCTTACAAAGATCATTTTTTAAATAAATTATATCTATTATGTGTATTCACTATAAGTACACATAAAGAAAGTACAAATAGAAGATTGGACATAATAATATCATGACATAATTTGAATGTAGGAGATTAACCCAAAGAATAGAAATTGGGTTAAGAAGTTCGCTTACAAAGATCATTTTTTAAATAAATTAGATCAATTATGTGTATTCACTATAAGTACACATAGAGAAAGTACAAATACAATATTGGACATAATAATATTATGACATAATTTGAATGTAGGAGATTAACCCAAAGAATAGAAATTGGGTTAAGAAGATCCCTTACATCATGTCCGACATGACTCGATCGTTCTTTAACCTCCTGAATAATAAAATAGAGTTAATTTATACTTTCTTAAGAACCTTTTTCAAGTTTATTATTACTTTTATATCACTTATTACCATGTTATGAATATTATGTAATTATTTAAGTTAAAAACGGTCGTTTTGTCGATCTTTGGTATTTGAGTCAAAAATAAGATGCTTATAATTACAAGTTGTTCATGTGGTAAAATATCCATTATATCTAGAATTATATTCATGATGTAGATAACATATATTTAATATATATCTAGTATATACATTCATTCATAATATTACGTAACATTTAGAGTTAAGAAATGAAATGCACCGTTCATGGAGACGGTAAGCCGTACGTACGCATGAACGCTACTTTCATTTCTATTTCATATTTAATGGAATTAAATCATAATGATATAAAGTTATATTATAATTACATTATAATATCATATATAATATCATTTACTCCATCCTTTATACATCCCACATATGGCATTACCAATTCAAATCACTTTGAGGGGGCGGTAGTCCGCACTTCCTAAAATGAAATTATCGCGTTACCCATAATGGAATTCATAAAGGTATTCCACAAATAATAAATAAAGAAGCATAAGTAATACATAAACATAATATATATCATATATAAAAATAGTTTCATCATAATGGCCACCATGAGAGGTGTAAAAAGAAGATTGAACAATCATCATTTCAGGAGGCAGTAATTCACCACCCACAGAAACAGTATGTTCTTTAACCATTAGAAGAAGGTGTGTGTAAGTGTAAATCAAATCCTTCTTATAAAAAAAATACTAGTATATTGAAGATACTTTTTTTGTTACAAAATAAAGGAATAAAAAGAGTTTAAGGGGTTGGAGAAGCAAAATAAAACAAAATAACATAAGAGAAGACATTACCTTAAAATCAGATAACTCTTTTTGATTTGGGCCAAAGGCTTCCTTGGGAAGACTTATGCCCAAAGTGAGCCTTATAGGAGTAATAGAGGGAAGTTTAGAGAGTATTTGGGCAGAGGTTGGCCGAGCCAAATGGCTTTGATGTTGTGAATAAGGTGGTATAGGTGGGGGCCTTTTATAAGAGGAGAGGAGGGGCACTCTTGGAAAGTCATGAAATGTTACATTATTATGAAGTGCTTTTCAGATTTCAAAGGTCCCACAATTATATATTTTTAGTATAAGGTGATAAGGGTTCTAAATATACTCATCCACTAGGTTTTTGACAAGTTTAAGTCTTAGATTTTACATTATCTTTTCATTTTATTTAATTCGTTAATTAATGAGGTAATCGATGCATCATCATGGTGTGATACAAAATTTACTTTATTTCATATCTAAAAATTATATAAAAAAATATCATGATATAGGAAATATTTTTAGATTTAAAATGAATATTTACAGTCGAAATATTACCTTATATAACCTCATGTAAAAATTGTTTTAGTAAAATAACACATGTTTGTGACAATTTTATATTTATTTTAAATAAAAAGTTATTAATGTCATTTTCTTACCCAAGTGGATCCATGGGGTCCCCAAGTTGACCAGTGGATTTTCTTGGTCAGACATGACTCATCCAATAAGGGTAGGACAAGTGTCAAGATATTTTCATATTTTTATAATATCATTTTTACCTTAAATTTCACTAATTACCTTTAATCGCGATTAATAGAACTTAAAAGTTACTATTCACCAAGAATTATTTTAATCCCATTGATCCACATTTTAATTCATAATTAAAATGATGTATGTCATATTTTAAAAATTCAAATCACAGAGGTGGTAAAATTTCATTTAAACGAAAAATCAGTTTTTTTAACTACCACTTAGTGGTTTCACTATTCATCAAAAATCAAAGTTTTTCAGAACAACACCAAAAATTAACCCTAAGATATATTTGATATTACTAATTAAAAAATGATGTCTATTTTACAAAATTCAAAACATATAAGTTGAATTAATTAATTTAATAATAAATTCCCGTTGTCACAAAAAATAGCGTGTTTTTAAGAAAGAATATCAATCAAAAGATTGACAATTGTTTATGTCCAATTTCAAAGTGAAATTAATTATAATGAGAACCATTGGATAACATTGTAAAAATATATTCTAATTAAACTTTAGAACCACTAAATTGTATAATTTATCACTATAAATTATTTTTATTAAAAAATTTGTTTTTAAGTATTTTTCACTTTTCATCAAAAATTGGAAGTTCTCAGAAAAATACCAAAAATTCAACATAGGATAATTTCGATATTCTGAATCCAAAAATGAAGTCCATTTTGAAATATAAAATTTATATAATTTAAAAAAGTCAGTATTACTATTCATAACTGCTACTTTTATTGGTCGCGGTGTGTTAGAACTTGAGGTTGCGTACAACACACACTGCTCTATTATTCAAAGAGGAGCATACCATGGAAGCTTGGGGTGTTACAAGAATTTTTCAAAAAATTTATTTAATTTATTAATATTATATTTATATACTTATTTGGAATCTTAAATTATAAACCATTACCTATATTCATCCTATTCTATGGAAAATTAACGCATCGATCATGCATACATACAGACTACTGCCTCCACGAATGTTATGTATTTCATTTTCATCTTGTATTTTATAATTTATCAATATCATTTAAAATATGATTTTACACAAAAAAATCTAAATAATATCATTATTTTTTTAATAATGATATTAATCTAAAGGGATCACTTTTTATACCATACAACCCTTTTATCCATTAAAAATTATTGAAACAAGCTCATCGTTGAATTAGTCATCATGAATAAAAAACAAAATACTTATGAAATTAAATTAGAACATTATAAATCATTATAAAACATATTTTAATTTTTCTTTAAATATTTTTTAATGATGAAATTTTAATCTATTAACAAGAATCGACATTTCCATTACGAAACTAGTACTTAATAGACAATCAAAACTAATAACATCTGAGAATGAAAATAGAATATAACTAACAAATATAATAGTAATAAATGATTATAAATGATGTTTATAAAAATTTTAAGTATGAATATGGTTATGAAATATGTTATTAAGATTTTTTAAAGGATATTAGAGAACTTTTTACTATACAAGATTAAGGGTAAGAGTTTCTTGGCCTCAATTTTAGTTCTTTAATACATGTTTTTTTATTCTTAATATTTATTTTTATATAGTATTATTTTTATTTAATTAAAATTAAATTATTATAATATATTTTAAATTTAATTATTTTTATATAAAAATAAAAATTTATTTCCTTTCTCCAGTTGTATTTTGAGTCAAGTGTTACCCAAACCATAAGGGTTTTTGTTAACTTAATTTTCATTCATTGAGTTATGATCGTACTTTTGGAAATATACTCTTATAAGTAGGGTATGTTATTTATTATTATATTATTATCATTTAATTAATCTTTTTTTCTATATATTTATATTTTATTCTTATAAAATTCATTTACAATTATTATTCCTTCAAAATATATTTTTTGTAAGCGTTTTTCATAACTCAGTTTCTTTTTTATTTATTTATAAAGATTATTATTGAACCCCATTCTTATAAGAAGAATTATTTTACCATATGAACTTATAAAATAGTATTTAAGCCTCCATTTATATGTATTTACATTTCAACATCATGATATCCTTTTTTATGGACCATTTCCTATTGATATACTTATGCCATGAAAGTACTCCTCACTACTACCTTGTTATCATCCCTTTCATAAGGATTCATTCCATTATATTGTAAATATTAATATTTTTGTATTTTCATCTATTTATCCAAATTATTATATTGAAATTGAAAAAATTTATGTTCCATATATCTATTATTTCTATATGGATAACTATTGAATTCTTTTCCAAGTTTTTGTATGAGGATCCTTAGGGGAATATAAGATACATGTTGTTTAACCATCCACCATCTTTATTGGTATAGATTTTGATTATATAATTCTATTTATTAATTTTGGAAATTATTGAATTATCTATATACCCATTAGTCTATATGTTTCTTTTTTGAAGGATTCCTACTAAGAGATCTATTCCATTTATTGATCGAGGGAATATTTACAATTTTTTTACTTATAGTTTCAATATGGTTGTTTATTGATTAGTAAGTAATGTTGGTTATATATTTTATAGTTTATTCATTCATTTATTATATGAAATAATTTCTCTTAATTAGTTATGGGTGGGGCCCACATTAGTCCCTTGATGCATCAGTAACTCTCATGAGACAAACTAGAAAATGTATTCAGTGCATGTCTGTCTAATTATTCTGGATGTCTTGGGGCGAGGTTTTGATGGTTTGTATGATGTCTTAGTTGAGGCCTTGACAGTAAGATTATGATTTCCTACATTAATAATTATATCATTATGAAGAAGTTCCTCAAGTTCCTTAGCTTTTCTCCCAAAGGCTCCCACAACCAGAACACCAACAAAATAAAATAAGTTTAACACTTATTTTATTAACATAACCTAAGCATTTGAATTTCAAATATTCACATTTAACTCACTTAATTAATTAACATAAGTTGTCAAAAATTAATGGTGAGTTGAGGGGGGTTAGAGAATATGAAGGGGTGGGGTTTGTGTGGGACCCACCGGCTTCATAACCTCTCATGGGAAGTTGGGTGGTTACCCAACTTCCACCCAAAGGTTAAACACTTAGGAAGATAAATAAAATTTGTAGTTAAAATTTTATTTTAACTTCCACAAATTTTAACAACTTCACCCATGAAAACACAGCTCCGGAAAAGGTGTTCCTAAGAAATTACCAGCGCTATGGTTCCATCGGTGCCCTTGGAATTCGATTCCGAGCACCGGTTCAAATGTTAGGAAAAACCCGCTCGTTCGTTCACTGAACGTACCCGAGCTAAACTTTGGAAAAAGATTTCGGGCACACCGGGCCTCAGAATTAGGTGCTATCAGAAACCGTGTTCTTGTAAAATCCAAAAGAAAATTAAGAAAATATTTCCCTTGAATTTTACGGGTCTTTACATTACTCTCACCTCAGGGCTTTACGTCCCCGTAAAGCTATAACACAAACTAGGGAAACAAAAGCGGTACTGAGCACGCATATGAGCCTTCCGCTCCCATGTGCTCACCTGGAGGTTCCCGTACTGCTAGTGAAAGCGCACCCGAGGAATCGACCCGTCCTCGTAGGACCCACTCCTGTCGTTCCTCGATCCCCACTGGAACCTCCGTGAGGGTCACCCCATCGCCCAAGTCCAGCTCCTCATGGTCGATGAAAAGCGAAGGTTCGAGCTTGTATCCCCTCAGTTGAGATACCTGGAAGTCATCGTGCACCTGGTGCAACTGAGGTGGGTGGGTCAAGTGGTAAACCACCTCGCCTACCCTGATGAGGACCTAGAAAGGTCCGTTGAACCTCAGAGATAACTTGTCGCCTTGGCCACATCTCCGTAACTCACGTCAAGGTGAGACCTGTAGGGAAATGTGGTTGCCAACCTCGAACTCTAGTGGTCTCCGCCCCCCGTCAGCACAAGACTTTTGCCGGCTCTGAGCTATCCTCATCCGCTCTTGGATGACTTGGACCTTTCTGGTCCTACAAGAGCTGCTGAAATTTCTTCTTTGCCAATAAGAGAAATCCGGTCTCATCCCCTGGATGAACCACGTTCTTCGCCTAATACAGTCAATCCCGACATGGATAATACTAACCCAAACCAAAGATGACTTCGTAAGGCCTCGATGCTACTACCAAGAGATCCAACCATTAATCTCGCCTCCAAGGGTTGAGCCACACTGTCGGCATCAGTGTGTGGTCACTGGGTCTCCTCCAGTAGGTATCTCAAAGTGAGGGTCAAGTCAACGATTTTTAAACCGGAACCTCTTAGTAACAACATAGAGAGAGGACAGGAAGGTAAACGCCACAAGAAAGGTGTATTTTATTACTGAAGCTCAAAGTAAAAAGAGACAAAGAATCGACAAAAAAACATCAACAAAGCTAGAAGCAACATGAACAAAAGTCTCCAGGTCTGGAGCAAGTCCCGCTCCTGTCCATCTGCTCCCGAAGCTCCATGATCGTAGGCCTCAGCTGCCTGCAGCTGAGATATCCCACGTCCACCTATTCCCTACGGTCGGGGTGGACCTCCTGGTGGTGGTGGTGGAAACACCTCGAAGCGTTTTCCACCTCCAGCTGCAGGGACAGCTCCCCTGCCACAGTCTCCTGCTCCATACGGTCTGCCTCAATCGAACCTCTGCCTCTACCTAAGAGGTCCTTCATTCATCTGCTGGTCATCTGTATGGCGGGTCGGACAGTCACGAGCCATGTGACCAACCCCGCCGCAGTAATAACACTGTCCGCGCATGGTAAGTCCTCCTCCACCCCGGGTGCCTTGCACAAACGATCCCGTGTCATGCGGTCGACCACCTGTAGGTCTAGTCCTCTTGGACCTCTGCGTCATCTGTCTACTACCTGCTGTAGAAGACTCTACCACATGCCAGCTAGTGGTGGGTCCTACTGCCGGAGACTGCTCAGCAAGGAAACTCTCCACTAAGAGGGCTCGCTCCAACACCCCTGTCTGTGTCAGAATGTTGTGAGAAACAACTGAAGCTCTGATCTCTCTCCTGAGCCCCTGATCGAAGGTTTGGTCCCTGAAGAATGGGTCTCGTACCATGTCCGTGGAATAGCGCGAGAGATCGGTAAACCTCGCCGCGTACTGGGCTACTGTCATGCTGCCCTGCCGCAGCTGTAGCAGATCCTGGACGTGCACCGCTCGGAGGGTGGCTGAGACGAACTCTGAGCGAAAAAGGCTCTCAAAGTCCGTCCAAAGGAGAGATGCCTCGTCGTGCACCTAGATCATCAAGCTCCACCATCTGCCTACTGCCACATGTAGGAGGCTCGCTGCAATGACCACCATAAATTCAGCTGGTGTCTCTAACAATGAAAAACTCGTACAACTGCCTCCATCCAATCCTCGGATGCCTGAGGGTCCGTCTCCCCACGGAACCTGGGCGGTCGCTGACGATGAAACTCGTGCAGTGCACTAAGGCGACATGCACCGTCAGCGGCTGAGGCTGGTAGCATCGGTGGCTCGACGGGTAGAGGTACCGCCGGTGCCTCTGAAGTCAAAGGGCCCTGTACCGAGGCCTCATCGCTCGGTGGGCTGTCATCCCGCACAACGCTCGAAACCCTAGATGGTTGCCATTGTGGGGCCATCCTGAAAAGAAACAGGTGCGTTGCGGTTAAACAGAATACCTGGTGAGCTGACACAAAGTAATCACAGAGAAAACTTGAAACACACATGCAATCAATGTTTTCGTGCATTAAGTCGGAAATCAGAAGTCAGGGTCCTGGTGTACAGATACGTCGGCCGCCGCACCAAAACTGGACTCCCTGGACTGATAACCGCACTCAATACTTTCAACACTATTACTTCACATAGAAAAATATCAAAGTCCTGAGTTATGCGGTAGAACCAAACTCCTCTGATACCAATTTGTCACGACCCGTCCTCGGGGCCCGTGCCGTGACTACCCCAATCCTGCCTTCCATAGGCCAGGGGCTGGCGACTAGCACCAAAGGAGTAAATCCCAATAACTGGGAAGGCATTGCCTTTATAAAAGTAACAAAACACCACAGAGTACAAGAGGAAGTAAAGCACTAAGTACAAAAAGGAAGTGCTGAAAAGTAAATGGTCCAGAATACAAACCCAATCGAAAGTACAACTACAACTGAAAGAAAGTACAACAAAAAAGACAACAGTTGGAAGAACGGAAGAAAATCCTAGGTCGTCCTCCTCAGATCCTACTTGAAGGGTAGGTACAGATAGCCTCCATAACGCTCTCGTCCGCCAACCTCCTCCGAGTGTCGTCTCGTCGTGAAGTCCACCTCCGGATACTGACTCGTCGTATGGTCCACCTCCAGGTACTGTCCAGTCCTCGAACACTCGGCCTTCGTCAGCACTGACCGTCATTTGCAACAAACACAACGAGGTGGGGCATAGCCCGTGCAGGGGTGAGTATAACAATACTCAGTAGGGACCCTGAGACCCTCAATGTCTCACTAAATCCAACAAGGATAACCACAAAGAAGATCTCAACGGATAACCTCTACTTAGATATATGCCCATACATATACCTAAATTATCAAGTAACCCATCTCAATCTTGAGGAAACACAGAGATTATGAAATCAACGGATAACCACTACCTAGGTATATTACCATACATATACCTAAGTTATCAAGTGACCCATCTCAATCATGAGGAAACACAAAGATTGCAGAATCAGCTCAACCCAGATTTTATTCATGACGTCGAAACCATGGCTGCAGGAGAACTCCTCCTCCGTCGAGTATAGAGGGCCTGCCGCTACAACGAACCGCACCGAACTCCTCCTCTGTCGAGTACAACGGGCCTGCCGCTACAACCAAGCGCCCCGAACTCCTCCTCTTTCGAGTTTAGAGGGCCTGCCGCTACATCGAAGCGCACCGAACTCCTCCTCTATCGAGTACTGTGGGCCTCCTGCTACAACCAAGTGATTCCCACCATGGGTATACTCCTACAACCAAGCGCTCCCCCTCATAGGTTCTAGAGGTACTCCTTCTGTTGAGTACCTCGGGTCTGCTGCTACAACCAAGCGCTCCTCCACCATGGGTCTGCCGCTACAACCAAGCACTCCCCCTCATAGCCTCCAGAGGTACTCCTTCTGTTGAGTACCGCGGGTCTGCCGATACTACCAAGCGCTCCTCTGCTGTAGGTCTGCTACTACAACCAAGCGCTCCCCACTGGGCTATCTGAAATACACCGAGTCGATGAAACATCAGTCGTCAAGTCTCATCCAGCTACTAGGTCTCTGCACTCTGCTAGCTCGTCACCGAGAGGGTCCGCTCCACGAGCTACTGTTCGATACTCCAAGTATCAAAAAGTTCCATGAAGAAGTATCTCAAAGTACCGCCTCGTCATAGGGGTCTCAACGCAACAGACGACGCGTCAGTCGGATGCCCGGTCTGTGAGTTACTAGCCTTTTCATCCCAAGTGCCCAGTTGGTTTCATGTGCGACCCAACCCGGCCGTATCTCGACTGTACCCCGAACTCTTGTAGGGTATGATCATAGGGACCGTTTCTCAACGTGATCACCAATGCCGCTGATGGTTCGTCAAACGGACGTCCGGTCTGAAAGTTATCAGCCTTTCCGTTCCAGGGGCCTGGTTGGATTTCTGGTACAATCCAACCCGACCATTATCCAACTGCATCCAAAACTCAGGCTAAGCAGGCCAAAAGTTCCGTCTCATCAAGAGGAAACCAACAAAGTCGATGACACGCCATTCGGACGTCCGGAACTCAAGTTATGAGCGTTTCCGCTCCGAGGGCCCGGTTGGTTTCGTGTACGAACCAACCCAGCCGAACCCAAAGTATTCCGAAACCTTGAGTGCGATATACCGAAACGACCTTCTCGATCCAAGGATAACATTGCAACTAACGGTGCGTTGATCGGAGGCCCATAGCTCATGTTATTGTCAACAGACCGAAACAGGTTCGGTAATAGGGGGTTCTGGCCCGGTCTGACCTGGCCCGATACCCCTAGGGTCAGCCCGAACCGGGTCAACCCGAACTGGGTCCGGGTCTGGCCCGCATCGGCGCGGCTTGGCCTGGCCTGGGCACGGCGCGGCCCGGCCTGGGCGGCTCGGCCCGGCCCGTCGGCTCGGCCCGGCGCGCTGGGTGCGCTGGCGCTGGCCGGGTGGCCATGCGATCGGCTTGACCGTTATGGCCGAGCGCTACTGGCATGGGGAGCGCTTCCCCCGGGTGAGGAAACCGCGACCCCTTAATGGGGCCGCTTACGTCTTGCCAGCCGGGGGTCTCAGACCCCCAGTTCTACCACGATCTGGATGGCCCGCTCCGGCTGGCCGGCTTCTGCTGCCACGGGACCGGCAAGGCCGGTCCCCTTGCTCCGACGCCGGTGGCCCAGTACCAGCCGCTGGTTCCCCTGCATCACCGTGGCCCGAAACCGGCCGCGGCCTTAGTTCGTCCGACGTGGCGCGACGGCGCTGCGCCCTTCCGCCGTGGCCCCGCTCCGGCCGCGGTGCTTCTGAGGTTATCCGACGCGGCACGACTGCACCACGTCCTTTGTTTATCTTCTACGGTGCGGCGCGATGGTGCCTCGCTTTTCCGCTCTCCCTTTTTACAATGTCCGCACGGTGCTTCGGCACCACTTTTCCTTGCTCGCCACATCAAAAATCAACAACCAAAAAGGGGAGGAGTGTCGGCCGTGTTCGTGCGGTCTGACCTCTTCCCGTTATCACGATAACAGGCGGTTCAAGGAAGGGAAGATAACAACGGAAGAAAACACAAAATAGAAACACATAAAACCCCTACCTCGTTGAATTTGATGAGCGAGGATTCGTCGCGGAAACAACCCTCGCGGAAGGAGATGTCGCGGAAGGAGGCGTCGCGGAAGGAGACGTCGATCTCCGAGGAATCCGGCGTTCTTCGCGTTCTTCGTGTTCTTCGTCTAAGATGAAGAAGTTCCTCAAGTTCCTTAGATTTTCTCCCAAAGGCTCCCACAACCAAAAAACCAACAAAATAAAATAAGTTCAACACTTATTTTATTAACATAACCTAAGAATTTGAATTTCAAACATTCACATTTAACTCACTTAATTAATTAACATAAGTTGTCAAAAATTAATGGTGAGTTGAGGGGGGTTAGAGAATATGAAGGGGTGGGGTTCATGTGGGCCCCACCGGCTTCATAACCCCTCATGGGAAGTTGGGTTGTTACCCAACTTCCACCCAAAGGTTAAACACTTAGGAAGATAAATAAAATTTGTAGTTAAAATTTTATTTTAACTTCCACAAATTTTAACAACTTCACCCAAGAAAACACAGCTCCAGAAAAGGTGTTCCTAAGCAATTACCAGCGCTACGGTTCCATCGGTGCCCTCAGAATTCGATTTTGAGCACTGGTTCAAAAGTTAGGAAAAACCCGCTCGTTCGTTCACTAAACGTACCCGAGCTAAACTTTGGAAAAAGATTACGGGCACACCGGGCCTCGGAATTAGGTGCCGTCAGAAACTGCGTTCTTGTAAAATCCAAAAGAAAATTAAGAAAAAATTTCACATGAATTTTACGGGTCTTCACACTTAATATTTAAACATAAAAGTTTATGGTAATATATGTAATGTTGTATTTTCCATGTGTGATTTGGTTTTGGTTGAGGATTATATGTTTTATCTCCATCATTTTTTATGAAGAAATGAAAGATATTTAAGATAAATTTGGAAATTCCAAGAATGAATAATATGATGAGACAAGGGTTAAAAAATCTAAATTCAATCCAAATAAGTATATACAAGAGACCCTACCTTAAGGACTCAATATTATCTTCAAACACTAGTTTGACTCTCTAGTTGATTTTTTTTCAAATATGGTATTGTCCAACCCAAAGCTAGACATTTGGGAATTATCATGAGAATATAGTGATAATAAAACTCAAGATAGTAAGTAAAATCCAAAATATATGCAAGTGATAACATCTTCAACACTTTAGGTAGCTGATTTAGAAGTTGTGAGAGATAAGGATGATGCTGCTAAGGATGACTGAGGTGGCCCATGGGTCACCCCAGAATAGATGAGAGGATTTCACCCTTGAGGTCATGGATGGAATTAAGGAGCTTTAATTTTTTTTGGATTTATTCTGTTTTATGGGACTATTATTTCATTTCATGTTTGTTTTTTGTTTCATGTGTAACATGTTCTTCACATCATTAACCATACGTTGTACCCTTATCTTTTTATTAAATAAATTTTTAGGGCCATGGGATTTTAATCCTACGGTTCGAACCATTTGGAGTAAAATATAATAATTTATGTATTTAATAAAACTTAATAATGATGTAACTAATAATGTAATTAATTACAAATAATCATTAAGTAGAAGAAATTTCGTGGAAAAAAATTATGTATAAATGGTATGTCTTAAAAAAGCATTGTTTACTACTTTTTGTATTATCATTTTTTTACTATTTTTATGAAATTATTGTTATTTTCAGTTATTCTTTATGAGTTCAGTTAATGTCTTAAATTTCATTTCGATTCTATCTATACTTTATATTTTATAACATTTTAAAGTCAACTACTTAAATCATAATAATGTTAAGTGACTTAAAAATATTATAAATTATAAAATATAAATCCAATCTATATAACATTTCAAACAATGACCATGCACATAAGAAAAATAAAAAACGAGTAATTTCATAAAAACAATGAACACAATTTTTTTTTTACATAAAACAACATTGTTTCAAAAATTAACATTTATTATTAATTATATTATTAATTAGAAATCATTTAAAACCTATATTGGGGTGGGTGGTTTGGGTGGGTTTGGATTTTTGTTTATGTCTCAGGATTAAACTCATGCATGGGTGTATTTTCTTCTTAACAACTTTTATGTTTTTCATTTTTAGCTATTGTTAATTATATTATTAATTATGATCTATTTTTACTTGTAAAAAGAAATTAAAAACTAAAAACAACCCACACTCTGAGGTACCCTAGTGGTTCAGGCCTGATCCCTCCATATTAAGAATGAAAAACACCAACTAGACCAATTTTAATACATTTTCAATGGCCCACAAGCCTTATGGTTTTAAAATACCTTTATTCATTATGTTATTAATAAATATTAATTATGTTATTATTATTAAATATTATTATCTAAATTATTAATTAATATTAATTATATTTTTAATTATTTATAATAATGAAAATAATAATGTAATTAATAATTTACTACTTAATAATAATTATGCATATAATTATTTTGAAGTGTAAATTCTATATTTTTAATCAAAAATGTTTGTGCCATGTAAATTATTTTCTTTATAATTATTAAATTATTTTTATTTCAAATATTTTTTATATGTTTAAACCATGTTTTATGTTTTATTTATATTGTACTTATAGTTTATATTTTATAAGATATCAAAGATACCTACTTGAAACATAATAAGTTTTGATATGTTTCAAGTAGGTGACTTTGGAATCATATAAAATATATGATATAAATACATTCTAAATTAAATTTAAAACATAAAATAAAGACATAAAAATATTTTAAAAATAATTATTTTAATCAAAATAATAAACAAATAATAATATAGACGACACAAAATATTATTTTAAAAAACATAACATTTAGAATTTAAAATAAGTAAGTGAATTTAAAACCATAAAAATAAAAATTATAAATATATTCTAAATGAAATTTATAGATTTCAATTAAGATATATAAAATAACTAAAAATAAAAATAATATCATAAAAATAATAATTAAAAAATATTTGGTATTATTAATATGAAATGATGTAAGATATAAATTGTTAACCTAACTCATACCCCTAAAAAATTTATTAAGAAAAAGGATGTTACACTATATATACAAGGTGAAAAGAGATTAAACTATCTAGAAATTGGAAGTGATTACACATATAACTACTATCAAACACAAAACAGTAAGAAAAATAAAATAAGGAATCCATAGGTGACATGTACATTCTCCAATTATGTGTTCAATTTCCTAGGGAGTGTCAGTTCATTCTTCTATGTTCATCATAATCCTTAGGCCAAAAGTAGCTCCAAAAATCAATCTAAATGCCTAATGATTCATTTAACTTCTGAAATTATTTCTACCATCCTATAGAAATCAGTGAAATCCCATTACATGGGTCGACGTGAAGTCTCTTCAAAAGATATAAAAGAAGTGGTAATGTAGTGTCAATCCTCATGATATACTACATTATTCATCATTAAACTTGATTACTGAACTGCATTAGGAAAATAGAATCATTACACTCAAGTGCGGTAGTACATAAGGACTTGAAGAATTTGACCCAATTTAACTATTAATAGGTATATATTACTTAATAAAAATAAAATAATATATTAATTAATTAAAAATAATTAATATTTTCAAGGACACAGGAAAATTAAATTATCCCCTTGGGCCTCTGAACATCGATGTACTAAAAATTAGCCTTCGTGCCTCTAGGATTTCGATCCATGTAATGGGTTTCCTCTCAAACCATTTAAAAAGTGGGGTTTCTTTCCTTAATAAAAGGGTTATTGAACGTATACTATTTTATATTTTGAAAAGTATCAATAATTGATTAATAATATTATCATGACATTTTTACCTTTTAATAATTATCATGTCATTATTATCTTTGATTTTTCAATCCTAGGACTTGTGACTCATGAATTTATTATCCTGACTTCATTAATAATAATATTATTATCATGAAAATATAACCATGAATTTATTATCATGAATTTATTAATTGGGGAACTCAACACAATATGAGTCATCATTCTCAAGATGAAATTATGGAGACACATGGACATTGATTTGTCACGTGTTTGATTGTTTATCCATTATGTTTGTTTCTTTGGGTTGTTTTTGAGATTGATGGAAGTTACACCTTATTTGACATCATAATCTAATGTACTTGCTTTTATTTCTTTAATAAAGTGTCTCTAACCCCAAGTCATTTCAATTATTCATAAATATAACAAAAATCATAGTAATTTACACATAGATACATTATTAATACATTATTTTTAATTATTACATACAATATTAATAATTAATAACTATATTATTAATAATTATTTAGTTCACATTATTAAATATTAATTAATTTCAAAAAATTAATAACTGCATCATTGATAATTATATTATCAGTTAATAATTAATTTTAATATTAATGACTCATTACATTATTATGGATAAAATGACAATATTATAGTAATTACATTATTTTACATTTTTAATAGGATGGGGTCAAAGAACATATTTTTAAAGAAAACCCATAGCTAGAAATATAGAATGGGGTCAGACAACTAAACTACCATCATCTAGAAAGAAAAGGAAGAACAAGGTACAATATGGTCACATACCAAAAGTTTCTATACATCAAGAATCCTTGGGTATTAGGAAATATCCTATTACCACATATGAAATAAAAATCCCAGCCACAAGAGAGAAGGTTCACATGCTATGATGAGAAACCCATCCACCCTGACCATGATGATTCCATCCCCTTTTCCCTGATTTAGTCTGCAACCATTGTCCCCCTCCATCACTAATAGATTCTTCTTCATAATAAACATATAACTCTTCTCCTTTAGAAAAATGAACAAATATTTGTCAATCATCCTCACTACCATCAGATGAAATCAACCAAAATGGATTGCATGTTAGAACATTAGCTCTATCCTAGTTTTTTACTACCATTTTAAGGTCTTGTAACCGCAATAAGTGTAAAAAAATCATCCTACTCAACTAGGTATTGAGTACACATACTAGACAATTTGAATAAGAGATTATCCATCTTGAAGTTAGTAGTATCTGTTGTAAAATATTAATATTATGTGACCCAAGGGGTGGTAATCACCACACCATCATTCTCCACTACCATATGATAGTTTTCAAGACCAACTCCCTCCCGTACTAGGCTAACAAATACAAAAATAAGCACCCAACATTTTTTTAATTAAAATGTTCATATTTAATGCACTCATCACTAAAAAAAACTTATTTGGTAGAATAAAATAGATTCATATCATAATTCAAGGAAAAATCTATGCCACCAGATACATCCATTAGTTGGACACAAATAACCCTCGAAGTTTGAGCATCTTGTTCCACTACTACACAAGACATTTAGTATGGTCTATATTCCACAAAATATTTCAAGGAGACCAAAATTTTAAGCTTAATAAGATGATATATAGGACCTAAACTATCCTGGAACACATTTAGGTACATCTCTGAATTTGCATTCATTTTTTCATTATACTATGTAAAGACACCACTTTTTTATTCTGTAATAATTGGAGTTCATCTCTTTATTGTGCTTCAATATCACAATCTGTATGTCCATATTCATCCCCACCAGGTCCATATTCTATATCCTCAGCATTAGGTGCATCCTTCTTAGATACAAGGTCTTCCCATGACCTCATATAATTATTCATGGAAGAATTCATAGTCACTGTCTCACCCTCATCCAAGATGTTTCCTCTTGGAATGATATCTTCTAGCTCGAGTGTGAGCTAAAGTTCTAACTATAGAATTTGTGGCTAAACCATTCTTTCTAGGAACTTGAAATAGTTGTGCTAATGGTAAAACGTAATCAGAGGGAGCATAGGGTTGGTCAGAAAATCTTTGTTCCTTCCCATCAGCCTTCTCTATTTCACATTTCATCAAGGACTTGACCTTATTTATCCTAAATTCCTTGGATAAATGTCCTCTCAAATTAAAAATTCCACAATATATGTTCCTTGAAAAACTTCTTTAGAGTTCCCAACAACATTACAATCCACACAATAATGGAGGAGTTTTTCATATTCAACATATAGGTGAACATCATCATTAGGAGTAGAGAAAATTACCTTCTCAATAAGGGTGCTACTAAGGTCCACCTCAAATATAACTCTAGAAAAACGACAAAATATCAATTATTCATAATAATTGTCTAGTATAATTTGGATTCATATTGTCATGGTAATATCAGGTTGTATCTTCGGGTGATATATGATCCAATTAAGCCCATGATTCCTGATCCAAACCTATGAAAAATTGTTTCTAACATTGGATAGATTAAAATCCAAACTCCATTCTGGAAAACAAAGGGCACCAGACATAAGATATAGGAGTCTAAACTCCGGGCATGCTACCTTAACTCATCTATGGGAAATAAATAGTGAAAGAACCCACACCCAATTGAAACTCACTTTCAATCCGAAGAACCCCAAATTTGAGAAACCCTATGAACTAAATAATTTAGCCAACATGAATTTTCAACATTGGGAAGCGTAATAATCATAATAAGAGAGTACTTACCCATATCCAACCTTTTGGAAATGGCATCTGAGTGAGCCTTGATGAGAGCCAAAGATCCCTTTCTGACAATCCGACCTATAGACGAATCTCTAAAAGTGGCAAGTGAATGTGCCCCTGCTTTAACTATGGATACCCAACCTTGACCATATATCCCATCAGATAATGAAGGGCTAAAATTTCCATTAGATATTACTCTATCGATATCAGATCAACTGCCTCCTAAGAATCGCCATCCACACCATCTGATGCCCAGATGAACCCCTTCCTCTATAAAATTACATTATTTTACTACTAATTATATTATTAATGAATTTGAATTACATTATTAATATTAAATACATTTTTATTAACTATATTATTGTTAATAAAATTATTAAATATTAATTATTTATTACATTAATAATAATTATTAATTATTTATATTTATAATTGATTATTAACAATATTATTAACATTTTTTAGTTATGATATTATTATTATATATTTTAATATATATTATGAATAAATAACAATTACATTATGAGTAAATATTAATTATATTATTTAATATTTATAATCATTATATCTTAATTTTTCAAAAAAAATTTTTTAATTATATTTATTATAATTATCAATTGTATTATTTTATTTTAATTATTTTATCAATTATTTTTAATTTAATTATTTCTTTAAAAATTATGTTAAATGATTTTAAATTATTATGAATTGTTATTTTGATCCCTAATTATAATAATAATTACTATATAAATTAACAATAATAATAATAATAATAATAATTAATTATTAAATTATATATATTAGTAATTAATTAGTTTTTTAAATTATTATTTATATTATAATATAATTATTATTTTAATTAATATCTTATATTTTATTAATTAATGACATTATTATAATTAATTATAATTAAATATAGAAAAGAATAGATTTATTATTAATAATTATCAATATTTTTAATTAAATTATAGTGTATTATCATTATTGATTTTTTAATAATGTTATATTTTTATTTTAATGTGTTGGAAAATGAGAACACGAATTCCACATTAAAAATCTGGATGTGATGACAATGATTACTCCCATATAAAATTGAGTGTTGGGTGGGAGTTTAAGTGAGGTAATATTTTCAGAATACTTTATTCAATGTAATGATGAATAAAGAAGAGTCAAATATTGTTTTTATTTTTGTAATATATATATATATATATATATATAATAAAAAAAATAATTTAAGAAACTAGATGAAGGTGAGGTCTGGAAAAGCACCATCTTCAAATAGTTTATGTTGAAGGCACTTTTTTGGAAAGTGCCTTATTAAAATGTTTTGAGGAAAAGGCACTTACCAATTCAACACCCTCTTTGAAAACTCTATAAATAAGGTGTTTTATAAAAAAAAACATTCTTCATAGATTTTTCAAAGAGGAATATGAATTGAGAGACACCCACCCTTCATCAAAAAAACATGCATAGATTGGAAAATTATTTCCTAGTTACTATATATACAAAATTTCTTTTTATTCCTGTCATATAGGAATTTTCCCCCTATACCTAATAATTAAAACTTCATATGTGGGAAATGTGTGTTTGTGTCTTGTTTAGTTTTTCATGAGACATCCCAAACTTGTACTCCAAGATCATTTACTAAAATCACATTATTTAATCATAGTCTTAGATGCAAATGGATATGATCCATGATAAAATTTCATATGTTTCCCATTTTTTTATAATTTAATAATTAAATCTAAAAAATAATCTCACAACCATGAGAATCAATAGTATTAGTGTCTATGGCGATTGGATACATAATTTATTTTGAACATTTCTCCATAATCACTCCATACTTGATCCCCTTCTAGACATCACATATGATGTATTGATCTTTATCTTCTGGAAGTGGAATCATAATAAAGGGGTGAACTCAGATGCTCAGTAAGGGTAAAAATAAGATATAATAATTTATGATCATAAGTGAGTATAATATAATAATATAGTTATGAGAGAATTGTCATCAACAATGAGGATAACATTAAAAATCACACCCAAATGAACAGGGATCATCTATTGTAAATCAAGGCATAAGGATTTGGGTGTAACATAATATATGAGTCATCATATCAAAATAATGATGCAAAAAAATTCTATTTAGGGAATAAACATAGGCATCGAAAATCATCAAAATATGATAAAACCCAGCCATTTCCACGTTTTATCATCTCTTTGAGATATAAAACATTAATTTATAATCATCTCCATAAGGTGGAGAACATAAAATACTTATCATCTCACTGACATGGAAAAATTTACCTCTCCATCATACCTATGGGATATGAAACATTAATGTATCATCATCTCACTAAGATAAAATACTTAAACTCACTATCATCTCACTAATATGGAAATATTTACTGTTTTATCATCTAAATAATATGGAAAACATAAACTCGACATCGTCTCACTAAGATAGAAAAAATTAACCAATTAAGTAGTGGGTGATATATCACCCCACCCATCAACACACATACGTATGGGTACCATAAGATATCAATAATTCATCACATCATGAAAACCCATGGAAATAAAATGGGTTTCAAATAATTTTCAAATGGAATTTCATAATCATGACATAAAAAGTAGATCAGATAATACCAAAATCCAATCATCCAAAAAGATTATTTCATAGATCCATTTATATGATGATTCTAAAAACATAACTTGGCTATTGAAATATATTTTAAAGTTTAAATTTAAAGCAAAATCATAAAAATAGTATTCACAAAATATTATTAAAATTTTCGATAGAAAATAAAATTTACAGGTCACTTTTAAAATTTATTATTGAGAAGTTGAATTGATATTTTTTCAAACATAATTTGGAAATAAATAAAAAAATATATCTTTTAAAAAGATAAAAAAGGTTTTTGAGGTAAATGTGGGGTAGAAGATAAAATATATGATCGTAAAGAGTAATAGATTTTTAATATTTTTAAAATACATTTATTTAATTCCACATTGTAAAAAGAGTGATAAATATTTCATTTAAAAAATAGAAAAAATTGAAGATCACCATAAATAAATCATTCTTTGATTTCAAAATAAGAAATGTAAACCTTGGTGGGAAGACTGAATATAGACATGGAAGAGAAGTTGCTCATTTTGAGAGGATGGGAATTATTCTTAACATCATAAAATTTTATGACGAATGAAATACACCAAAGATTATGTACTTTTGGTGAAAGGTAATTTACTAATAAAATAAAGAGGAAATTAAATGCAATATCATCATAGTAAATAATAAAACAATAACATAAATTTATAATTAAATATAATCATTATGACTTAAGAAAATAAGTTGAGCCTAGAAAACCCCTTACAACTTCATTATATTTTGAATTGAAAAAACATGAAGGGAATAACCTAATATAGATTTAAAAACCATTAAATTTAATTATAATTATATGAAAAATAAATTTATTTGAAATATATACACCGCAAACAAAAATATGCGGTGAATATGAAGCATATCTTAAAGGTGCAAATTGATACGAGGAAACCCTTAAGGGTTTTTATAAAATTTGATTAAAAATATTTAAGAACATAAAACTAGACATGAAACTTAAAATAACATTAATAAATAAATAATCATGATATAAAACTTCAAACATTAATTATATACAACATATAAACAAAAATAGGTTCATAATACAAAACATTTCTCAAAGAAAAGAATTTTAGACAAAACCCTTACCCTGTATTTCCACATAGTTGAGTGTTTTATACCCTCTTGTATAAAAATATTAATATATTAATAATTTGTTTCAGAATTTTATTAACATATATTACCTTTAATATCTATTTATTAACAATAAATTAGTCAATTATAACTTATTTTCTCTATCAGGTGCTAGTAATTTTAATTGTTTTTCATACTCTTAAAATGTAAATGTTGGTCATCCTTCCATTACTCAAATTTCATAATCAACATATTATTAAAGGCAATGGAATATATGTTTTATAATTATTTATAATGTTCTAATTTCATTTCATTATTTTTTTGGTTCTTGAAAATGGAATTGATGACAAGCTTGTTTCGGTAATTTTTTAATAAATAAAGGGTGGTATTAATATTAATTTAAATATAAATTTATGATTTCCAGAACCATCAACCAGAAAATATGTTATCATTAATTTTTAAAAATTCTATGAATTAATGTTCCATAGTAATCCATGATATATATTTATATAATTTTTCATGACGGTGATTAAATCGACCCAAACAAGAACCTCCTGCAATCGATGGATGAGTATGGTTAAGAAAGTTATTATTTTTGGAATAATATCATTTTCATATATAAATAATGATATTATTTATATATTTTAAAGTTTTTTAATCATATTTTACGATATTTATATAAATAATAAAATACTAGAGAGAAGAAAAACACAATATGTTACGTTGTGGAGATGGTAGTCCACACGTACACACTAGTGACATTTTGAATTTACAAAGAATACAGTGAAAGTATAAAATGGTTTATCATTCAAGAATATTTAAATTTTTATAAATATAATATTTATTCATTGAATACCCCTATTTAACTAACCATATATGGTGCTGAAATAAAATTAAACATGATGTTTCGTAGAGTTGGTAGTCTGTACGTATGTAGGAACAATACTTTCATTTTTCTAAAGGAAAAGTGAAAATGTGAATAATGATATTCCCAAGAAATAGTAAAATTAATTATACCAATAAAAATAATTTAATTATATAATAATGGTAAAATTATCTTTATATGTGAAATATATAAAACAAAATAGTCTAAGGAGTGATTAGCACTCACATTGAGAACTTGAGTTTTTCCATGGAGGAATTCTTGGAAAAGGGAGAATTAGGCCAATTTATTGTGAATATAAGCTTATATTTGTGGAATAATTTTATAATGGAATAAAAAATGTTAGGTTTTAATTATTAATTATAATTTTTATACTCTTCTTGATGAGGTGATGGATGGACTCTTTTCTAAGTGATGAGAATGAATTTTTTGTAAATATATCTTCATTGTATAAAGAGAGAACATATTTCACTGGTAAAGTGGATCCAAATTTAACAATAATGAATATGTGGATGATTTAATATTTATAATATATCAACCATTAATTTGGATACATTTATTTAAAATTTTATATGTCTTTTACCTGCATATTTAATGCTAATATTTTTTTTACCGCGGTGACTAATTTTAACTATGGAAACTAATTTTTACCTAAATAATTTCATTTTTATGACTAAAAATAAAATTTAATTATTACATAATTTCTGACCTAAAATTAAAAATAGGAAATTCATTTTAGTGAATAAAATTTCTAAGGGTGATAAAAATTAATTTCAATATGAGCACACATTATGCATAAAAAAAATTATTTAGAGAATGTGTATTTTTAAGCATAAAAATTATGTTTAGAATAAAATTATCAATGATGTTAAATCTTATGATTTTTTTTATTAAACAAATAAATATGTGGTATTGAAATTAATCCAAAATATAAATACACCTCATGAAAATATAATTTAAATAAATAATATAAAATAATTTTTTATTAGAATAAAAGATTACATAAGATTTCAAATACAAAACATGAGGTTTTTAAATTAAAAATAGTCATCTTATATTCATTATTTTATTCCTAATATAATTATTTTTTTCATGAAAATGGTTTCATTAATTTTATTTCTACTCTTACATCATGCGGTTGTCATAAATGTTACCATATTTGAAAAAACTATATTTTTCACCATCACCTAAAAATTAATCTTTTTATAAAAATTAAAAAAATAAATTCTAAAATAAATTTACTATGATGAATAAAAAATTTAAGTTCTTTTTTTCAAATTAAAATTCAAAAAATTTGGAATTTAACTTTTAATTGGAAATATAGAATATAATGAAAACTATTTTTTATAATAAAATGATTTTTTATAAATATTGACTATTTTTTATCTTTTTACTATCATTTTTTAACTAAAATAGTGTTAATATATTATCCATATCAATAATATATTTATTAATCATATAAAAATAATATACATAGTTCTTGAAAATAAAATTCATAGTGTAAAAAAAGAAAATTTTAGAAAAAATACATTTTAAGCATAAAATGAACTTATTAGTTTTTTAACTATACTAATTGAGTTTAATCAATGAATTAGTATTAAAATTGACCAATATTTTTTATTTATGCATGTATTTCATAATACAATTACCTATATTTATACTTACTATATTAATGACTAAAGTATAGTAGTAATATTTACTACTTATAATTATATATTGATAAAATATGGCATGGTTTATTTTAGTTCGGTGATTCCTATAAAGTGATATATTCACCATAGTATTTATTTAAAGGTAAATTAACACTAATTTTTTTTTCATTTCATTTTCCCCCTTAAATAAATAGTTTCATAGTAATTTTAATATGTCACTTACTAAATAAAATAGCTAATGGTATCTAAAAGATAGACACGGCTCAGGATAAAATTAGTAGAGAGATATCAACTATACAATCATAGAAAACATTTCTTTTCCTAATATTTGGATTATCCATAATAGTGAGTTTTTCTAAAATCATTTTTATATAAAAATCCCAAAATATTGGGTATAATGACTAATAAAAAATGATTATTTTTTCAAGATAGTTCATAGATAGCCTTGCAATGATGGATGATTATATATTATTTTGAAATATGAAATGTGATTTCCCTATGTTTGTAACAAACATGAGGCCAATAGAGATTATGAATCCATTTCTAAAACTACATCAAATTCATATAAATAATATTTCATGAAGTAAACTCCCATAACCATCAAATTGAAATATAATAACCATACAACTAGAAGTTTTCTTTGATAATCAAATCATTGTGGTGGTGATTTAATTATCTTAGAAAAAATACTAGGTACACCAGGAAATAATTCAATGAGTTATCCATACATCTAGAGTGAAAGATACATATTACTTAATTAACATAATTTATTTTAGTAGTTCTTATTGGATGGTATTTCATGTGTTCCCTTGGTTTAGGTGGTTTTTGATGTCTATAGTCCCCATTAGACCTTGGATTGGGGCATCAATTTTCAAAATGATAAAATTATTGTAGTTGAGGCATTTAACATTGAGTGGTACATTAGTTGGGACTTAATTATCCCCCATAATATTAACCAACATATTCATCCATTTTCAGTAATCACCAGCTCTATGGATAACCTTTCTATACTTGAAACATTTTCTCAATCCATTGATGCATTCCTCTGGTTACTTCTTCCCACATTTTTGACTCCTTAAAAGATCAATCATATTTCCCCATGGACCTTATCACTTGAAAATATATGAAACGCTAACCTTATTTTCTTTGGTATGTTTGGATTCTTTCAAATATCATGTTATTAATCATAACTCAATGTAGTTGGGTGAGTATTTCCATAATATTTTATACACAACCTTTTATCCCATTAGGTTTCTCATTAGGATAATCAAAAATTTGTTTATTGTACCCATTATTAACTTGGTTTCTCTTATCTCTACTAATTAATTAAATAAATGAAAGATAAATATGATAATAATTAATTTGATGACCTTATAAAATGGAAAACTACTAACTTAAAAATAATAAATTATAAATGGCATATTTAACCTACAATATAATTTTTAGGTCTCAATCATGGTTATGAATGGTCATTTTATATTGAGTTATCTAACATAAATATATTAAAGTCCCTTACAATGGTATATAAGGAGTATATGATCAACCAATGAATATCATTTTGTAGTGTCAAAATAGGTGTAAAATTAGTCACAATTATTGTACACAAAGAAATGATTTAGTTTATACTCAACCATTATTTTAGGGGTTATTACCCCCTATGAAAATATATTTCAGAACCTATATCCACTTATTGGTATCCAGACCAAGATTCCATTACTAAAAAACTTCATAATATCTACTTTACCAATATTTAGGATGTTATCCATTAGATAGACTTATCATTGGGGTTTTAATCAAAATTCTCTCATCATAATCCCTAAAATAACATAAAAATATTTTGATACCAATAGAGATTCTGTAGACCTACACTCATGGATCTAGTGATAATTTTTTTTAATCATAGCATTTGATGAAATCAGAAATTATTCAAGATAAACCATTATATGTTTCACATAGTTTTCATATTTTAAACATTGAAACTCATAAATAATATCGCAGCCCTGAGAATAATTTTTTTTCTTTTGATATTAGATACATAAAAATATTATTATAAAAATCTCTCTATAATAAGACCATACAAGATTACCATATATACATCACCTAGGATTTACTTGAAAATATATCATGGGGAATGTAAACATAAAAAGGGGTGATATTATATTTTCATTATGGGTAAATAGAAGTAATAACAAATAATGATCATAAGTGAGCATAAATAATTATGTGGGTATGATAGTATAGTCAAGTTATATGAACATAACATTATAAAATCATACCCAAGTAAACATGGATCATTAATAGTAAATCAAGGTATATGGATTCAGGGTTAACGCAAGACATTAGTAATTATATCATGAGATTGATATGAAACATAATATTTATAGAACAAACATATAAATAAAAAAAATCTCGTTATAAGTAAACCCAACCATGTCCACATGTTATCATCTCACTGAGATGGAAAACTTTAAAGTGACATCATCTCACTAAGATGGAAAATATAAAGTCATCATCATCTCACTAAAATGGAAAACATTAACTCATCACCATCTCAGTGATATTGAAAACATTAATTTTTCATCGTATCAAAAAGATGGAAAATATAAACTTTTCATCGTCTTACCAAAATGGATAAAATTAATGAGTCGTCATCTCAAAAAGATGGAAAATATAAACTCATCATCATATCACCATGATATAAAACATTAACTAATTCATTGGAGGATGATATATGAACCAAACCATCAAATTTCATTTTTACATGGTCTATAATATATAAATAATTGATCACATCATAAAAATTAACTGAATAAAAATGGTTTTAATATCATTTCCATCTATTATTTCATAATCAAGATACCAAAAGTAGATCAGTTGATACAAAAATTCAATCATAAAAAATTATTATTTAATATATTAACTTATAATATTATTCATAAAACATATCATCATAAAAGATAAATATTTTGAATAGAAAAATGGTATCCAAATCATAAAAAGAGTTTTTATGAAACATTTTTTTTATAAAAATGATGTTTTGGGTCACTTTTAAAAGTTTATTTCAAGAATTTGACATGATTTTTTTTCAAACATTATTTGGAAATAAATATCAATAAAATATCCTTAAAAAGTAAATAATTTTTTTGAAGAAAATGTGGAGTGAAAGATAAAATATAAGATCATAAAAATAAAAATCTTTTTTATTGTTTTGAAAATACCTTTATTGAAACCCACATCATATAAAGAGTGATAAATATTTCATTTGAAAAGAGGTATAGAGAAATTTTAAGATAACTAGAAATTAAACATATTTTTATTTAAAAATAATAACGGATAACATTAGAAGGAATATTGAATATGGGATTGGAATAGAATGTGCTCATTTGGGGAGGATGAGATTGTTTTTAACGTCATAAAATTTTATGATGAAGGGAATACATCAAGGAAGATGTATTTAATGTAAAAAGGTAATTTCCCTAAAAAATTAGGAGGAAAGGAAATATTATATTATAATTGCTGAAAATTATATTTTTTATTTTCAAATTAGATGCTTTGAGGATAAGGGGTTACCGAATATGTCACATAGGATACCGAATTACAAGGTTCAGACCAAATTTCAAATTCAAAAAGGGTACCCAGTTTGAGGAGGCCTTGAGCCATGGGCCAACTATGACAATCATAGTATTTTCTCATACATCCTCCATAATCACTTAATATCTAAAATCATTCAACCATCATCTTCCTTAGCACCCTCCATCATAGCCAGGTCCAGTTATCGGAGCAAATGAAACCAGATAACCATTCAACCCTAATTGAAAAACTACAAAAATCACTTCTGAAAACATCACCACCGTTATCATCACCATCCAAAAACCAATCTGTATAGGCCTTCAAATCACATCAAATTCATAAACATGAATATATCTCAACCAGAAATGGAACTATCACTGAACAAGCATCAAAACCTATCAATGATGGTAGAAATCTGAAAACCAAGCCAGATCCAAAGTTGGTACTTCCATCACTGATGAGAATTCATTCAAACCACCACACTAAAACCATTCAAATAAAAGATCAATGAAGTCTACCACATCTTGGATTGAGGCCTGAACTCACCTTCTGGAACACAATGTCCAAATGAGTATACATTCTAGATCCTTCGTGAAACCATCATAGCAGCCCAACATAGAGAGTGGCAAAGGCACATGAAGCCAGAGAAGAAAGGAATAAGGCATGACCTTTATAGAGAAGCATTCACAAAAGTACCTAAAACCTGAACCCTCAAATCCATGAGAAAAAAGATACTGGATGAAAGCCATGTATCTGGGAAACCCACGAGACTATACCTGCACATCTGAAACCTTCTTGAGAAGAACTGGTGCACCATGCCAGATTGGGGTCAGAAACATGGTCTACAAGGAGGGAAGAGTAGGGGAAGAGTTGATGAGGGATCCAACAGGGTACAAGACATTAAATTGGATCATATGGGAGTGAAGGATATGGTGAAAATGAACAAGGAAGAAGGATGGGAAGGGAGAAAGGGAAGAGAAGGGAGAAAGTGGAGGGAAGAAAGAAGTAGGGGGAAGTAGGGGGAGATGAAACCTCTTGGAAGATTAAAAATTAAATGAGACATTAAATAACATGAATCAATTTAAAATCATGATATAATACTTTAATGATGTATCATATACACCATATAAAAAAATAAGTGCATAGTATAAAATAAGTCTCAAAGAAGGAAATTTGAGACAATAGCCTTACATTGTATCCCCGCTTAGTTAAACTCACTCTAATATACTGTTTAATATAAATAATTGTCTTAATAATTTATTTAGAATTTTATTCATATAAATTTCCTTTTATAACTACTTATTATAAATATATTATTCAATTATAGCCTATTTTTACCATCAGGTGTTAGTAATTTCAATTATTTTGTGAATGCTTGTAATGTCGATATAGAAAATAATTCCTTTACTATAGGTTCATCCATCCTATATTATTAAAGTTAATATAATATATGTTTTATAATTACTTATAATAATCTAATTTCATTTTAATATATTTTTATTTTCAGTTTTTGAAAATTGAATCGATGACAAGCTTATTTAGTTAATTTTTTAACGAATAAAGGTTGAATTTAATAATAAGTTAAATATTAATAAAAAATTTATAAAACCATAAACCAAAAATTATTTCCTCATTAATTTATAAATATACCACTATTTAATTTTCAATAGTCAATAATTAAAGGGATTTATTTTATTGTTCATATTGGTGGTTAAACTGACCAGAACAAGAACATTCTATAATTGATGGATGATTATGGATCAGAAAGTTACTATTTTATAATAATATAATTATTAAAAAATAATTATTTTTTTATATGTTTTAAGGGTTTTAAAAATACTTTATGGGATTTGGAAAAATAATAAAATACTATTGATATGAAAAATGTAATACAACACTTTTTGGAGGTGGTAGTCCGTATGTATGCACGGGTGAGATTTTTGTTTTCCATAAAATGAAAAAAATTATAAAGTGCTTTATATTTTAATAATATTTATAATTTTATAAAAATAATATTTATTAATTATATTTCCCTTTTGAACCATCTGTGTAAGGTTTTGAAGGAAAATGAAACATGCCGCATCCTAGAGGTGATAATTTGAACGTATGCATGATTTTTTTTTGTTTTTCAAAAGGGAAAGGGAAAAGATATAAAATTATTATTTACTCAGAATAATAAAATATAGTATAAAAATAATACTTAATTAATTATATTATAATTATAAAATCATATTTTTTAGTGAAATATTGAAAATAAAAGAGGTAAGGGAGTGATCCACACACACGTTGAGAACATGAGTTTTCCCTTAGAGAACTTCTTAGAAATGGAAGAAATATGCCAATTTATTAAGAACATAATATTATAGTCATGGAAGAGGATTATATGATAATAAAAATTAATTTTTTTCTAGTAGAATTCAATTTTATTATTTTCCTTGAATGGGTAATGAAGGCTCCTTTCAAAAGTGGATGGAATGGAAATTTTGTAAATATAACTTCTTAATATAAAGTGAGCATATGTTTCACATGAAAAGTGGATCCAAATTGGAAAATAATGGACATGAGATGGGTTAAGGTCTATCATATGTTAAAAATTCATTTGGAGTCATTTTTTTACAATTTTTATGTCTTTTACCCTAATGTTTTACACTTTTACCATTTTTGGTTTTTTACTTTGATAAAAAAAAATTTCCTAAGTAATTTTTTCCATAAAAATAAAATAAAACATGTTAAATAATATTCACATATTTATTAAAAATATTAAATCAATTTGAAAAAATAAAATTTATATGGTTGATAAAAATTTATTTTAATACAAACACACATAATGCATAAAAACCCATTTTTAGAGAAAGTGTATTTTTTAACAAAAAAATTATGGTTAGAGTAAAATTATGATTTTAATAAAATTATATGGTTTATTATTAACTAATAAGGGCTATGTTCTTTTCAAATTAATCGAAAATATAATTCCACCTTATATAAACATAATTAAAAAAAAATAAAAATAGTTTTTTATTTGAATAATAGATTACGTATGATTAAAAATGTCAAACATGGGTACTATAAGTTTAGAATTGTATTTTTAAATTCATTTTTTTATTCCTAATTTAAATATATGGTTATTAAAATTAAATTATGAATGTTTAACTCATGTTTATATCATGAAGATGTCATAAAACATATAGTATTATTAAAAATGATATCTTTCACTATTCCCTACAAACAATATTTTTTTTAAAATCCCAAAAATTAATCCTAAGAAAATATTTTTATAATGAATAAAAAAATTAATTTAAAATTTTCTCATTATAATTCTAAAATTTACTAATTTAATATTTAAATTGAAATTTAAAATATAATGAAAATTGTATTTATAAGAAAATGAATCTTTCAAATGTTGATTTTTTTACTCTTATTTTATAGAAATTATTAAGGAAAATAGAATTTATATATTATTAATATCAATAATATATTTTATCATCATTTAACCATATTATACTTAATTTTTTAAAATAAAATGTATCATATATAAATTTTTTTATTAATAATTAATGTTTACATTATAAAAATTATATTTATTACCTATAATTATATCTTGATAAACTATATCATGGGTTGTTTTGGATTAGCGTTTCATGTAAAGAAATATATTCAAAAAAATGTTAATTTAAAGTTAAATTAATAATTATATTTTTAGGTTTGAATTTACACACGATAATCATAGTGTAAATTTGAACTGATGGAAACTAAAAACTAATAGTTGATCACAAAAAACATTTAACCTAACTGATATAATATTTGAATTTTTTTATGTTTCGGTCTATTAAATAAATAAATGATAAATAAAAATAAAAATTAAGTCATTTTATCAATTAAATAAAGTATATCAACTGAAATCTATTATACCATAAATAGAGAACCAGAATTAAGATGTTCACAATTTTTTGAAATTCTTGAAGTTTATTATGGTCTTTTTGACAGTGGATGGTAAAGCGGTAAATTTGTTGGCCTTTAAATTAAAATTTAAGAACCTCATTGGATTCATGGGGAAATTTTTATCCTTGAATGATATATTTATATTTTTTAAGGTGGTTATAATTCATTGTAAATAGAATATTTCTTTGGAATTTATTTATATATTTATATATTTGATTAATTCATTTAATGTGATTATTTTTGTAAATAAATTATGTGAGATGTTTTGATTACATTGAAATGGTTTTATAAGATTAAATAGGTGGATTTATATTTTGATTCAATGAAATGAAATTGTTTTTTTATTCAATGGTTTAATGATATATTTTTGAATTGAAATTCAGAGGGGAAATATGAAGGAATTGATTGACAATTTTACTATATTTTTTATGGGAGAATAAACTGTTGAATATTATTATTGGGATGAACCATTCACTAAGAATTCTTTCTATCATTTTATATATTTTCTATCAAGATAATACCCTATTATCTTCCTGGGTTTTAGTGTGATAATTGTTTTTTCAAATTATGTGTTAAAATTTTTGGATCCAAACTTTTGAAAGTAAAATTGGTGGAAAGAGATGATGAAAACTCACCGAGAACCTCAAATATCTAGAAATATATGTAACATCATAGAATTATAATTTATGTGAAATTAGAGTAGTACTAAATGTGGAATGTAAGTTCTGATAAAGGTGGAGGAATTTGATAGTAAACAGATTTCAGGGATGAAGGCTATGTGAGATTAAACGGGTCTCATGTGAGAGTGTCTATATAAGATTAAACTGATCGGTCATAGGAGTATCCTTATTATTTAAAAGGAAATGTCATATTAATTTGAAGTGTCTACGTGAGATTAATCGGGTGTGAATGATGAATCCAAACATGGGATCAATTGAAAATAATGGAAGATGTGTTTCTGAAGCCTTGCACTGATGTAGTAAGAGTGGTGGAGAATCTATATCTTGTACTAATCATGAAATTTAAAAATTTAAATTGGTATTTCATTCTGATGATTTAACAAGTTGGATTACCACCTATATAGATTGGAAAGAAGTGTGGTAGGAAGGACCAGTTTGATTTTGTGATGCTTGTATAAAAAAGTATGGGTATTGATCTATTGTTTGAGGTGTTGTGGTGGAGAACTAGTATTCCAAATGCTTTGATGTTGGATGTAGGAGGTCATAGTTTAAAAGGGAATTAGACCCAAAAAAGTAGAGGAAGTGAAATATTAGGATCTACTGGGGGTTGAGGACTCCAGGAAATCTCCTCAGTTTACCCTCGATGGGTGATATAGTGGGGAACATGAACATAACTTTTTCATGTGAAGAATTGGAGAAATATTCTTCTATATTTGGGTATGGTTCTCCAGATGACTATGTTCCCTTGTAACTTAGATATTTTATTTATTGTTTCTTCCGTAATGTAAATTTATTGTGTTCTATAGATGATAAAGGGAAACATTCCCAGGGTTAAAAAATTTCATTGATAAAATCTCTTACCATCTGCTATAGAATTCTAGTATCATTATCTGTAGTATTATATAGTAGGAAATAAAAAAATTAAATTACATTATAAATATTACATTAAACATAAATACAAAAAAATCTCATGGTAGGCCTTCTCTAATGATAAACTGAACCTCAAACAAAATAATTATGTGAATGTAATAATAAAAATTATCTTTATAATATTGAATAAAAATTAAAAACAAATTACACTTTAAATGTTATATAATCCATTATAAATTTTAATTCGAATCATATACAGTCAATTACTACAAGTCAAAAATGAAATATATTTTTTTTTTCTAAAGTATCTAAAAAATCAGAGAATATTTTCTTGATTTTGAGTACGTGCTGTGAATTTTGATCTAAATAATAATTTTTAAATGAAAACATGCACTTTTAGTCATTCTAGACACTTCGTGGTATGAAAAACTCTTTTCATACACTAAAATAGATTAATACATCACACAATATCCCTTAAATATGACAAAAAAAAAATCATGGAAGTTCCATAATAACTGGAATGTTTCAATTATGAACCAATACTAATCACATGACCTTTATTAATACCATTTAAGGTCACATGTATCCAATCATCATCATTGAAATCTAACATGGATGAGGCCTTGTAATGAACTAACCCAGGTTAACATGACATGTCACCCAAGATGATATGTCACAAGGTAGATAAAAAATAAAACCCAAAACAAGTCACTTAAATAACTTAAAGTAGATAAATTAATAGATTAAAACAAGTAAGGAAAGTACACAATCACGAGACATACAATATTTATCAAAAAGAGTCTAAACCCATAATTGATACAATAATGGAACAATATAATTTTCCATGGGACCAACCCTCACCATTATCCCAACTCACAAAGAATATTAAAAAATCTAGGAGAAGTCAATGAACTACAAGACCCCCTTACCTTTACCTATTTCATGTGAAAACCAGATCAATTAATTTTTGAAGGAATAAATAGGATGTGATCACAAAGAATAATATAATACCACCAATTTGTAACACCCCGAGCTTCCACGATACGCTTCTCATTCAATAATGCAATAGCTTGCATTGTACGCAACTTCGAGTTCTAAAACACCGCGACTAATCAAAGTAGCCGTTATGAATAGTAATAACCACTTTTTAAAATTATAGAAATTTTATATTTCAAAATGGACTTCATTTTTTTATTCGTAATATCGAAATTATCCAAAGTTGAATTTTTTATAATTTTCTGAGAACTTCCAATTTTTTATGAATAGTGAAAATTACTTAAAAACAACTTTTTTAATCAAAATAATTTATAGTGATAAATTATACTATTTAGTGGTTTTAAGGTATAATTAGAATATATTTTTACCATTTTATCCAATGGTGGTCATTAGAATTAATTTAACATTGAAATTGGACATAAACAATTGCCAATCTTTTGATATAAATTGTTTCTTAAAAACACGCTATTTGTTGTGACAGCGGGAATTAATTATAAAATTATTTAATGCAACTTATATTTTTGGAATTTCAGAAAATAGACATCATTTTTGAATTCGGAATATCAATTATTGCTAAGGGTGAAATTTTGGCATTGTTATGAAAAACTTTAATTTTTGATGAATAGTGAAACCACTAAGTGGTAGTTAAATAACTGATTTTTCGTTTAAATGAAATATTACCACTTCTGTGATTTTATTTTCAAAAATCCGACATACATGGTTGTCAATAAAAAGTAAAATGTGGTTCAATGAGATTAAAATAATATTTTGGTGAATAGTAACTTTTAAGTTCTTAATCACGATTAGAGGTAATTAGTGTAGTTTAAGGTAAAAATAGTGTTTTAATAATATGAGATGAGCATGACACTTGTCCTAATCCTATTGGATGAGTCATTCCCGACCAAGACAACCAATGGGTCAACTTGGGGACCCCATGGAGCCACTTTGGTTGGAAAATGACAATAATATATATTTATTTAATGTTAAAGTAAAAAATGACACAAACATGAAATGTTTTACTAAAACAACTTTTACATGGGGTTATACAAGTCATATTTTTTACTATAAATAGTCATTGTAAATCTAAAAAGAGTTCCTACATCATAGTATTTTTTTTATAATTTTTAGACATTAAATAAATTAAATTATTTACGACATCATTATGATGCAGCAATGACCTCATTATTTAACGATTTTTAATAAAATGAAAAGATAATGCACAATCCAAGGCTTACACTTGTCCAAAGACTATTGGATGGGTAGATTTAGAACCCTTATCACATTATCCATGAATTATATAAGTGTGGGACCTTTATAATCCTAAAAGAATTGTATAATAATGTAAAATTTCTTTACTTTCCAAGAGTGCCCCTCCTCTCCTCTTATAAAAGGCCCCCACCTCTACCACCTCATTCACACTTTCAAGCCATTTGTCTCGGCCAAACTCTGCCCAAATACTCTCCCAACTTCCCTCCCTTACTCCTAGAAGCCTCACTTTGGGCAGAATACTTCCCAAGGAATCCTTTGGCTCAAATCAAAAGAGTTACCCGATTTAAAGGTAATGTCTTCTCTTATGTTATTTTGTTTTATTTTTCTTCTCCAACCCCATAAACTCTTTTTATTCATTTCTTTTGTAACAAAACCAGTATCCTCAATATACTAGGATGTTGTTATTAGAAGGATTCGATCTACACTTACACACACCTACATCTAATGGTTAAAAAACATACGGTTTCTGTGGATGGCGAATTTCTGCCTCACGAAACGATGATTGTTCAACACTCATATAACACCTTCAAAGGTGACCATTAAGATGTCAATATATTTATATATGATATATAATATGTTTATGTTTTACTTATGCTTCTGTATTTCTCATTTATGGCATACTTTATGATTTCCATTATGGGTAAACGCGATAATTTCATTTTAGGAAGTGCGGACTACCGCCCCCTCAAAGTGATTTGAATCGTTAATACCATATGTGGGATGTATAAAGGATGGAGTAAATGGTATTATACAATATATTATACTGGAATTATATTATACATTTATTTCATTATGATTTCATTCCATTAAATACGAAATAGAAATGAAAGTAGCGTTCATGCGTACGTACGGCTTACCGTCTCCATGAACAGTGCATTTCATTTCTTACCTCTAAATGTTACGTAATATTATAAATGAATGTATATACTGTATATATATGATATATATGATATCTACATCATGAATATAATTCTGTATATAATGGATATTTCACCACAAGAACAACTTGTAATTATAAGAAGTTTATTTTTGACTCAAGTACCTAAGATCGACAAAATGACCGTTATTAACTTAAATAATTACAGAATGTTCATATCATTGTAATAAGTGATATAAAAAGGATAATGAAATTGAAAATGGTTCTTAATAAGGTATATATTAACTCTAGTTTTTTATTCAGGAGGTTAAAGAACGGTTGAGTCAAGTCAGACACGAGGTAAGGGAACTTCTTAACCCAATTTTCATTCTTTGGGTTAATATCCTACTTTCAAATTATGTCATGATATTATTATGTCCTGTCCTGTATTTGTACTTTATTTATGTGTACTTGTAGTTAATACACATAATAGATCTATTTTATTTTAAAAATGATCTTTGTAAGGGAACTTATTAACCCAATTTCTATTCTTTGGGTTAATCTCCTACTTTCAAATTATGTCCTGATATTATTATGTCCTATCTTGTATTTTTACATTATTTATGTGTACTTATAGTGAATACACATAATAGACCTACTTTAAAAAAAAATGATCTTTTTAAGGACTTCGTCTCAATCCCCTTTCATTGAGGCATATTTGGTTTTATACACAACTTTCTTTTATACGGTGTATAAACCCCTTTGACTTTTACGTTTATTCAAAAGGAATCTTTTTATACGAAGCGTTCTACTAAACGACAAAAGGGAATGTTTTTCTTTCCGTACTTATGCGGCGACAACAACTTCTCCGCCGCCGTGACCATTATTTGAGTTTCGGCTTCCACTACAAGCCATTTTTTTTTAATGAAAAATAAATACAAAGTTTTAACTTTCTTTTATTTTGGTATTGAAAATGGTTTTGAAAGAGTTTTTATTATATCAATGTATTGTATTGATATCTTGTGATTGAAATGTGGAAATGTTATGTTTCCTTTATGCATGTTTTATGTGATACGATTATGTTATGGTTTATGATATGTTTAAACCTATTCATATGAGAAATGTATTGGACTTAATAAGTGACGGGTGGAGCCCGCTATAGCTCCTCGATGCATCGGTAGGTCTCATGAGACAACTAGACGTGGAATTGGCTGAGGCCCTTTCCGAATTTGATTTATGGTTTTGGCCGAGGCCTTAATCATTTTAGACGTCTTGGCCGAGGCCTTGACAAAATGTTTCAGAATGTCTGGCATTATGCATTCCATCATTATGAAAGTGGTTATTGATATTGCATGTGATTATTCGACCAGTAGAATATCCATGTGAATAAGTAAATGGAATTATCTCATTTTACTTTTGCAATATTATGTTGAAGTTCATGTTTAAAAAGCTTTTGTTTTAGTTATACATTGCCTTAAATGTTAATGTTTATTTATGAAAGCTTTCGCATTATTATTATCCTTACTGAGCATCTGAGCTCACCCCTTTCAATGTTTTAATATTTTACAGGATGTGAAGAAGTATTTTATGAATGACCTGCAGGGATAGTCAAAAGAGGATATGAGTGTGGACTATGAAGACTTTGTTATTAGTTTTTCACTTTATGATGTAATGTAACATTTATGAATGTATCTAGTGTTTCCAAGGCTACTAAACTAATCGGTCTTTTGAGACTTGATCTTTTGTGATCATGACAATGTTACGAAGTAATGCACCGACTCTGGGTAGCTGGGGTCGGGGCGTTACAATTGGTATCAGAGGCAGTTTAGTACTAACCTTGGAAGCTAGATTTAGATAAACTCTGATTAGAGCACATAGCCCAAAGATAGACTTTGAGGATTAGTATAGAAAAACTTCCTAGAATTTTGGTATTATAGAGATTTTGTGAGTTTTCCGAGCAATACATCCCTGTCTGGAAACGAGCAGGTAGAGGAGGCTCTAGCACAGATGTACCTAGGGGTAAAACCCGAAAACACCGCTTTGAGCTAGACTCGAACGGGAACTGGTGCATGACAACGGGCCTTGCTGCACTCTTGGTTACGACACTCCCAGGAGATATGCTTAGGATAATTCTCATTTTCTTTATAAACCACTATGAAGGTTTATGAGTATATACTTCCTAAAAGAAAACATTTTTTTATGATTATGGATTATATCCATAAATAGTTCAATTTATATTAAGTATTTTACAAGTATGGAATTATGTATTTTGATTCATAAACTAATCTAGTTTATGCCATTGTTTAGAAATGGCGCCTAGTGGAAGGAATGGAAACTGTATCAATGCACGCACTCCATGTAGGGATTTCCCTCCTGCTCAAGATAATTATTGTGGATCTAGAGATACAAATGGTGCTGATCAACTTATTACCATACTGGGACAACTCACTCAAGTTATGAATAATAACCTTACTCGTATGGATCACCCTGATCCACAACGTGGAGGATCAATGTTAGACCGCTTCATGAGGCAACAACCTCCAACATTTAATGGGGGTACAAATCCGTTAGTGGATGAGCAATGGATAAACTCCTTAGAGAAAATATTCCACGCCTTGGGGAGTAGCGAAAGGGAGAAGGTTATCATGGCAGTTTACCGCCTCACTGGAGATGCCGATCAATGGTGGTCATTGATTCAAAACACAAAGGAAGATGAAGAAGTATAAAATATGGAATGGAGATATTTCAAAGATCTTTTCTTATAAAAATACTTTCCTTGTGACCATAGAGTAGATATGGAAAGGCAATTTCTGAGTTTGAGACAAAAGGAGGATGAGAATGTCGCAAAGTATGAGGCCAACTTTACAAGGTTAGCAAGGTATACTGCAGATTATATACGTAACCCAAGAGGTAAGATTTATCGTTTCTTTGATAGGATAAAACCATTTCTCCGTCGAGCATTAGTCTCACAAACCTTCTCGTCATATGAAGATATTGTCTCATGTGCTATCAAGACAGAAAATGAATTCTCTAAGTCTTATGACAACAAAGTAAAGCAAGAGAAGAAGAGAACAGTGGAACAAGAGATAGATAAAGGGAAAAAGGGAAAGAAGGATTTTTCATTATGTGATAATTGTGGGAAGAATCACCCTCGTACTTGCCTAAAAGGAATGAGAGTTTGTTATAAATGTAGAGAAAAGGGTCACTAGGCTCGTGATTGCAAGGGAAAGAAAGAGGCTATCAAAGTTGAATGCTACAATTGTAGAGAAATGGGTCATTATGAAAATGAATGTCCTAAGCGTCAGGGAAACTTACCTCAGAAAAGGCCAAGGGATCAAGGCCAATCTTATGCTGTGACTACAGTTGAAGTGGAATAATTAATGTATTGGTGCTTTTGGACTCATGGATTATATTCTGGTTATTAGAATAATGTGATATATAAGGATTGTACTGCAGTACTTGTTGATTTGAGTAAGGTTTTAATATGATGAAGGTAATCATATTTTTAGTATGTGACAAAAGAGAAACTTTAATTTTTTTGGGGAATCTGATGTTACAATTGATTTTGGAATTTAGAGACCTTTTAGAGAAAGTCTGGACAGAGGTATTTTGGATAACTATAAAGGTTGGAATGGATTAAGTTGAACTTTAGATAGTATTGTTTAAGGTTAAAACATTTATGAAGATTATTTTTGGAATAGTATAGTAATATATTTTTAGGAAAAGGACAACCTGTAGGGTGGGGCATAACCCGTCGCGTCGGACAAAGCTGCAGGAATCGAACCCACAACCATAGTGCGACAGGCCTTTATTTCCTACCACTAGCCTACAGGAAGTCCCTGGTTATTACAAAATAATTTTACTAATCTAAATGGTATGTGTTAACATTTGGAACCTTATACAATTAAGATAAGTATAATATTTTTGAGTTCTATTATCTTTTTGAGTGAAAGATGAGTTGAAGGTTGAAACTCTAATTGTCAAGCATAAATATATATATACCTATCTATTATTCAATGAATAAATTAATTCTTAAACTTTAGTAAAGGGATATTAAAACAAAAAAATATGTTATCCTAATACCTTATGTCTTGTTGAACTGATGATATTTTAAATCAACATAGATTGAAGGATTTGAGGCCCACAATTTGACAGTTGATTGTGATTGATGACCTCAATAACTCCCTACAAATATTTACATTTTTCCTCCAATTATATGTCTCTAATTTCCACCAATGTTCTCCTAATCGAGATCATAATTTGGTGGTGACTTTCTTATTTCCATTTCCCTCTTATTAAGGCTAAATTTTATTAACCTTATTTCTGATGTGGGTTTTCTACAAAAGTATTTTCTCTTTTCAACCTTTTATTTTCAAAGAAAAATTTCAAATTGCGAGGACGCAATTTATTGAAGGAGGGGAGAATGTAACACCCCAAGCTTCCACGATACGCTTCTCATTCAATAATGCAATAGCTTGCATTGTACGCAACTTCGAGTTCTAAAACACCGCGACTAATCAAAGTAGCCATTATGAATAGTAATAACCACTTTTTAAAATTATAGAAATTTTATATTTCAAAATGGACTTCATTTTTGTATTCGTAATATCGAAATTATCCAAAGTTGAATTTTTTGTAATTTTATGAGAACTTCCAATTTTTTTATGAATAGTGAAAATTACTTAAAAACAACTTTTTTAATCAAAATAATTTATAGTGATAAATTATACTATTTATTGGTTTTAAGGTATAATTAGAATATATTTTTACCATTTTATCCAATGGTGGTCATTAGAATTAATTTAACATTGAAATTGGACACAAACAATTGCCAATCTTTTGATATAAATTGTTTCTTAAAAACACGCTATTTGTTGTGACCAAGGGAATTAATTATAAAATTAATTAATGCAACTTATATGTTTGGAATTTCATAAAATAGACATCATTTTTGAATTCAAAATATCAATTATAGCTTAGGGTGAAATTTTGGCATTGTTCTGAAAAACTTCAATTTTTGATGAATAGTGAAACCACTAAGTGGTAGTTAAATAACTAATTTTTCGTTTAAATGAAATATTACCACTTCTGTGATTTGATTTTCAAAAATCCAACATACATGGTTGTCAATAAAAAGTAAAATGTGGTTCAATGAGATTAAAATAATTTTTTGGTGAATAGTAACTTTTAAGTTTTTAATCGCGATTAGAGGTAATTAGTGTAGTTTAAGGTAAAAATAGTGTTTTAATAATATGAGATGAGCTTGACACTTGTCCTACTCCTATTGGATGAGTCATGGCCGACCAAGAAAACCCATGGGTCAACTTGGGGACCCCATGAAGCCACTTTGGTTGGAAAATGACATTAATATATATTTATTTAATGTTAAAGTAAAAAATGACACAAACATGAAATGTTTTACTAAAACAACTTTTACATGGGGTTATACAAGTCATATTTTTGACTATAAATTGTCATTGGAAAGCTAAAAATATTTCCTACATCATAGTATTTTTTTTATAATTTTTAGACATTAAATAAATTAAATTATTTACGACATTATTATGATGCAGCGATGACCTCATTATTTAACGATTTTAATAAAATGAAAAGATAATGTACAATACAAGGATTACACTTGTCCAAAGACTATTGGATGGGTAGATTTCGAACCATTATCACCTTATACACGAATTATATAAGTGTGGGACCTTTAGAATCCGAAAAGCATTGTATAATAATGTAAAATGTCCTTACTTTCCAAGAGTGCCCCTCCTCTCCTCTTATAAAAGGCCCCCACCTCTACCACCACATTCACACTTTCAAGTCATTTTTCTCGGCCAAAATCTGCCCAAATACTCTCCAAACTTCCCTCCCTTACTCCTAGAAGCCTCACTTTGGGCAGAATACTTCCCAAGGAAGCCTTTGGCTCAAATCAAAAGAGTTACCCGATTTAAAGGTAATGTCTTCTCTTATGTTATTTTGTTTTATTTTTCTTCTCCAACCCCATAAACTCTTTTTATTCATTTCTTTTGTAACAACACCAGTATCCTAAATATACTAGGATGTTGTTATAAGAAGGATTATAGCTACACTTACACACACCTACATCTAATGGTTAAAGAACATACGGTTTCTGTGGATGGCGAATTTCTGCCTCACGAAACGATGATTGTTCAACACTCATATAACACCTTCAAAGGTGACCATTAAGATGTCACTATATTTATATATGATATATAATATGTTTATGTTTTACTTATGATTCTGTATTTCTCATTTATGGCATACTTTATGATTTTATATTATGGGTAAACGCGATAATTTCATTTTAGGAAGTGCGGACTACCGCCCCCTCAAAGTGATTTGAATCGTTAATGCCATATGTGGGATGTATAAAGGATGGAGTAAATGGTATTATACACTATATTATACTGGAATTATATTATACATTTATATCATTATGATTTCATTCCATTAAATACGAAATAGAAATGAAAGTAGCGTTCATGCGTACGTACGACTTACCGTCTCCATGAACGGTGCATTTCATTTCTTACCTCTAAATGTTACGTAATATTATAAATGAATGTATATAATGTATATATATGATATATATGATTTCTAAATCATGAATATAATTCTGGATATAATGGATATTTCACCACATGAACAACTTGTAATTATAAGAAGGTTATTTTTGACTCAAGTACCTAAGATCGACAAAACGACCGTTATTAACTTAAATAATTACATAATGTTGATATCATTGTAATAAGTGATATAAAAAGGATAATGAAATTGAAAATGGTTCTTAATAAGGTATATATTAACTCTAGTTTATTATTCAGGAGGTTAAAGAATGGTTTATTCAAGTCAGACACGAGGTAAGGGAACTTCTTAACCCAATTTTCGTTCTTTGGGTTAATCTCCTGCTTTCAAATTATGTCATGATATTATTATGTCCTATCCTGTATTTGTACTTTATTTAAGTGTACTTGTAGTGAATACACATAATAGATCTATTTTATTTTAAAAATGATCTTTGTAAGGGAACTTCTTTTCCCAATTTCTATTCTTTGGGCTAATCTCCTACTTTCAAATTATGTCATGATATTATTATGTCCTATCTTGTATTTTTACATTATTTATGTGTACTTATAGTGAATACACATAATAGACCTACTTTATAAAAAAATGATCTTTTTAAGGACTTCGTCTCAATCCCCTTTCATTGAGGCATATTTGGTTTTATACACAACTTTCTTTTATACGGTGTATAAACCCCTTTGACTTTTATGTTTATTCAAAAGGAATCTTTTTATACGAAGCGTTTTGATAAATGACAAAAGAGAATGTTTTTCTTTCCGTACTTATGCGGCGACAACGACTTCTCCGCCGCCGTGACCATTATTTGAGTTTCAGCTTCCTCTACAAGTGATCTTTTTTGTAATGAAAAATAAATACAAAGTTTTAACTTTCTTTTATTTTGGTATTGAAAATGGTTTTGAAAGGGTTTTTATTATATCAATGTGTTGTATTGATATCTTGTGATTGAAATGTGGAAATGTTATGTTTCCTTTATGCATGTTTTATGTGATACGATTATGTTATGGTTTATAATATGTTTAAACCTATTCATATGAGGAATGTATTGGACTTAATAAGTGACGGGTGGAGCCCGCTATAGCTCCTAGATGCATCGGTAGGTCTCACGAGACAACTGGACGTGGAATTGGCCGAGGCCCTTTCCCAATTTGATTTATGGTTTTGGCCGAGGCCTTAATCATTTTAGACGTCTTGGCGGAGGCCTTGAAAAAATGTTTCAGAATGTCTGGCATTATGCATTCCATCATTATGAAAGTGGTTATTGATATTGCATGTGATTATTCGACCAGTAGAATATCCATGTGAATAAGTAAATAGAATTATCTCATTTTACTTTTTACATATTATGTTGAAGTTCATATTGAAAAGGCTTTTGTTTTAGTTATACATTGCCTTAAATGTTAATGTTTATTTATGAAAGCTTCCGCCTTATTGTTATCCTTACTGAGCACCTGAGCTCACCCCTTTCAATGTTTTAATATTTTCCAGGATGTGAAGAAGTATTTTATGAATGACCTGCAGGGATAGTCAAAAGAGGATATGAGTGTGGACTATGAAGACTTTGTTATTAGTTTTTCACTTTATGATGTAATGTAACATTTATGAATGTATCTAGTGTTTCCAAGGCTACTAAACTAATCGGTCTTTCGAGACTTGATCTTTTGTGATCATGCCAATGTTACGAAGTAATGCACCGACTCTGGGTAGCTGGGGTCGGGGCGTTACACAATTAATATAAAAAAAATATAACACCATATAATTTTTAGTTCTATATTTTTAAAAAACCAATTTATAATTAGGAATATAAAAATTACATGAAAGATAGAATGAGGGAATGTGAAAAATTAACCAGGGAAACACTATACTATAAACATGCAAGGAACCAAACCCGAAACACAAAAATCATATATAAAACAAATAACATGTTAGGATCTTTCCTATGGTAATACATAGTAGGAAATTTGAAGGAAAAATTCAAAAAATAACATGAATCCTTCTAATATCAAGTCCTACCATGGTCTATTGATATCACAAAAATAACCCTTAGTAGTGAAACACTCACTAGGGTTTGCATATGTCCATAACCCAATTCACCCATGGTTCCCTATATGTTATGAATTATAAAAAAATTCATTAAACCATGATCAAAATTTATAAAACATTTTCATAAAAAACAATTCCTTATCACATGTTTGAAAATCCATTTTTTCAAAATCATCATTGAGTCATTTTATCTAACACATAATGTAAATAAAATATTTTTAAAGAAAAACTCCATTAAAACACTATTTTACATGCCAAACAAGATTCGTTTCACTAAATAATTTATCATAGATATCAAATAAATCAATTTCACCAACCAAACCATGGGAATTTACAAGAACATTGATCAATACATGGGTTAACACCAATGTATTGAGATACCTACCTCACCAATAGAAGAAAACTAGTTTCCTTTGAGAAAAAAGATTATAAATGAGGAGATTCATTACTGATGAGCCTAGATCCATACTAATCATCATCAATTATCCATCAAACCCAATATATCTAATTACTATAGCCTATTTGGGATCCAAAAAATCATAGAAGGAAGTGATCAAGGAGAGATCTAGAAATAGGATAGAAGATTGTATCTCAAACTGAAAAATCCTTGAAAATATTGACCAATAATGAAATAAAATTTCCAAATATCCAAGGATATAACCCCTAGATAATTGGGGATAGTTTAGTTCATGCTTAATATATATTCAAAAAAGATTAGATATAATAAAGGATAAGGTAAAAGAGGTAAATTCCAAAATTTAAGATGTTCGAATCAAGGAACATTGTTAGGATACACGGTTTAAAAATCCATAAACCAACCATGAAATGACCTTTGTCTTTTGAATATCTGGGCCCATAATTATGTGAGAATAATTTCTTGGTTTGAAAAAAATATTCTCAAGATATAAAACAACTTTTTAAAAACACCCATACACCCATATGGTTTTCTTGGAGAGTCTCACAATTTTAAAAAATATGCTTAAACTATATAAAATGGTACTAGATCTCATAATGTCATATTTCATGGTTAGTATTAAACTTGTGCCTAAAAAATGAATTTGGACTATTTTTTTCCAATAATAAAACTTTTCCTCCCTTGGATCTTGAAAACCTTATGAATGACACAAAGGATAAACCAATATCAAACATAAATTATACCTTTGACTAGGAGGGTGTTACAAGACTCGCCTTTAGAATAAGCCTGACCCTGCCACTTGTGAGAAATCACAAATAATATTTCTTCTAAAAATCAAATTAAAAATTTTAATAGTAAAAAATAGATTTATATTAATTTTAAAAATCATAAAACAATACTAACCACATTCTAATGTTATCTATAACCAGAAGTCTCTCTTGTAGTGGTATTGGTATACATCTTCTTATAAATATAAAAAATATACTAACCACAATATAACAATATCTATCACTAGATATATATCTTGTAGTATAATTAGTGTACCTATTTTAGAAACATAAAACTATTTAAAAATGGGATCCTTAAAAACCTACATAAATATAATATTAAAATTTTACATTAACAATATATAAAAATTAGTAAAAAATATTAGTAACCATATATAATCGATGAATAACATATTTTGACTCCCATATCTATGTGTGAGCTCATTCCTCCCTCGATTCTATTGAGAAGATGACAACCTACTCTAAAAAGTATCTTCTATACAGTAGAAGAATAATCCATCATAATCTTGGGATATGATGTAATTTTGTGATTATAGAAGAAACACTCATAAAAAATAGTATATAAATCTATCTTCATCATTCACATTCTAAGGTTCTTGAAAAATTGATGAAAATAGTCATGCATAAAAATCTCACATTCCTCCCAGATGGAAGGTCACATGTTATCATCAATCAAATATCATAAACTCTAAAATAATTAATAAATTAATCTTAGTAATTAAATAAATTTAAATAAATATTTATTAATATATAATATAGTGTTTTAAATTTTGAACATTTATGGGAACCAGATCCCACAACACCCATGGAATATAAAATAAATTATTCATAATCTCCCAAATATATAAAATAACTAGATGAAAAAATACAAATAAGAAAATTAATATTTATAAAATGAATAACAAACCAGTAAATTTCCATTTTGAACATACCTATGTAAGTGTGTATAGAAATCAGGAGATTTACACCACTCAAAAATATGGTATGGAATCATCAATCTTGTTATGTTGTGTCCATTCATATTTGATAGTGTATGAAAACATACTATAGGTCCAATGGAATGTCTTTAGGATAATCAAATGGAAGAAAAACTTTGGTAAGGGAATGAAACAAATCACTGATATCTTCTCCATCCATTTAAAAAACAAAAATAATGTTACTTGTAAAAAATTGTTAATACTAATATTAAAAATTGAAAACAAATAAATATTTAATAAAAATATATTTATTATAACTATGATGTAATGCATCATTAATCGTATTTATCAATGTTAATGTGTTCATCTTCCACCTCAGCATCATTATCTTCTATGTGAGAATAAGTTACACCATCTATTATTATTTCAAATTTATTGGTTGCATCATTTACATTACCAACACATCATCCCTTAATGATGGGTTATTATCCTCAATATCTTTATCTCTTCCAGTAAGAGATGTATTTAGAAATGGTTTTTGGAAAATATAAATATGTTCCACTTCTATAGAACCGATTTCAATTTCTATAAACTAATTTTTATGAAATTTCATTTTACTACACTCCTATAATCATTTAAATATCTCAAATCAGAAAAATAATTATCATATTAAACTGACCTTCTTGACGTACCATCCTAAATGGTTCATTTATTACAAGAATAATTTTATATATAATTTTATGGGGAAATTTTGGAGGGGTGTACCCCCACGCAATAGCCTGATACCAACTAGACATGTGTATCATTTCTAATATGTTCATGATAAAATAAATAGAATGAATAGAATTGTTAGTGAGTTAATTAACCACAAAAGAAACTAATAATGATGAAAGAAAAAGTTAATCATTAAAGTAAAAAATGATTTAACATACTTTGAACTAGTTTGATCCTACATGCATGATAATAACACCACCCAATAATGTGATTTTATTAAACTCAATAAACTAAAATACAAGAGATGATCAAGAGAAAATAGATCAAAAAATAGATGAAAAGAAATGAAAATAATAGATGAAAAAATAAACTAAAAGTAGAATCTTAAAATCCATCCAGTTTACTACAGACTGGTTTTCCTTTAAAAAACTCTTAATAATGATATTCTATCATCTAGACATGAATATACAAATATAAAATGTTCCTATTGATATATGATCATGAGATCACAACCAGAACTCTACTCCAGTATCAAATCATCTCTAAAGGAACAGAACATAGTCAAAGAAATTCCATAGACAATGTGAAAGCAGTAGCTCAACAAGAAAACAAAACATTCACTTCTGATATCACTCTATTGTTTTCTATAGATATCAATAGATTGGATCATCCATTTTATGTAATACTAAAGAGTTTTTTCACAACCCTAAATGATTTCCTTCTAGGGAGTAATGATCCACCTGAATAGTCACAAAAATTGATGAGTAGTTTAATTGACCAGACAATGAGAAGAGGCCATGTGGATGATCTCAATGAGTAAAAATAATATAGAAGATTAATTTATCACATGATCTCAATAATAAAACATAGGATCTATGAAGTGGTAAGAGAATAACCCAACACCAATCAAGTCTCTGGTAAGCATCCCATTGGAAGGAGGACCAAAACACTAGACCGACCTAGAAACCCATAACAACAATTCAAAATAATAAATTGATTGAAAAATAATTAATCATGATAAAAAAATAAATTTTGGGATATATAATAATTTATGAGTAAATCATAATTAAAAAATATCTACCATTTAAAAATAAAATTGAATTTGGTGATGTTATTGCACCTAATGTTATTTAATTAGAACCATGTTTAAAATATATGATAGAACATGGACAATTTTGTAACCTTAGTAAAACTATCTAATGGATTATTATCTGTGTGTATCTTGTTGACAAACACAATTCCTACATCAATACCTTCTATAATAATGTGTAGTCTAATATATATATGTTTGGAATCACTATGTAAAACTAAATTTTCAGACAAATGAAATAAAAATTATCTATCAGTATAAATAGTAACGATAGAATTTCATAAATAAAGTTCAGAAAGAAACCCCATTAGTTAAATGGGTTCTTTAATAAACTCTCTTAATATGCTATATTCATACTTAGTGGTTAAAAGGGGAACTACTGACTACATATTTCATTTCTTGTAAATTGTTATTTCATAAGTAGTAAAAATATATCATATAAGTTACTTTTAGGTATCAATATATCCTATATATCTAGAATCCAAAAAACCAGTCACCAATTCATTAGAATTAACATTTATACAATAATAAAGATATTATTTTGATGTAAATGAGATATAGCAAAGAATTCACTTAAGGTAATTCCAATGTGGTCTACCAAGATGATCCATGAACCAACTTATGTTATAAATAGAAAAATAAATATATGGTATTTTGAAAATCATAACAAATATATTGTTACCCACAATACTGGCATAAATAACTTTACTCATATAATAAATATCATTATTTTTTAATTGGTAAAAATAGATTTTAAAGCATTGTAAAAAGGGTCCACTAATAGGTTTAAGAGAATAAAATATGTGTCTCTTCTGAATATAGAAAACATAATCACAGTGATATAGGAAGAGGATTTCATTATTTCTATCCTTGTCACCACTTCCAAAATCTATTTAGCATTCCCTAGATCCATTATTTCAAAAATATTCTTCAATTGTGATTTAATAGTGGATATGAGTTTCATGTGTTTAAAAATAATGAACATGTCATCAATATATAGAAGCAGATAAAGCATGGTATTTTTAATATACTTATATTAGATGCATGCATTATATTTAATCATATTTAAATGATTATAAAATATGAATGAATCAAATTTCATATAGCATTGGTGTGAAGTTTTATTATAACCATATAATGATTTATTTAAATAGAATACCTATTTGGGATTGAATTCATTCATAACACCATTAGGAGGGTTCATATATAACTTATCATCAACATCATTGTAATGTCTCAGATTTCTCCATATTTTATTTTAATATTATATGGGAATTATTTCGAGACCAGGCTTTGGAAATTCCGAGGCCCGATGATCCCGCAACAAATATTTGAACTTAATTAAATAATTAAATAGCACGCTCGTGTGGTTTTCCTAAAAAAGTAGAATAACCCCTAAACGGGTGCTCAGATTAGAAATCTGAGGGCACCGTTGTGTTCAAAGCAGCGAGTTTACCTTAGCCGAGGCCTAACATCGGCTGGCGCAGGTCGGTGGTGAAATCTAGTTTTTGGAAGTAACTGTAATAAAATATGTAATAAAAATATTTTATTAAATCTTGTGGAAGAAAATATATTTTAACATTTTAAATAGAGATTTGCGCAGGGGTCCAGGGTTACAGACCTCATAACCTTAAAATCCTTGGAGGCTCTGGAGGATCTAGAGGAAACCCCCAACACAGCGACGACGTTCTTGATGAGTTTCACCGACAACGATGACGCGACGACCGAATCTTCACCAACGAACACCGCAGATTCAGGTAGGATGTTTGGTTTTGGTTTCCTTTCCCCATTCTTGATTCCTATGACGAGCGCAGACTAATCCACGAACATACTAGCCCGCAGATCGATCATATTTTGTGGGATGGTCTTTTGCGGGGATTTTGGGGATTTGATTCTTGGAGGTTATTTTGGTTTCATTTAGCCTTCTAATGGCGATAAACCAAGATCGACATGAACATCGATCGAGGTTCGTCCCTCTCGATTTGTTGTTCCTTTCTTCCCCAATTTTCTCGCGTTCTTCGTGTGCGTTCTACATGTTATTCACAGAGAAATGAATGACGGATCGTTGTGCATCCATCGTGCGATGCAACGATCCCAAATTGAAGATCTGGCGTCGGTACAACCCCACGGTAGTGCGACTATGGTGGCGAAAGACGAATCGCTGTGGATCAGAAGATATCGTTCTTCGAACGATTTCCGCACGGGTGACCAAAATCGGATTTCAGAGCCGATCGAAGGCCCGAAACCCATGGATTCGGCATCACGACAATGAGGTAACCCGTTATCTTGAGTTTCGCGGCAAACGGACAAGAGGAACATGATCTGGAGATCCGGACGAGGTGTGTGGAGGAAGAAGGCGGTTCTGGAAATTTCCCAACTACACAACGTGTAGTATGGGATACACGGCGTGTGTTCGTCGGCAGACTACCTAGCGTGTACTCCAAGAGTACACGGGCATGGGTTGGGTACATGGCCAAGGACATGACATGTATACCCTTCCCCGACCAGACCCGTCCAGATACACGGGATACCCCGTGTACTAGTACACGGGCAAGGCGACACAGACCGAGACCATGTACGAGCACATGACCAATATACACGGAGAAAACCCAAGGTGCTCGGACACGACATGTAATATTACTACATTCCATGTAGTTAGTTTTATAAGACAAGCCTAGAGACATGGGCCATTTACACGGGCAGTACCTGGAGTCGAGGAACACGACGGGTGATCCTACTACACGCCATGTAGTTGAGTTTTACATAGCTTGGATGGATGACATAGTCCATTTACAAGGGTAGTACCCAAGGTCAAAGAACACTGTGTGTAACCATAATACATGCCGTGTAACCTATTTGACATGGATTAAGCCATTTGTCTTCTCTGACTTGGACTAACTATTTTAGGGTTTGTACCCTTGTTCTTTCCCCTGAAGGTTTATGGTAACATTTCCTATATACAAGAGTATGATCCCTTCAGCAGGACTTCCTGAATAGAGTTGTTGGAATCCCCTCTGTGTGACTTGGATCCAGATCCTCTATTAATTCCGGGAACCCTAAGTAGAGTTCTTGGTATCGACGTGACCAACTTTACCCAGGCGCCGATCCTCTACTTAGCGGATTAGTTCAGACTAAGTTGTTGGAATCACCCCATGGCTATTAGTTGTGATCCTCATCTGAGCATCATATTCTCAAGTACTGGTGGAGTGTGTTCTCCCAGAATGAGTACTTCATATCTCTCTCTTTGGACCTAGGAGCGTGTTCTCCTTATTACGTGCTTAGTGGAATCTTCGAGTTGGATCTTAATGGTGGTTTTGCGATGGTCGATCGTGTATGCATGCATTTCCTTTTTTAGTAGCTTTTAATTTTTCAGCTTTTTGGGCTTGGAGATGTGTGTCTGTGTGTACATGTTTATAGGCAATGCCTCCCATGTTAGTAACATGCCTACTTGGTGCTAGTTACCAGCCCCTGGCCTAATGAAGGCGGGCATGGGGAGTTGCGGCTCGGGCCCCACTGGGACGGGTCATGAAAATCATGACTAATAAAAGAAGTTTTAACATCATACTTCTCAATATAAAGGTTGGGATAAGTAGTAAAATAAAGTATTAATCCGATGGATGAATGCACCACAACACGAGTTAAAATTATAAAATAATTAATTCCCTCATATTCAAGGAATCCCTTATATACTAATCTAGACTTATACTTAATTTTCTTATCTATAGTGTTATCTTTTTTCCTTTTGAAACCCATATATAACCAATCAATTTAGAGCTTTGTAGTTTTATTATAATGGAAAAAATATAACTCTTTCCTAATGAGTTCATTTCATAATTTATATCCACGATCCAGTGTTTGTAATCAATTTTATTTACTTATTCTTTATAGGGTTTGAGATCCAATTTTATAAGATCTTGGGTAATGTTAAAAAAAATGAGACCTTATCAGGATAGTTATAATGAGAATGAGGCCTAATAACCCTCTGTTCTCTATCCCTAGTGATCTTGTAGTCATGGGAAGTAATAGACGGATAACTATTTAACTTATAATATGAGATTCAATGAGTTTGGTACTCAATGTGAGAATTATGTGGATAAGTATTAATAATATCATCGAATAAGTTTGTCTTCCCAGTCTCAACATCTTCAATTTTAGGTGCATTACCACTATTTTCTGTGGGATGTTTTTACTTAGTAGAAAATGACTCAAATAATATTACATCATGGTTAATTTTTTATTTTTTATACCCTAGTTTATTAACCCATAACTTATATCCCTTGACCCCTAAATTATATCCTATGAATATGAACTTAAGTACTTTAGGTTCCAACTTATCCGTTTTAATGTGGGAATATGCTATACTCCAAAATCTAGAAAATAATTATAAGGAGGAAGTTGATTACAATAAACATATTCTTGAGTTTTAAATTGATTATAATTATAAGAAATTCTATTAATGAGATAGATTATAATGGTTATAGCTTCGATGTAGAAATATTTGGGTAGGCCTGAATATGCAAGCATGTTGTGGACTACAACCAAAATAGTGTGGTTTGTTTTCTCATACAAACTATTATATTTTGGAGTATATAAAATACTATGATGTCTAATGATTCATCTAGACTCACCTATTTGAATTAAATTAGATGAAAATTATTATAGTCCATTATTAGTTATCAATGATTTAATATTTCTTTCAATTTGGTATTCAATAGTGGACTTCTAGTTTTTGAATGTATCAGACACACCAGATTTATTTTTTGGGTATATAGATCTATATTTTTTTTGAGAAAAACCATCCATAGAAGTAATAAAATATGAGCCTTTATAGTGGGAAGCAGTCCTAGCAAGACACCACATGTTAGAGTGTATATACTCTAATGAGTGGATGACATTGAAATAAGATCTATTAAAAGTCACTCTATTAGATTTAAACAAATTAAAATCCCCAAATAAAGGAATATTATTAGGTGTTATATCCTTCAAAAAACTTATTTATATAACTCCTCTAGAACCTTAGAGATAACATGTCCTAACCTTTTATTACATAACATAGTATTATCATTGTTAGTGATATATGTATTTCCCACCTACCTACAATGTGTTTTTCCATTAAACACATAAATCCAATTAGCCAGAGAACCTAAAATGATGTTATGAGAGACCCACCTAACATCAAGTAATGTGACAATGGAATGTTCATTAAGATCTAACAAAATAGACCATCTACCATGGACCAAACATCTCCAATTATTTCCTAAGATAACTTCTCCCTCTACTATCTTAGTCAATTACAAGAATGATTCTCTATTTGGACACATATAGAATGAACACATAACATCCAATCATCTGAAAAATCATGTTTAGAAACATATATTACCACAAAACTATCATATCTTACATCTACAAATAAGGAGTGATCATTGGGTTCATCGGGTTTTGATTTTTTCTCGGGATTTTTGCACTGTGAACTTATTTGACCAAGATTACCATAGTTACAGAAAGTGATCTTTTTTGTCTTTGACATAGACAAGATACTTTTAGATGTGTTTTGATTCTAATTCTTTCCAATACATTCATAGATATCTTTCTCTCTACCCCTATTATCCAACCTTCCCTTATTATGAAAACTCTATACTTTAGACATAACATTGGGTTTTTTATTAAGTTATTTGGAAAGTAATTCCAACATGTCCACTTCAAAGAGTAAGAATTCATAGCCATACATAATATAATAAAAAAGTATGCTATATTAATTATCTATAGAAATAATAAAAATTATAATCTTACCTTTATCAAGAACCATGATTGTGATGTTGGATATATCTAGCATTATTTTATTAAATCCATCTATAGGTACTCTAATAGGAATTCCATGATGCATTTTGAAAGTAAACATTCTATGTTTTTTATAAAAATCACCAAATAAATATATATTCATATAAAATTTCTCTAGTTTTAACCAAATACTAATAGGGGGTATTCATATGAAACTTCTTTTAAAACATTATCACCTAATGATAATAACAGAGAACTATTGGTATTTATTAAAACATCACCAGTGAAATCTTGGTAGGTGTTAGTGGTATATACCTTAGAGGATATACCAATAATGAGTTTCTTGGGTCCATAAAGGGTATGAAAGATCCCATGTTAGACAAAAATATCTCTCATCTTGATTTTCCAAGGATTGAAATCATTATCACTATCAAATGTTATTATTTCATATATAATTGATTTCATTATCTTATCTAGTGAATCTAATACTATTTTTTTGGGAAATTTTTGAGTTATATTCTTCCACACAATGTTCTAGATTCAATTGGATACATTATTGGTCTCTAAAAAGTTTGTGTTAATATAAAATCAAACAAAAAGAAGTGATATTTTGGCTAGGGAGGATGAGAGAAACTAATAATGATGTACGAAAAAATAAAGTCGTGAAGGAAAAAATGATTTTAAATGATTTAAAATGTTTTTTATAATGTTAATTTTAATATCACTTCCCACTCATGTGATTTTATTAAGCTTAAGAAACTGAAATACAATATATGATCAAGATGGAATAGTTTGAAAATAAAGGAAGAGAACTGAAAATACTTGAAGAAACTATAAATTAAAAGAGGAAACTTACAATCTATTCATCTTAACACAATCCAATTTTCATTAAAAGAAGCTCCACATGAATATTTTATTGCATCTAAACCTTAATATGAACATGAATGATATTCCTTATGAGATATGATCCCTAGATCTCCATTGTTACTATACAACATAATCAAATCTTCTCTAATGTAATGAAACAAAGTCAAAGTCCTTCACAAACAATGTGAAAGAATTTTCTAGAAAAAAAACTATGTTTATCTCTAAATATCACTCTAGTATTTTCATTGAATTATAAAAGAGAATCTCTAGTGTGTTAGGATAATTCTGATGGGTTTTTTCACACCCTAAAATGTTGACCTTCTAGAGAGTAATAACGTGCTTACAAAAACACAACAAAATAATAGCATCCTAAAATCCTGGGTAATGAGAAGAGGTGGAATGGATAGAACAGATAAGGATAATTAATATAGTTGATCAATGGATCCCATGAACATATGAATAAAACTTATTTTCCATATAGTGTTGTGGGGAAAACCATACCATAATCAAGGCATCAAAAAGCATATTTGAGAAAGAGGACAAAAAAACTCGACCTATTGGATCAGTATATCAGAAGTATATTGATTAGTATTAAGAGAATATATTATTTATAGATAAATTAGAAGAAGGGGTGAATTTTATTTTATGAAACTTTTGTTTAAAATAATTAAACTAAACAAATTCACAAAACATCTTTTAGTAAAATGATCAAATTCGGACTTGGCCCGCAGTCCGATTACCAAAGTATCCTAAGCATGATGATTTAGATATATCAGAGTATAATAATCATAATCAATTAAGATTCAATTATAATAGATTAAAAATATCAGATTCACTAAATATCTGGTTAATAGATAAAATTTTATCATATTTAGATATGTTACGATAAAGAAATTTCAATTAAAGTAGTGGAAAATAAAACATGAAAGAACCAAATAATGAAATATATTAAAATTTTAAAGGTTTTATTGAGTGATGCGAGTGGTGTAAAGTATGTTTAGATACTATTTTCAGTTTATTATTACCATTACTAATGTTTTTATGTGATAATGGATTTTTCTAACAGGTGAAAATGGTTTGATCATAGAGGGGGAAACTCGGGTATCTAGGAGGGCAGATATGTACTAGTATACAAGTGATCTGAATCGGTTTTATCCCTATTTCACTGAGAAAAATGGATAAAGACAATGCTAAAAAACTATATTGATGATTTTTTGGGACCAATAGGTTATGGGAATGTTCCCTACTAGTGGCTCGTGAATGAGACTGGATTTTCTATGGCTACTTTACACTGAGGTATGAGGTACATGGGGCCCGAGACTAACTAGTGCCTAGGGGTGTTCCCGAGATTGGTGCTCATTGAATATTATGTATTTTGAATTGGAATACGGTTGTTTTTTCTATAAAATACAGTATCTTACATGTTTTATTGAAATGTTCTCACTCATGGAAAATTCCCATTGAAAACTATTTACTTATAAAAGTTTCATTCTTTAAAAGTATTTCCACCACTTCTTGCTTATCAAAACTGGCATGATTTTTATAATTTATTTCTTACTATATGGAATCTATTGGAGGTATACTATTGGGATTAGGATCACACCCTACTTACACCACTTGGGTGTAAGTAGACTTGCTCATGTTTGACATAGGTAAATACAAGGCCTTAGGTGATGGTGGTTCGGGTTGTTAGTTCCTTCCCTTGGTGTGGTGTTGTGGATACGGCTTGTGGGTGATGAAACCTTTTCAAGTGGAGTTATTGGGGCTGTTTTGACACAAATTTATTGGGTATTTGGACCTCTTGTATCTTGTTTTAACATATGTATTCAGTTATGAATTTTAATTAAGGGTTTTTTGGTGTGAATTTTTCAGATTCAGTTTACTGTTTGTTTATGGTTGTTAAATGATTCTAAACTAGGGTAAATCATTCTCAAACCATAATTCACGATATCCGGGCACTTTTTTCAGCCAGTGGTGATAGGTAACACCCTTCAAGCCTTGTCACGTGTCAGGTTGGGTGCCAATTTTGATGGATACCAGATTTGGTTCATGACAAAATGGTATCATAGGAGGCCAACGTTTTTGGGTTGCATTATTATTTTGGGATGAGTCGGGCTAGACAGAAGTTAAGACTATAAAGGTTTAGGGTTTTGGCCATGAGTAGGGTTCCTGGACCGCACCCCTCATGATAGACCTTGAGCCACCATGGGACGTTGGGATTTTTTTTTGACTTCACTTCCAGGTGAGACGTGGGGGCTACAGACTGCATGTAGACATTAGGAGGGCATAAAGTAGTGGGTTATTTTATTATTGTAATGTGTTTGGTTTCTTTATATTCAATGTTATTGATGAAATTTTCAGAATTCTTGTACTGATTTTTGTTTTTGTGACTGTTTTATTTTGTATCATGATGCCTCCCTGAAAATCTCCCATGCAACCATGGGAGGAAGCCAAAGAGAGTTCTCCCTCACCGCTTGATTAGAGGAAAGTAGAGGCTATGGTTTGGACTATCCAAGATCTAGTAAAGGGACCAAATCTTTTTCCAGCTCCTGTTAGAGAATATGACACTGGTCCTAGGATGGAAAAGGACGGAGAGTTCCTAAAAAACAAGCCTCCTACTTTTAGAGGTAGCATAGAACCCCTGGAAGCAGATGAATGGATCAAAAAGATCGAGCACATGTTCGAGTTCCTGGAAACACCTGAGGAGTCTAGGGGGAAGTGTTCCTCTTTTATATTGGAGGGTCCCAGCCGCAAGTGGTGATAATTAGTACTTCAAACTATAAAGAATGAGCAGATGTACTACGGAGATTTCAAGGCCGTATTCAATGAATATTACTTCCTTGAAGTCTTGGCATATGATAGATCCCAAGTGTTCATGGATCATGTTCAGGGGATCATTATGTGATGAATTACACCAACCGTTTCACTGATCTTGTTCTTTATGCTCTCGAAATTGTCTCTAATCAGCAAGCGAAGGCCAAGAGGTTTGAGAAAGGCTTACAGCCAGAGATATACTCCTAGGTTTTCTTGTTTAAGTTGAGGACCTACGATGAGGTGGTTGACCAGAGGTGTATGGTGGAGATTGACCAAAAAGGTAGGGCTCGTTTTTCTGGAACAATATCTGTAGTGGGCAGTGATATCTCTTCAAAGAAGAAAAGGAAGTGAGAGGGGTATGAGAAGAAGGGAGTTGGTAGTTCAGGCCACTCTTCCAGGTAGTTTTCATATGTTGCTTCTGATGCAAGATTGGTCATGTGCCACTAGTGTGGGAGGCCGGGGAACATCCGACCAACATTCCCATTTCCTCCGAAGTCCTATTATTAATGTGGTGTTATGGGTTATTTTTAGTTCTTTTGTGGGATGGAATGTCCAATTCAAAGTGGGGTAGGATCAATGGATTCAATAGGAGAGCCATCTAATTCAGAGTCGTCGAGGATGGGGGGATCTTGATTTGGTGGACATGGTGGTAGGGAGAGGTCATCTTCTGGGCAGATCCAGTTTACAGAATAAATATAGACTATCGGTCATCCTCAAGCAGTGTCTAGCCATCTCTATGTGGTGGATCAGACACCAACATGATCATAGGAAAGACCATCGGTAGTTCTAGGTACCATTTTGATTAAATCATCTATATCCTATACTATTTTTGATATTGGTTCCTCTTCTTTATTCATTTCTTCCCATTTTGTAAACATGCTGAATTTTCCAACCGATCTTTTGTCCTTTACGATGGAGTTGGTGAAGCTGCTAGGAAAGAAGGAGTAGGGTCTCAAGTTCCCATTGTGCGCACTTTCTATGTCAGGGGTTGAGATGGAGTGGGACCTCCTGATCATAGATATGGATCTATTTGATTTGATAATTGTAATGAATTAGCTAGTACACTTATAGGCGTACATCAATTTCTATTGGTGGTGAGTGAGTTTTACAGCCTCTAATGGGAGTTGTCAGGTTTTTTGTGGGGAATGGGATCCTCAGTCAAGTCATGAGGGACCACCACTCCCAAAGTTAGGATATATTAAATTTCAGTTATCATCACTTGTGATAGAGGATGATGGTCATTATCCTAATAGTGGACTACCTCATGCATTGGACGAGTTTCCAGAGCTATTTCCAGATGATTTTTCAGGTTTCCCCCCAGAGTGGGATGTGGAGTTCTTAATTGATCTGGTGCCGGGAACACAACCGATATCTCTTCCCTCATATCGCATGGACCCCACCGAGCCTAGGGAATTTAATATACAACTTGAAGACTTATAATCCAAAGGATTCATTTGCCTAAGTGTCTCTCCTTGTGCCGCTCCTGTGTTGTTTGCGAAAAAGGCTAATGAATCTCTCCATATGTGCATTGACTAATAGAAGCTGAATCAGGTAACAATCAAGAAAAATATCATTTAACCAAAATAGATGAATTTTTCAATTAGTTTATGGGGGAAAGGTGGTTTTGTAAAAAATAATTTCATTTGGGATATCATCAACTAAGAGTTAAAGTGGAAAATATCCCGAAGACAACCTTTTAAAGTAGGTACAACCACTTTGAGTACCTGGTCATGCCCTTCAGATTGACCAATTCTCCATCTGTCTTTATGGAAATCATGAACAAGGTGTTAAATTATTATCTTGAATCTTTTTTTCAGGTATATTTGGATGAAATAATAGTTTATTCGAGATCTTATGAGGAACATGAGCATCACTTTCAGATCATGTTGGGCACTTTGCGAGAGCATCACCTTTATGGAAAGATATCCAAGTGCACATTCTGGATCATGAAGGTGAAATCTCTAAGGCATGTGATCTCCAAATAGGGGTTTTTGGTGGACCTTGATAAGATTAGTGTGGTTACGTCATTGGAACTTCCAAAGAAAGTGTTCAAGAATAAGAGTTTCCTTGGTCTGGCAAGTTGTTACAGGTAGTTTTTTTTCCAGGATTTTTATCGGCATGCTTCACTAATGACCGTGCTAATCTAGAAAGGGGGGAGGTTTGTATGGGGACCAGAATGTCAGTCATCCTCTGAGGAGATAAAGCGGTGGTTAACTATTTCCCCCATGATGATTCTTCGAGAGGCTATAAAGGGGTATGTGGCATATTTTTAAGATTCAAGTATGGTTCTCGGGTGCGTGATTTTGCAGTATGATCACGTGGGAGTGTAGGGATCTCGTTAACTCCAACCACACAAAATGAATTACCCGACCCACGAATTGGAGTTATCAAATGTGATTCATTATTTGATGACTTGGCGTCACTACCTATTTGGGGAGAAGTTTGTGGTCTACTCTGATCACAAAAGCTTGACCTATATCTTCTTGTAGAAGGACCTCAACTTGAGGCAACATCATTGGATTGAGTAATTGTAGGGTTCATCTCTGACATGGTATATACCCCAGTCAAGGGTAACATGGTCGCCGACTCCTTGATAGAAGAGTTCCAGTGTAGGATTTGATTATGTCTGGTGATGAGTGGACTTTGATGGGGAAATTTTCTCTGATGCATGTGGAGTTGAAGGAGCACAGTAGAGGTGTGTTCTTAGTTATCATTTAGTTGACTCATTATTTGGTGGAGCTAATTTAGTGGGAACATCCTAGTGATGAGCCTTGTCAGTAGTCAAGGAAATTTCTTCATGTTGGGGAGAAGTCTTCTGATTGGTCATCGTCTCCTGAGAAAATGTTGTGCTTCAAGGTCCGTTCTGTAGTGCCTTAGTCTCTACGGAAGGTGGTGATGCAGGATAGCCACTAGTCTTAGTGGGATGTCTATTTGGGTGGCACCAAGATTTATTACGATGTGCGTCGGTATTTCTAGTGGCCAGGTATGAGATGGGATATAGCTGACTTCATGTCCAGATGCTACAAATGTCCTCATGTGAATGCAGAGCAGTAAAGGCCCTCTATTTTTCTCTTTCCATTATGCATTCCTAATTGGAAGTGGGATGAGGTTTCCATGGATTAACTTGTACACCAAGAGGGAAGAATTCCATTTGGGTGATGTTTGATCATATGACCAAATCAAACCACTTCATTCCAATCCAAGATACAGCTAAAGTGGATGAGTTGGACCGATTGTATCTTTAATAGGTGGTAGGGCTCCATGGTGTTTTGTCAACAGTTGTCTCTGATAGAGTTACCAATTTCATTTCTCGATTTTGGGAAGGCTTTCAAAAGGACTTGGAGTCTTAAATTATGACAAGCACGACATACCATCATCAAATGGTTGGTCAGACAGAGCAGAAAAATCAGATTTTGGAGGACATGCTCCGTACATGTAATCTGGACTTTGGAGGTTCCTAGGATTTCCCTTTGGGATTGGTTGAGTTTTATTATAACAATAGTTACCAATACTTGATTCGAATGGATCCTTTTGAAACGCTCTATAGTCGGCCCTGTTGGCCCCCCTGTGTTAGGCTGAGGTAGGTGAGATCTCACTACTAGGGCTGAGTCTGGTGTAGGAGACGTATGAGAAGGTCAATATGATCAGACATCTCTTATTGATATCTCATAGTCACCATAAATCATATGCATACCAGATGTGTCGAGACCTAGAGTTTTCTATGGGTGATAGGGTATTCTTGAATGTGGCCCCTCGTCTAGGCCATCATCGATTAGGAAAGTAAAGGAAGCTGACGCCATGGTCTGTCAGACCTTTTGAGATCACTGAAAATATTAGAAAGGTGGCATACAAGTTGGAATTACCTTATCAGTTGAAATCCGTCCATGACATATTCCAAGCCTCCCAGTTGAACAAATACAACCCAGATCCATCCCATGTATTGAATTGAGAGGAGTTGGATATAGAGATTGATTTATCTTTTTGAGCAATCGGAGCAAATAGTTGATTCCCAAGAGAAGGTTCTTTAAAGAAAGTCTATTCCACTGGTTCGGGTCCTTTGGCATCATGGGAATGATTTCCACAAAACTTGGGTGCAGATGTTGTGGGTTGAGAAGGAGTACCCATTCTTGTTTTCCAATCAAGCTTCAGGTTGACTTTCTGGGGTGGAAGGTATTTCATGGTGGGGAGAATTGTCATATCTATGACTTATTTTAAAGGTAAATTTCATTTAATTTCCATTATTTCTTTTTTAGGGGTTTACCATGCATTTTTGGAGGAAAGAGTGAGTTTTCATGATTTGGTCCAAACTGTGAGCCCATTTCCATATTTAATAACCAATATTGTTTCTTTTATAAATCATTAATTTTTCAACATTTGTTACCCATTACACTTCCAAAAGGGCCTCCCATGACCTACTAACACCAAAATATAAATATGTACCCTATAAGAATCCATAGTCATGGTGGATTTTGGTTTTTATTTAAAGAATTGGGCCATCCCGGAAGGCCATTTCCAATTTAAAAACAACTATTTTTTATTTAATATATTATTCAATTTTAATGATTTTTTGGCGATTGAAACTTGACCTCAAGAAAACTTACCCTAGGAGAATTTCCATTTTATTTTACCCCTCCTTGGAGCTCATATGCATCATGAATTAGGGAAGAACTTCTTAGGGTTTCTCAAATCGTCCAGATTTGAAGAGGTCACTTGTTTCCTTTATAAATCTTTCAATTTTTACTCTTTTACCCCAATTTCAGTTCTCAATTGACCTTCTCAAACTTATTCAAATGTAACCTTAATTTTTGGATGTTTTTAAATTCATATACTAGTGTATTTGGGGTGATTTATTCATGATACCTCAAGTAAGAGGGTCTCCTTCCTTCTTCCTCCCATTTGTTTAGGGTTTCTTCCATTTTATTAGGGTTTCTTCTATTTATTCTATAAGATCATAATGTCTAGAAAGTTGGGATTCAATCCTAGGGGTTTATATTGGGTTTCTTTGTCTAATATTTTGGTTTTAGGCTTGATATAAGTCCCTTGGGGTGCGGTGGTGGTGTGGTTGAACTTTTTCACAAAGATTCAAAGATTTTGACACTTGTGGTAGGTGATTCCATGTGTAAGAACTAATAGATGAGTTATATTTTATTCATTACTATTTTTATCACACTTCTACTTCATTATAATTAATGTGAAATTTGATTTTGGTTCTGTTTGTTAAGAAAATGAATTTTAGGTATCAATTTTGTGTTAAATTGTGTGTTTTACATATCTATTCTATGTTACGTCAATTGGGGTTGTTTTGAAAATCTTGCAATGGATTTATAAAAAAATGTTTTAGTGATGAAAATTCTGTTTTGATGAATATGGGTATGTATATAGTGTTTAATGTGAGGTTTTTAATTGATTTTGTGTGAAAAAAATTGTTAAGTTTTGTGAAGTTATTCTATTGAAATTCTAAAGGTTTTATTGAGTGATATAAGTGGTGAAAATCATGTGTTGCTACTGTTTTGAGATTATTATGAACATAAATGACATGTTTATGTGATAATGGATTTTTTAACATGTGAAAATGTTTTGATCATAATGGGGGAAACCCGGGTATCCAGGAGGGCGAATATATACTAGTATGCTAGTGATCCAGAGCAGTTTTATCCCCGTTTCACTGAAAAAAATTGATAGCTACAACACTAAAATAACTATATTGACACTGTTTTGGGACCAATAGGTTATTAATATGTTCCTACTAGTGGATAATTCATGATAATGGATTTTTCTATGGTTACTTTACACCGAGGTACGAGTTACATGAGGCCCGAGACTAACTAGTGCCTAGGGGTGTTCATGAGATTGGTTCTCATTGAATATTATGTATTTATATTTAAAATATGATGGATTTGGATGGAAAATAAAGTATATAACATATTTTATTGAAAAGTTATCACTCATTAAAAATTCCCTTTAAAAAAGTTTTACATTTAAAAGTTTCATTCATTAGAAATTATTTCCACCACTTCTTACTTATCAAAACTGGCATGCTTTTTATATTATATTGCTTACTCTATGGAATATCTTGGTGGCATATTATTGGGATTAGGATCAAACCCTACTTACACCCATTGGGTGTAAGTATAATTGTTCATGTTTGACGCAGGTAAAGGCAAGGCCTTGGGTAATGGTGGTTTGGGTTGTTAGTTCCTTCCTTTGGCGTGGTGTTGTGGAGATGACTCGTGGTTAATGACCCCTTGTCATGTGGAGTTATTAGAGCTGTTTTGACACTAATTTATTGTGTATTTGGAACTCTTTTATCATTTATGAACATATTTATTCATTTATGAATTTAAATTAAGGATTTTTTGGCGTGAATTTTTCAGATTCAGATTATTGTTTTTTTATGGATGTTAAATGATTCTAAACTCAGGTAAATAGTTCCCAAACCATAATTCATGATACACAGAAACTTGTGTCAGCCCATGGGTATAGAGAACACCCATATGGACTTATAACGGAATGGGTTGGGTTTCAGTTTCAATGGTGACCAAATTCAATTCATGACAAAAAACTCAATAAAATTGTAGAGACTAAGAACAAGACGTTCACACTATGTAATCTCCAGATCCCTTGTACAATGAGAAAATTGAAAATGAATTCAATAATCACTATAGAAACTACCCCAAAATCTTTTAATGACTGGGTATTTATAGGAAAATCCCCAAAGATCATATTTCCTTCCCAACAGGTCATATTTTTATGGGATTTTCATAATGACCTGTAAAACTGGCACATCAATAGCTCTTTTGTAATAGATTTTCTATTATCGTATCGATTTACACCATTATAGTGTAAAGTTTTTTCCTAAAATTAGAAATTATTTTTCTTTATCCTGAATTTAAACTTAGTCAGTCTGATAGAATTCCTAACAAATGTCATTACCATAATCTTTATTAGTGCGAATCTTATGTTTATCAGTTCTGGTATCAGTCTTATTATTAAGACTTTTTCAGTATGAATGACAAGACTGAATGTCTTACATTTGATATGATAAAGGTGAATCTAATGATTATCACATTCATACTAATTATGATAATCATAATAAATGATGTTTAGTTTATATTCTTTAATAATTTATAACTAATTCTTGGTTTGGTAAAAGATTATGTTTTCTACAAATACATTATGAAAATACTTTGGACATGAAAAGTTAGTAATCAAGTATTTATTAAAGAGTTTGTGATTACCAAAACTAAAAGAATGGAAAAGTGATAATTATAAATTTTGACTCAACATGACCAATGTAGAATCTTAGTCTAAGAAGTTAGAATAATAAAAGGACTAAATAGAAATTATTCATAAGAAAAAATAAATGGTAGACTATAAAGAATTTTATAAGTAAATGGAAAACCAAATAATGTAAATTGATCCGTGTTGTGGATGAGTGTGTAAACCTTGATTAGTATTAATCCAATGACATTTAAGCACTGTCATGTAATTTTGTCTAGGAAAACATAACTCAATTATTTCATGTAACATGTCATAAAAGATAATTTACATTTTTTATGATGAGATCCTTAAAAAAACAGCATTTACCAATAATTTTTAATTAACCATATTTGTGTTCAAGAAATCAAAATACAATTAATACATATTATTTATAAGATTATGAAAAATTGGATGGTCGGTTACTCTGTGTACATAATTAAATGTAAATTTTATTTCCATGTTATGAATCATGGGAAAATAAAAAATAATTAATAGTATATTAAATAATAAATTTATTTCATATGTTCAACTATAAACAATTTAACATACCAATCTATGAATCCCGTAAAAAAAATTACATTTTCTATGTTCATAAATACCATCCAGGGTATTTTGTATGAATTATTTTAACATTTTCATCATATAATCTATAAAAAATTAATATAATTTTACTTTAAAAATATATTTTAAAAATGGTGAAGGTACAAATTACTATAAAAACTGTGTTATTTCATCATAATTGCACAAAAGATATGTATGAGATAGATGTGATTCATTACCTAAAATAAATCATTCATTACCACCACCAAAACCATGATAAAGATGATTAAATACTGAAAATCCAAGGTCTACAAAATCATCAACAATTCCATCATTATGATCCATTTGATTATGTTTTGAAGAATATTTGGAATGAAAATAATATGTAGAAATTTTTTAATTTTCTTCATGCAAGTACATTTTTTTAAATGATCATTCAAATAATGATTTTTTATGTACCTTATTTAATTTTTTACATTCATCATTCACATGAGTACATCCATTAGAACTATACCAAAAATTAAAATCTTACTTTATCTGACATATGTAATATTAAATGTTCCATTTAATCCAATAAGGCTAACAAAAATATTTTTTCTAATTTTTATAACACTAAACAAAATATTTTAAATCATACTTAGTAAATCATATTTAGTTGTTTCCACAAAAATATCTCAATAAAAATATGATATTTCAGTCAACACATCCCATATTTAAGAATTTAACAACCCTCTATGACTAACGAGTAATAATCTTTCTATTATGAAATGAAAATTATGACTTTTTAACTCTATAATATAACTATTTTTGACAGTGTAAAAAATTAGTCATTAACCATATAGTAACGTCAAATATATAATCAAATTTATTTGGAAATTGCATAAGTTTATTTTTGATTAATTAAAATTTTTTACATTTATTTTTTAAATAACTCATGTTTGGGATACTTGATAATTTTTACATGATCTAATCACGATTTTATTGTATTTTTTGTGTTCTCAGGTGTGTCAAAAATGGTAAAACATGTGATTTCAAAATAATTATTCACAATATGAATTAAGTATAGCATATAATTGACAAATAAATCAAACTAATATGGAACGTCCCAAAAAATACTCTTCTTTATCCAATTTTGATCCCTCTCAAAACCACATTTTTTATTTATAGCTGACCTAAATGTAATATGAGTTAATTAAGAGATGATACATTTTACCTAAATAAAATATTTCCCTACTGGAGTTCCATTACTTTAGATTTTATATTTTTTAAAATTATTTATATTCCTTCAAAGAGGATGAATGACAAGAATAATTCTTCAATAACTGTCAAAAACATGTTTTCCTTCCTTTAAGGAGCATAAAATCTATGATTTCACCCATGAAGTTTGAATAGGATTTTGGACCATGTGTACTCTATGAAAATAACATTTAGTACACTAAAAAGTAATTAATTATCTACATTAATGTAGATTTTAGTATAAAATTATATTTTATAACTGCATTACATATAGTTAAATCATCACACTTTAATAAAATTATTTATTCAATTATTGGATTCAAATAAAAATTGATATTCTTTTATGGATATCTAAGAATTCGTAATGTTAAACAGATATACGGTTCTTTCATTAACATATGAGTAGGTAAGTTATATGGAGTTATGAATATAGTTAAATAATAATATTGACTATTGTAACCACCAAATAGACAGAACCCATCAGTAGACAGACCAAATAATATATTATGAGGTTATGAAGAAAAATTACGATAAACCTAATCAAAGAGTTTACCTGAATCAATATCACAAGGATGATTTAATCATTTACTGATTGATATATTGGATTTATGCCATATCATTGATGTGCCTATTTTTTTTGATATAAATAGATTTCGAAATCTCGGTGTAATTGGGAAATACCTCAACTTTTTAATAGAAACAGATCTAGAATTTACTTATATACCTATTGATACCTTGATTATCCACATATTAGAAAATTAACAAATTAATCAAATTAACCATAATATAATATTCCTTCATTTGAACATGCATGAATCTTTTGAAAACTAATACCCAAATTATGGACTAACTTATTGATTTCATATAAATTTACAGGGGTCCAATTTCCTTCAAGAAATAATTATTTAACCAAATAAAATATTCTATTAAAACAAAAATTTTACATTCTAAAAACTTATTTAATAGCCATAAATTTTATAACAACTTCAAATTTTCTAGTCTTTAATCCGAGATATAAGACCTTCTAAATAGATTCCAACAATCGTAAAATATAGATTGTTCTAAATCAGGATTCAAATTATCATTCTGAGTTTATGAATCTAGAAAATATTGCTCTGGATCCTCACGTACTAAATTTTGAAACATTTATGGATCAAGAAAAAAATAATTATGACTTCCACTAAATTGTGTTCACCATGTCGATTTCATAATATGAAATCTTTTCAAAAACAAAAATAAAATAAATAAACCCCAATATTATCAAACATTCCATATCTCCTTATATTTTATTTCATACATGAATAGTCAATTTCCCCATCATAAACAAAATTTTAATTTGACAGTACAAATGATATAAATGTTTCGAGACCCTCAATATTTACAATATTTATACGAAAACTATTTGGATTTCTATGATGATTTATTCAATAATGATCTTGTTATAACAACTAGTATTTATTTCAAGGGTCTATAGTTTTCTAAAAAAATAATAGTTATTTTTTTATTATATAAAACTATCAAATATTAGAAAGAAATTTATTCTCATTACGTTTACATTTAATTATTTTTATAATTATTATTTAAGTTTTTTTTATTTTTAATTAATTATTATAAATTTTAAAATATTTTTTATAATGTATTGGTTATTATTTATTTAATTCCATTCATTTTTTATTAGTTATTTTTTTAATAAAATACCAATATTTATTAAATACTTTTTTACTAATTATTTTTTCATAAATTAATTTTACCCATGTGAAACTATTTTCAAAAAACTGGATCATAATAAGTAATTATGATGTTGAAATAAAGTCATCAAATAAAATATCTATTATAATGGATGATGTAGTGACCTAAAGTTTTTTTCCCGAGGGTGATTTTACTCAATTTTGAGTTTTTGATTCACAGGATTTCCCTAGGGGTAACACAATAGATTTATTATTTAATTATATTGTATTTAATATAATTTTATTAATTTATACTAACTGTATCCAACATTTATTAATTTATATTTATTTTTTATTAATAATTTAAATTTTTAAAAATTAATGAAAGTTATTAAAATAATATTTTTATTAATTAACCAAAATATTAATTTAACAATACAAAATAATAATAACTTCGAATTTTTTTTAAATAAACGATATACATATGTAACTAAACTCTAATAAATTAAATTAACTAATAAATCATAAAATTAAAAACAAATAAATTAATGAAATTAATAACAAATTAAAAAAAGGTTTAAAAAAGAACATTCAAACTAGATTTTGTATCATAATTGATATCCTCAAACTCAAACTGATGACTAAACCGAAAAAATTTGATTGCAATTTAGAAACCATTAAAAGAAAGCCTAAATCAGAGATAATATTTATCAATCTAGAAACCATTAAAATTGAGTCTGAATTAAATATAATACATTACAGTTTAGAATCTATTAAAAGCAAGTCTGAATTTTAATGGTTGAAGGAAGAAAGGAGATATATATTTAGGGGTGAGGATGAGGAGAACATATTCATGTATTTTAATAAGTTAGATTATTTATGAAATAATTTTTGTGTTGAATATTTTCTTAGAAATTTTTTTCTATTTTCAATAGACTTCATCATAAATACTTCCCACCATAAAAAATAGTCATTCTTATCCAAAACAATTGTGATATATATGTCAATCCATCGTAAAGACTTCCCACTGTGTATATACTTTTTTACCCATCACAAATGACCTAATTGTGACATGCTAAAAAGTTTGTCTCAAATAGTAAATAATTCTGATGTATTTTGAAATTTCATCTCCAAAACATTACACAAAATTATTTGTGATGGAAAATTTATTACATCATATATAATTATTACCAGTGTAATATGTCATGAATATTTCATCAGACGATGGGTATTTATGATGAATACATTAGATTCAACACTAATAATTATTACCCCCTTCATGTGCACATTTTCATGAAACATATTGTGATTGAATCCAAATACATTATGAAAACACGATGGAAAAAGTACATTGTGTGATGGAATAAATTATCCATCTCAAAAAAGTACTTTTACCTATACATCTGTAACATACATGGAACCAATAAAAAATTCTCCTTCATAAAAACCTAAATTTCATGTAGTGTGATATGGGAAGAGTAGTGAAGAAGATGGAGCTTGCACTACTCACTAAATTTTTAATTTTAAGCTATTTTCCATTAAGATTATTTAACTAGATATAGGAACATCCGCATAGATCAAAAGCCAGTGTGACAAGAAGGACTAACTAGTTGTTGGGGAGCTCTTTGTTGAGTCATAAGTTCTACTTCTTACTTCAATTCCTTTAGTTTTGGAAATTACAGACCCTTACATAAAACATGTTTAATATCATTTCATGTCTTAATTGTTTTAGATTTTTTTGAAGAAAATATTACTTTTACCATACAAAGAACAAGTTATAAGGCATTACAAATATAAACATTACATTTCTTCATTATGATAATCATAATGAGTATGTGTCCAATAAATCGGACTCATCTTTATCATACTAGAAGCTAGGCTTGAGTCATGTATTTCATATTGACAAAAGTATTAACAATTGAACTGATATTGGTACTGATACAATTAGACTAACACTCATAATGATTATCATAATGAAAATCATAAGAAAGTACATCAGATTGATTGAAGATTATAATCAGAAAAAGGAAGAATTATTTCTATCATAAGGAAAACTTTTAACTCTATAATGGTTTTAATCAATACAATTTTGGAAATTCAGTAATGATGAGATATCCAGTGCTACGTGTTTGAGGTCATTCCAAAAAACATTGAAATATGACCATTATGTGACCATTGGATGTATGGCTATAAATATTGGATGATTTAAAGAGTTTGGAGCTAATGCATTTTATTTCCCAATTCATCTAAAGAATACTAACATGAATTTCTCGTTATTATTCTTTTGTATTTATTTAGATAGTTTTATTCTTAAATAATCCTTTTCAAGGTTTTTTCCTTAAGAACTTTTGAGTTTTTATTCACCTCTAATCATTGTTACTATTGAGTAATTTTGGAGATAAGAAGGAGGAGAATACGATCTTTGGATAGAGGGATAATTGTGATAGGAAGATAGATCCAACCATCATATCGAGAGATTTTGGGGATAAGAAGACAGAGAAATATGATTTTTATATTGAGGGATTTCCTGGTATGGAAAGATAGACTATACTGTATGTATAATATAGTGGATACCTTTAGTCATGGTTATCGAATTCCTTACTCTTAAGGTTGAAAGAGTTTACTTTTTTAAATAGATTGTAAGTCAATTTTAATTTTTTTTGAAATTGTATTACTTGTTTCTGTACAAGATAATATTCAGATACATGTAATTAATTGTTACTTATAGTAATCATATTTCTATATCATTTGTTTTATTATATGAACTCTGATTATGATATTCACTTCAGAATAGCAGATCCATCATCATATTGATCTTTTACTCTAATATAATCAGATATAATGTGATCCTGATTATGTGAATTTGTTAATTAGACTAATTCTGAGTCTGATTACAATAATTGAAGAGTTTTCTTTATTTTATTAGTTTAGTTCATTTAAACTAAGTTTTCAAACTTCAATCACCCCCTCTTGTATGTATATCAATCATTAGAAAACTCTTATGTACCTTCAATTGGTATCAAAGAAAGTTCATACTGCTCATAGAGTGGCTGGGTTTTTACCTTCTTTAATTATAGTATGTTTTTTTAAGGTTTTGATAAATAATTTTTGTTTTAAAACTTTTGTTAAACTATTTTGTAATTTCTTTTTTGATGCAAGGATTACTCATTCTGGGGAAATGGGACCGAGATGCTGTAAAAGTTTCAAATGTTTTCCTATTGGAATTTTTGGTGAACATGAGGAAGATCAACTTAGTGAAGTTTATCCATCTCACCATGGAAAATATTAAGGATTATTAGATCAAGTATAAAATAATTATGTTTCCTTATTTTATAATAAACATGGTTATAAACTCTCTGGGAGTTTTTAAAGTTTCTAATAAATTTTATCCTATGAGTTAAAGGATTTTATTTATTAATAATGATACGATGAATAATATGATATTTTTTTATATAAAATTGAAGATTTTTTTTGATAAAGTTGGTGGTGCTGCATTGTAGGCAGACCCATCAAGGAAGTATGAGGAAGTTGGAAATTAGAATAAGAATAAGGTTGAGACCTCTCCTCCCAAGAAACAGAAGAAACAGAAGAAAAAATCTAGATTATGTCTTTGATGAGATAATGAAAAATAATGTCAAGAAGAGGCAAGGGGATCCAGAGTTCAATATCGACCATGATAAGGAAATATCTTTAAAAATTTGTTCTACCAAAACCATGGAAGAATAATACAATAAAAATAAACAAAATAAAAGGTTGCAAGAAGCCCAGATATGTGAAAATATTTTGAAAGGATTTGAAAGAGCCTCTGAAAAGGTTGTTTTACCAGTGTCTAAAACCAATCAAGTAAATCGAGATGTAGGGTTAGTTTTTGAACAAACTATCATTTTACAATCTGAAATTGATTCTATCATAGTCGTAGGAAAAAAATTCTCCAGGTTGAATCAGTCCCAGTCATCCTAGAATGAGAATTGGTTCTAGAACCAGCTGGTAAGAGTGGTTTGAGAACCACAAGACAACATTAAGATGAGAATGAAAAATAAATTGATGAAGTGATGGATGGGTAAAGAAAATATGTAAATGAAAAAAAGGATATGAATAATGTGAATAATTTGAAATAGAAGTAGAAGAAAAATTGGATAAAGAAGAGGAAGAATGATATCATAATAAAGAAGCAGATAATAAAAAATAAACTCAACATGATAAGAAGTCATTAGATTCATCATCATTATCATTGTAAGACTTAACCTCTAATAATGATAAATAAGTAAAATCAAAGAGTTCTTAGGTAGAATAATTCCCATACAAAGAAGAAACTGAATCATCATCAAAGAAATATGAAGAAGATAAAAATTCAAAAACAAATGTTAATGTTAGAGCCAAGACTGATGATGCAGATATCATGGAATTATCATATGATAAAAAGTTTCAAAGTTTAGAAATTCATTACAAAGATACATTAAAAGAAAGGAAATAAATTTTATGCTATAATAAGTTTAATAAAACCTCCTGAGATTTTAAAAAAACAATCAGATTCAGTTCAGAAAAATTCTCTAGAAGGTTTTGATTATATTTTTCATGCTTTGAAAAGGTTAGAATGAACTTTTCCTTATTTCCCAAATCTTGATTCTCAGTGAAAGTTAATCTAAGGTAATCTCAATCCGAACTTGGAATTGATAATAATTTTAATAGAGAATGCCATTTCAATTTAATTTCAAATAAATGTTTTTCAGTAAAGTTCCCATAATCACAAAAGGGCATACAATAAAATGGTTAAATGGTCTAATAAGGTTTATACTAATATTAGAATTCATATGGAATAATTTGATAAAGTTAAGAAGTTGATGATAGAATCAACAAGTTATTTCAATCATTTATCTAATGAAATGTATGACAAGGTGAATTTAGATGAAGAATCTAGGTATATGACTGATGATCTTACCGAGGAGGTGAATAATCAGAAAGGAAATATTTAAAATATGGATATAGAAGTGATCAGGCTCAAATCTTATCAAGAAGAAGTGATCATACTTAAAGACATGAACAAATAGTTTCTTAAGAATGTTTGGATTCAAAAAGAAAGAGTTTAGAACCTGGATAAAGACCAGCGGGAGTTCAAGAATATGAAATCTTTCTTCAATACATTGATGAAGAAAGAAATGTTTTCATTTGAACTCTCAATTGTATTTGTTTTTTTAAAACTTTTGAAAGTTTGTTCATAAATGACTAAAATTTTCTTCCAAATATGATTTGAATGTTCTTTCATATTTTTTTTGGATGACTAGTTAGTTCCAAATAGTTTCGTACTTTTTTTCTAACATTACTAGAAATGTCATATTCATACCCCATTAATTTTTGAAAATTACAAAGGGGGATAATTTTATATAAAGAAAGAGATATTATTAAAAGGGTAGATGTTTCATTAAGGGGGATAAATTTTTTAAAAGGGATAATATATTTCAAAGGAAAGAATGTTTTATCGAAAAAGGAAGATATTATTATAAAGGGGAGCTTACTATATTCAACATCATACACTACATTGAATTTAGAAGATTTATAAAATTTGGGGGATTTAATCTTTAAATAATAACTATGAATATGAAGTTCTTAAAAGAAATGGGATTTATGTTTTTCAAGTTAACTTTTTATTTATGTTTTGGGGTTTGTTATTTCCAAAAAGGGGGAGATTGTCGAGTTAGAAGTTATACTTCTTAATTTCCCATTCCTTTAGATTTTGAAATCACAAAAACAAACTTAAAACATGATTAATAACTTTTTATGACCCAAGTTTTTTATAATGTTTTTGTAGAAAACAATAAGTTTTCCTTACTAAGAATAAGTTCTAAAGTGGTAGGAATATAAACTTCACATTTTTACATTATAACTATCATAATGAGTACGTGTTTGATAAATTGGGCTCACATTTATCATACCATAAGTTAAAATTGAGTTATGTAATTCATAATAACAAAAGTATTGACAATTAGACTGACACTAGTACCGATAAAATTATACTAACACTCGTAAAGATTATCATAATGACCATAATATGGAAGACCATGAGACTGAATAAATTTTATAATTGGAATAAAGAATACATAATTCTATTTTAAGGAATATTTTTACTATTGTAATGGTGTTAATTAATACAATGATGGACATTTAGTTACGCTGAGATTGAAAGTGCTAGGTGTTTGAGTCCATTGAAATAAACATGGAAAGATGACCACTATGTGATTGATGGAAGTGTGCCTATAAATACCAAGCCATTTGAAGAGTTTAGAGCTAATGCATTATTCCCTCAAGTCATCTGAAGAATACTTAGCATGAAATTCTTGTTCTTAGTCTTTTATATTTCATTATAGAGCTTTCATCCTTAGGAATCATTATCAGCATTGTTTTCTTAATAAAATTTAAAATTAAATTCATGTCTAATCATTGTTACGATCAGGGGATTCTAGGGATAAGAAGATAGATAATCCTATCTTAATATTAAGGGATTACAAGGATAATAAGACAAATACAATCATCATATCGAGGGTTCTGGGGATAAGAAGACAGAGAAAAATTGATCATCATATCGAGGGATTTACTAGTAAGGAAAGACAGACTTTACTATAAGAATAAAAAGTTGATACATTTAGTCAAGGTTATTGACTAACTTACTCTTAAGGTTCAAAGAGTTATCTTTTTAAATAGATTTTAAATCATTATTACATTTGTTTTCTATTTCATTAATTGTTTCTTTAAAAGTTAATATTCTACTACATGTAATAGAATGTTCATCATTTTATCCAGCTTTCTATATTTTTTTGTTTTATCATAGTAACTCTAATTATGATGATCACTTTAATAAATCAGATCCATCATGATGTCTATCTTTTACTGAAATATAATCGGACATACTGTGATTCTGATTATATGGATTTTTTAATCATACAGAGACTGAGTATGATAACTATACTTTAATTGGTTTTATATTTTTAATTTAATTATTTTAAACAATGTTTTAAAACTAAAATCCCCCAATATTGTATGTATAGACATCATAAGAAAATTATTATAATCCTACACTATTCTATAAAAAGATGGGTGTTGATCCCTTGTTTGGTGTATTGTGGAGGAGAAATAATTTGTTAAAGGATTTTATTTTAGAGGCCTGAGGTTATAATCTGGAAGGGTTGTAGACCAGAATTAGTAGAGGAAGTGAAAGATTAAGAGCTATAGGGGGGAACATGACTCCATGAAAGATCCTCAAATTTCCACATGTGGGTTACATAGTGGAGTGATTGCAACAATATTTTCTTGGGAAGAATTTGAGTAATCTTATTCTATATCTTGGTAAGGTTATCCAAGTGATAATATTCCCATGTATCTCATATATTCTCAATGTGTTTTCTCCCATAATGTAATTTTTCAATGTTATTTGGATGATAAATTCTAACTTTATCCATGCTAATGTGATCACTAATAAAATCCCTTAGCTATTGTTATAGACTACTAGAATTATAGAGGCTATATATGTATTATTCTATAGTGTTCAAAAAACAATTTAATCTGTAGTTAAAATACTACATTAAACATAAACAATTAAATTTACATTACACCATCATTTCAAAAAAAAATATTACATTAAATAATTTCACTACAATACAATTACATTATTGTAAAATTAAATTAAAAATAAAAATAATTACAATTAATATAAAAAACTATCATAGTAGGCATTCTCCCTTAATCAACCCAATATTATTTAAAAGAATCAAGTTACTATAATAAAAAAATATTTTATTAACAATACGTAAAACAAATTTCATTGAAATGTTATAGAATCCATTAAAATTTTCAATTGGAATGATATGGGTTCATTTATGACTAGTCAAAAATAAAAGATTGGTTTTTTCAGAGTATTGTGATAATCCTAGTGTGTTTTCTTATTTCATAGTTTGTGACATGCATTTTGAACTAAAATGTAAAATTTAAATGAAAACGGTCACTTTCATTCATACCAACCACATGATGTGTTAGATTTACTTATGGTTAATTCCTATGCATCAAAAATCAATCATAGATTATTTTCCAAAAATATAAAACCATTCTGATCATGTTTTCTTAGTTTTAACTATGTGAAGTACATTGTATACTAAATTGTTGCCTTTATATTGAAAACACACACATTTATTCATACCAGTCACACCATGTGTCAATTTTATGTGTGGTTAATTTCTACACATCATAAATAAATCACAAATCATTTTTCTATTGTATCAAGATAATATAAGTGTTTTTTCTTAGTTATGAGTATGTGATGCGTGTTTTCATTTAAAATGCCACTTTTAAATAAAAATTCACACTTTAATTCAATACAGTCACATCATGTGTTAAGTTGTTGTGAGATTAATTTATAAACACTTAAAACAAGTCATGGATCATTTTACAAAAATACCATCAAAATATAAGTATGTTTTTATAGTTTTGAGTATGTGGCACATGTTTTGTTCTAAGATGTCACTTCTCAATGAAATCATGTACTTTCAGTCATTCAATCCACACTCTGTGTCTGAATAATGTATGGATAATTTTTACATGTCAAAAATGAATCAAAAATCATTTGCAAATATTATCTATATAATCTAAGTTTTTTTTCTTAGTTTTGAATATGTGGTGCCCATTTTGGACTAAAATGTCGCTTCTAAACTGAAAATATGCACTTTCAGTCAATTTGGCCACATATTCTGTCAGATTTATGTGAGTCTAACTATTTCATGTCACAAATGAACCATGGATTTTCTAATAAATTAGAAATTCAATCCAAGTGTTTTATTATCAATTTTAATATTGTGATGTGTGTTTTAAACTAAAATTCCACTTAAAAATTCAAGCATGAACTTTCAATCCTATCAGCCACATCATGTGTCGAATTGACTTATGAAAAATTTCTATAGATGAAAAATTAATTATCAAACTTTTTCCTAAATTATCAATAGAATTGGATATTGTTTTGTTAGTTTTGAATATATGATTTGTGTTTTGAAATAGAATTTCACTTTTAAATGAAAACATGTATGTTCTATCATACCAACCACATCATATATCAAATTGACATGAGGTTAATTCTTATATTCCAATAAATGAACCAATGATCATTTTTCTAATGTGTCATGATAATATGGACTTATTCTATTAGTTTTGAGAAAGTGATGCTTGTTTTGTCTTAAGATATAACTTTTAAAATGAAAAGTTGTGCTTTCAGTCAATCTGGTCACATCATGTGTCAAATTGAAACAAAGTTAATTAGTATACATAAAAAAAATTAATTTTTAATATTTTCATAAACGATGAAGGTAACTAGAGTGTTTTTTATTTATTATTTGTATATGATGTGTATTTTGAACTAAAATGTCACTTTTAAATGAAAAGTCACATTTTGAGTCGTACTAATCACACCATGTGTTAGATTGATATGTGGTTGATTACTACATTTTTTAAAGTAATCATGGTTCATTTTCAAAAAATATGATGATAATCCAAATTTTTTGTTTCAAATTAAGTATATGAATCATGTTTTATACAAAAATGTCACTTATAAAATGAAAACATTCACTTTTAGTCATTCTGACCACACCATGTGTCAGATTGATGTAATGTTAATTTCTAAAACTCAAAAATGAATACCATGTAATTTTCCTAAATTATCAATAAAATAAGAGCATGTTTTCATATTTTTGAGTTGGTGACACATGTTGTGAACTAAAATGTCACATTGAAATGAAAAAAAACACTATCAGTCAATACAAAAACATTGTGTGTTGTATTTTTGTGTGGTAAATTATTACATATCATAAATTAATCACGGATTTGTTTTTAAAAAACAGCAAGAAAATTTGAGTTTTTTCCTTGATTTTAACTATGTGGCATGTTTTACGATCTAAAATGATACATCATTCTGAAAATACACACTTTGAGTGGTAGCTGTCATGTTATCTGTTGGATTGATGTGAGTTTAATTCATAAAAATCAAAAAGAACATATTTTTTCCTAAAGAATTAAGAAAATTCTTGTTTTCTGGTTGGTTTTTAGTACATGGCAAAAATTTTAACATAAAATTTTACTTTTAAACAAAAATAAAACACTTTCTATCAATATAGCCACATTTTTTGTTATATTGGCATATAGTTAATTCCTCTATACCATAAATAAATCAGGGATCATTTTACTAATTTATAAATATAATACAAGTAAATTTTGTAAAGACCCCCAGATATGGTATTCCCTCAAGTGACCAAACCAGGTTGGATACATGACCTCCGACATGACTCCCTATATGTCTGAGGTTTCCAACCTGTAGTGATGGTGTAAAGAACACAGTGGAGAGTGTATACCCCATAGTATAGAGTTTCAATAATAGTAGAAATAAATTTGAGAGTAAAATAAATAGTGAAAAGTAGTACAATAAACATAAAGAAATATAAGTTCTGAAAGGAAACTAATCAATCCAAAAAATAATTTCATAATGTAATGAAAAGATGAAATTTAAGTAAATTTCATGCTAGATGTAATATAGATAAAATTATATACCAACTCAAATAAAACTCAAAAGACCCCAGTCCCAAACCCCTCATTGGTCTTGTCCCAAGCTCTAAATCATCCAGTAACCAAGCAATCAAAAATAGGGTCCCTTTCTCTTATCCAAGCCCACATCTATGAAATCTTCTTGAGTACCAAATGGTGGCACGAATAGGGTGTGATTAAATCTCAGTAGGTCGAAACCTCCATCTATAAACAAAACTATTATGAGTAATAATTACATGTAATAAAGTGATATGATTGGTGTAATAATTAAAAAATTAATACATCACATCATGTAACCTATTGACCCTCGAGCTCCAGATTGAAACCCCAGGTCAACCAAACCTACATCGGCACCATGCCACAATATCTCTGAGTATGTCACATAACCATTTCAACTATATCCATAGTGTCTCAATAATAATCATACATGTAATTACCAAATTAACTATATTGGTTCCTATAAGCATTATTTAAAAACTGGGACAAGTCCTATAAGCATTACAATATAATTAGTTCATGCCCTATAAGAATTACAAAAAAATATGGGCTAAAACCTATGAGAATTATTGCATAATCAGGTTAATCCCAATAATAATTACAATATAAATTAGGCTAAGCCATTTAAGCATTACAACATTATCTAAAAAAATACCTATAAGAATTACAATATAATTCGGGACAAACCCTATAAGAATTACAATATAATTTGACCCACCCCCTATGAGTATTACTGAATAAAAATGTAATTACATGTTAGGATGAAATTCATAAACAAATATCATTATAATCCATGAGGGCCAATTCATACAAATACCATTATTTACCCATTTTCATTACATTCATTAATTTATCTCATAATTTTCTATCACACCAATGTATAAAACCCAAAACACGTCATGAAAACATGCCAAAAAATCATATATCATAATATCCATTTTATTCTAGATGATTCTATCATTATAAAACACCTCAATTTTTCTTGTTATGCGAATTCTGATTATATTACAGTAATAAAACCACATTGTTTGATCCCAACCACATTATCAAAGTTATTGGATCATTATAGTTTCTAAGTGTAGGCCATGGGTGTCCACAAGCCCAGTCACAATTCCATTAGACCCAATAAAATCCAAATTGGGGTCTAAGCACATGATCACCAGAAAAAATTAAATTATTCAATTAATAATTTTGTATGTGTGGTGTACCAATGTAATCACATAATATTTCACATATTTTGAAGAATTTAAATAGACTTTTGGGGTTTGTTCTAGACCGACTACCTCAAACGAAGACCATGTAGAAAAATCTTATCATTCGAGGTAAAGTCACTCTCCTTCTTCCTTCCCTTTGTTGAAGATGGAGGAAATTAAAATCCCCCAGTACAAAACGTGAAGATATGACGAGAATGATCATTGATAATTTTCATTCACCACTGATGGAGATCATTAAGTGAGTGGATGGGTTACATGTTAGCAAAAGAGGATGATAATATTGGTTTTATAACAAGAATGGAGGGTTTATGGAATAATCATGAAGGTTAAGCCATAAGACCCATGTTTTTCTAAATCTATTGAAATATCAATTGCCTCAACTTAAAATCTTATCGAACTAATTTTACAACATAAAATAATATTTTATCATAATTAGGACATATGGATTGTTCTTTCCTGATTATGGCTTGAATCATTTTACGGAGTTAGTATGATGATTTTACATCGTATTTTTTTCTTAGAGTGTAAAATTCATATACAGCTAGAAAAACCTGCGTTAGAACTTCTCTCTATAAATTCACACTTAATACATAAATTTTCCCTATAATTTGAAAAAATCCTAGATCCTCCACAACACATCTCCTAAACCCAACAGTTTTCCAATCTTTCCAACACCATCTCAACAAAACCAACTTGACTAAAAGGAATGGTTTTCTGAAACGTAAATGAAATTACCTATAAAAAAATATGGGACCTCACAACCTCCCTACCATATATATTCTCATCCTTGAGATGATCTAAATTTAATTGTGGGGTATTGGTGAACATGCCTGGCCATTATTCTCACATGTCAAAATCCATCTCCCATGTCTACTCTTGGACACACCCATGCTGCCACTATACTCACACTAAAGGAACAATCTTTACTCTAATATTTTTTTCACTATAGTACAAAATCTGAATGGGATTATCTTTAAAGGTCACATCAACTAATATATCTATGTCATCAATTTATATCATGAGATAATATATCTAAATCTGTGACACTTGAAATACATCATGCATGGAACTATATCATAGTGTAATGGATAAATTGTACACCAATTGACTGACCCTTTCCATAATCTCAAATTGCCTAAAAAATCTAACTGCTAGAATTTTCTGTTTCCTAATACAGTGTTTCCCTTTTCAAGGAAACACCTGAAATAAAATATGGTAACCAACATAAAACTCTAGAGGTCATCTATGATGGTCATAGTATGATATATGTTGGCTCAATATGGATACCCACCGCTTCCTTGTCAATTGAACCCTCTCAAACATCTCCTACATTAGACTAGGTCCAAGAAGTTGTAACTCACCTAACTCCATACAATAAAGAGGAAAATGACATGGTCTTCAAACAAGGACAAAAAAGGTTCTATCTTGATCAATGCCTAGAAGTTATTATTTTATATGAACTTCCTGATTGTTATATTCTACTCCATTGAACCACTGAAATCTAACACATGGGCTCATAATATATCCTCGAGAATATAAATTGTCTATTCCGATTGGTTGTAAGTATGAGGATGGGAGGCTAAACTAAAAATAACCAACGATCCTAGAGCAAACTAAATACACTTACAAAAATGAGATGTAAAAGGAGGATCTCGATATAAAATGATACCCCTCAGAACATTGTCAAACTGAATTATCTATCACTCACATAGACTACCCACGTCGTATATGGTAATGGTCTCCTTGATAGAAAAAAAATCAAGCTACCTTCTTCTTTCAATCCACGAACAACAATACCACATAATTATTGAGAGGTATCCTAGGTAATCCTGTTACAAAGTCCATAGTAACATCATCCCTCTTCTATTATGGAACGGGGATAGGCTATAACAACCCAACATGCCTTTGATGCTCGGCCTTCACCTAATATTAGGAGAAACATCTCCCCATGAAACCCATTATATATTTCTTAATTCCTGGATACTAGTACTATATATAGAGATAATGATATATCTTGTTCATCCTCAGATGTACCACCCATCTAGAATAATGAAATTCCCTCATCATCTCCTCATGAAAACCTGTAGAAACCCATACACAGAAATAGAAAAGAAGAACATTGTCACTGTTAATAGACCATCCCGATAGTGGATCTCCACTATATAAGTTTTCCGTAAAAGATAAGTCCTCTAGATCAGATAACCACTATGTCATGATCTTGTAAAAAATTAAGGGCATAACATATGTTAATGTCATAGTCACTCATCTCCATGACTCATGAACATCCAAATGTTTGTCTATGAAAAGTTCAATAATCCGCCACTCATCGTATGGCACTTTTGCTTCCTCTATTTATGTATTTTATCTTAAAGTATTGAAAACCACATCTCCATTTCATGCTGACTATTTTAGGTCGAATTTGTAATACTACAGATACTTGAACCACCTCCCCTGTCGAAGGTTCAAGTCTCACTAAGAAAAGGTGTCTGTGAGACTCTTGTGGTCCATGTACACCACAAACCTCTCACTCAATAGATAGTGTATCTTTAATATCATGGTTTTTACCACTATAGGTAACAATATTTCAGGATTAGGGAAATTCCTCTAATGTGATTTCAGAAATATGGATCCATAAGTAACCACACAATCCTCATGCACTAGAAATTCCCCAAGTCCAACTCTGGACACAACCTGGTACATGGTATAATCATTGTCCGACATTGGAAAAGTGAGGATTGATGATGTTTCTATAATGCTCTTCAGCTCCTAAAAAGCATTATCAAAATAATCTAACCAAAAAAAATTCACCCCTTTCTTTTTTGGCTCGGACATTGGTGCTTCCAATTGTAAGAACCTAGTTCTTATTTTTGAGGTACGAGTTTCTTATTTTCAATTTTCCTTAAGTGTTTTTGAGAAAGTAAGGAAAATGGGGTAAAATCCCAAATTTTGGAACTACACGCCGTGTACTTTTCCACATTCCGTGTACTTTTGGCCGTGTGGGATGAGTACACGGGGCGTGTGGCCATATCAGCGATGAAGGGTGTAGAACCGAATACATGCCGTGTAGTGGTCCTTTACACGGCGTGTAGTCAGTCGGTAGGTGAATAGTAAGGTGGTGGCTAGATGTGAGACAGAACACACCCTGTACTCAAAAAAGACACACCGTGTAGTCATGTCGGTAGATGAACAGTGCCACTTTGGTGGGAAACTGCCAGAGGAACAGTTAAAAATGGGAAATACATGCCGTGTACTTTGAAATACACTCCGTGTACTTTGTTTTTTTCTCTTAAAATGGGCAGTAGCCAACCCTGTTCACAGGGAAGGCTTAGAACTGGATGGGAGCTCGGGAGGGGGACGCCTAATCTTCATGGATCTCCAGATCGAGTGTTAGGAATCTGTTTCTACCTCGGACGATCAAGTTGGAACCGCACAGGTAAGGCCTCTCATCTCCTTGTGTAGTTCTTTCCAATTCTTCCTCGAATGGAAGTTATTTGCGTTAAAGTGAGTTTTCTTTCACCTCATATCTACTTCATTCTAGGAAGATTTGTGGAATGTCATTCGAGTATATTGATCAGGGGCGTTTAAGGTAGGTGGATTGGTGTTTATATTCCAAATGTTGTGCGTTTTGTGTACCGTTGTGCCACGAACCCATGTTGGGGTGTCGTGTGGCTGAGTTCATGGCTATTTTAAATACCTAGAATTGAATAGGTAATTAATTGTGATAATAAACTGCTGTTTGGGATCGTTACTTGGATCCAGGACCACCTCGGGGGTTTGTTCCTCTGTTTAGCCATTTGGACAGGATACCCGAGGGTATGCCTTTTAAGTAATGATTGTAGGATTTCCATGAGAGGAATTTCTTGTGTACCGCTTATTTACATGTTGGGCATAGTCCGGTTACCTGTTTTTCCTGAGGGTAGTGATGTGATTAGCCTATGGGCACTGTACTATTTAGCCTCTGGGCAACTTATTCTGTGCCTGTGGGTAGTTGGTTTTGTGCCTGTGGGTAGTTGATTTTGTGCCTGTGGGCGACACTTCTTATGCCCGTGGGCAATATCTGTATTCCTGAGGGAAGATTCTTGTGTTTGGATTCTCTTTACCTGAGGGTAGGGGTTTATGTGTCTGAGGACATTGGACGTTTACTTAGAATATTCACTATTTTGATATTTTAAATTAAATGACTAAATGGATATTAAAGTGGCAATATAACTGGTTAAGTTAGTTACTTTTCAATACTGCTTACTTTATTACATTTTACTACTACACATTGTTGTTTCATGATTTCACACAGTTGGGCATGGGCCATTGGTGGGTGCCTACTGGGATTTATTTCTCACACCCTGTTTGGGTCATTCTTTTCGTCTCAAAAAGATTACGTTTCTATAGGTGTAGATAAGGGTAAGGGTCCTTATATAGGCACTTGATTTTTGCTGAGGAGTATGGGAGTATAGGACCGGGCTTAGGCTCATGATGCTACCAGCTGTTTTGTTTTGCTTTGTTGTACTCTACATTATATTATACTGCTATGTAACATGTTCTGGCTATTTTCTTAGAACATGAGACATGTTGCATCATATCTATATAACTGGTTGGTTATCTTTTACTATAGTTGTTATATTAAATGTGTGTGGTTTATTGCTTCCGCTATTGTTGTTTACTTTTTATTTTATTCCGCTACGCTAGACTTTGAAAAATGAGGGCATAGTTTCCCCACTCTCAGACCTGGGCCCTCGCTGCTAGTTGGCAGCCTCTAGCGTTTGGGGAAATGCACTTGAGGTCTTGTGACCAACCAGGTCCGGGGCACCCATTGAGTGGAACCCGGAATCAGGACGTTACAAAGTGATATCAAAGGTATTCTTTTCTTTGACGAACTATTTGGATCCTTAGTCAGGGATAGGATGGGAACAGTAGTTGGTAATAAGCTGTGCCCGGGCGTAGCTAACCCGTGTATAGGGAAAAGCCAGTCTACCTCATATTTTTTCAATTCTTTTGATTTTTCAAATTTTACAGTTGATTTGATTTCACCATTTGGTGAAATACTTGTGATTGTGCTGTTTATATTTTATCAATGGGTTCTATTTTAGTTGAAACCCAATGAGATGAGGGTATGCCATCTCATGCATCATTTAGGCACATTCTAGTAATCACATGCCACACATAGTTTTCATGCCATGTAGGTGCATTAGAAAGTGCATGTTGTTGTGATAGTTGTTGTGCTAGAAAAACCATGCTGTTGTGATAGATGCTTGATAAATACCTGCTATGTGGTAGGGTATTATTGTATAATCTTATTGAAAGAATGGATGCCAAACTTTGGTTTTTAGGGAGTATGGGCCCTCATTGACCGAAATTTGGTGGATCATTAGCTGTTTATTTTTTTATAACACAGATAAGATGTGAAATTTTGATTCGTGGGGAGTATGGGCCCTCACAGATAGGAATTTGACACTTAGGTGTTGTTTTTCAGTATTTTTCTGGGCTCTGGAGAAGTTTCTGAGGCATACTGTCTGAAAAAACCCAGTATACATGCTGTGTAGTAATTTGAACATGCAGTGTATGGTCTTCTATTCGGGGAGAAAAATAAACTTTTTGAGTACACGCCGTGTACCTTGAGTACACTCCATGTAGTCTCTTTCTGTGTAAAAAACCGTGTGGGAGGCGACATGGGGAATGGAATAGCTTGGGGGAGAACACGCCATGTAGATGCTATACACACCATGTAGTGTCGACTCGGAGTCCGCCGTGTGACTAACAACACGGACGTAGGAGACCTTAAGAAATACATGCCATTCACACTATGGAACACACCGTGTCATCTGACCTGGAGACCCGGCCGTGTAACTAACAACACGGGTCAGTGTAATCCTTTTGTGTACATGTCATGTGTGTATAGAACACGCCGTGTAGTGTGAGCCGTGTGTTCGGTCGTGTAACTAACAACACGGGTTAGTGAAGCTCGTCTAGTACATGCCATGTACCTTTGGTACACGCTGTGTAGTCTTCTTTGAGAATAGACCATGTGGTTTTAGACATGTGGCTGGGGAAACGGGGTGGTGTACACGCCGTGTGCGGGTGTAACATGCCGTGTAGTGTCAAGCCGAGTAGTCGGATGTGTTACAAATGACACGGGCAGTTGGAAAATTACACCATACATGTCGTGTAGATGTTATACATGCCGTGTAGTTTTGTTCAATAGGATCCGTGTGGCTTAGCTGTGTAGAAGGACCCTGGAAGGGGAAGAGTAGTCAAGTACATGCCGTGTAGTCAGTATACATGCCGTGTAGTTTTGTTTTGAAAAATTTTGAATGCCTTCTTCCTCTTGTTCCCTTTGTGGTTCCTTTTCTTTCAGTCTTGATAAATCTTGAATCTAATGCGTGTTTTGACCTTATAGTGTCATGCCACCTAGACGTTCACATGTTGTTAGCCAGGAGAGTGGAAATGATTATACTCCTGAGATGGTGGGCCATGGGCTACCAGTAGACCCTCCAGCAGAGCCAGATGTGGCACCAGCTGTTATACCAGACACAAGCGCGGAGGCGCAGTTCCATGAAGGCTTTATGCGGTTCATGCAGACCTTTCAGGGAGCAACGCCGACAACCACATCTATGGCTGAGCTAACTCATATCTTCTAGTAGTAGCATCCGACTACATTTTCAAGGGATGGCGGACCACATGCTGCAGATTCTTGGCAAGGATCGATGAAAACTATTTCCGAGCATCTAGAGACACCTCTAGGGCAGAGGGTCAAGATCACAACGTATATGCTGCGGGATTTCTCCAAGAGGTGGTGGGATGTTACCACCCAGTTAGAGCATCACAGGGACATGGCATGAGAGGATTTTCAGGCAGTATTCTATGAATTCTTCTTTCTAGAGACACTGAGGGCAGATAGGGCTCGAGAGTTCATGAATCTGCAGCAGGGCGCTATGTCAGTGATGGATTATTCTGCTCGCTTTACCGAGATTCAGGGATTTTCACCCGTTCTGGTGGGTGACGATATGTTGAGGTCCAAACGCTTTGAGGATGGACTCTGATATGACATTCGAGCACTGGTGAACGTTTTCAGGTTGCCTTCAGTACATGCTATTGTGAACCAAGTGCTGATTACAGAGAGGAACCAATGAGGAAGCTAGTGGTGTGGTCCAGGGTGGTTCAGCACCAGTTTCTGGTACTATTTCTACTGGTAAGAGGAAGAGAAAGATGGACTTCTCTCAGGGTGGTAGTACCAGCCAGAATAATTCTTCAGGTGGCAGGTCATGTGCTACTAGTGTGGTAGGGAGGTGCACAAGAGGCCACAGTGTTTACGAGACACAGTGGAGTGCTGAGATTGTGGTAGGATGGGTCATCTACAACGCTTCTTTAGAGCGTTTCCACCAGTGGCTAGTGAGAGGGGTTCTATGAAGACTCCGTGTGTGGGAGCAGGACAAGTGGCTTCTTACCAGTCAGGAAACTGGAATACGTCAGGGCGTATAGGCAGAGATGGTGGTCGTTGTCATGGTAGCCAGACACTAGGATCTCAGAGGCAGCAGGGCGGAGCAGCTCAGGGTAGCCAGGCTGTGTCGCTGGGCCACGAAATTGGGAAGGCATATACAGTGCAACAGACCCAGCAGGAGCAGGATCCCAGACCTTCTATAGTCAGAGGTACTATTCTATTAGCTTCTATCTTATCTTCAATACTTTTCGATACGGGTGCTACACATAGTTTCATATATGTACCCATTGTGGAGAGCCTTGGGCTCTGTGTTTCTTTTACTCCTGATATCATGATACTAGACACTCCGTTGGGGACTAGAACGGCTGGTGTGCGTCAGTGCAAGGAGTGCCCCCATGAGGTTGGTGGGTGTCACTTTCTTTGGGACCTCTATGTCTTAGAGATGACAACTTATGATGTCATTATCAGGATGGACTAGTTGGTTCCCTTTCGAGCCTTTGTAGATTTATATCATTGTAGGGTGAGTTTCACATCACCAGAGGGTAGAGAGTTTCTATACAAGGGAGAATGAGATGATCAGGTGAGTCGAGCTGGACCAGAGCATCGTGGGTGAGGTGGAGTCACAGCCCAGATTGCGAGTTTATACCTGGATGATCCAGGGACTTGTCAGACTAATTTCCCTCCCGTGGTTGATCGTTTCAGGGATGTATTCCCAGATGACTTTTTAGGTCTACCTCCGGAGTGAGAGGTGTATTTCTCTATTGAGCTTGTGCCAGGAGTAGCATCGATGTCCATTCCTCCTTATAGGATGGCTACACCAGAGTTTCATGAGCTCAAGAGGCAGTTAGAGGAGTTACATGCATAGGGTTTCATCCAACCCAGTACTTCTCCTGGGGGTTCTCCGGTCCTTTTTGCAAAGAAGGCGGATGGTACCCTCAGACTCTGTGTGGATTATCGGAAGCTGAACCAGTTGATGGTCAAGAACAGATATCCCTTGCTGAGGATTGATGATATTTTTGATCAACTTCGTGGAGCACGAGTGTTCTCGAAGATTGACTTGAGATCAGGATATCATCAGCTACACGTGAGACCATTGGATATACCGCTTACAGCTTTTCGGAGCAGATATGGTCTGTACGAGTACTTGGTTATTCCATTAGGACTCACAAACGTGCTGAAAGTTTTCATGGCTCTAATGAATCTTGTGATCCATCCTTATCTGGATTCTTTTGTGGTAGTATTCGTGGACGACATCTTGGTTTACTCTCACACTCGACACGACCATGCCACCCATCTTGAGATCGTATTGAGTACACTGAGAGAGAATTATCTATATGCTAAGCTCTCAACGTGCCACTTTTGGATGGACGAGATTCACTTCCTGGGTCATATCATCTCAGAGGCAGGAGTTGAAGTAGACCCAGAGAAGGTGAGAGTAGTAGTTTCCTGGGAGCATCCTAAGAACGTGTTTGAGATATAGAGTTTCTTAGGGCTGGATGGTTACTACAGATGCTTCATACAAGACTTCTCCCACTTAGCATCACCGTTGACGGGTTTGACTAAGAAGGGTGTGAAGTTCTTTTGGTCGGAAGCTTGCGAGGCAACCTTTCAGGACCTGAAAGGAAGGTTGACATCAGCAACAATCCTGATACTTCCAGAGCAAGGGAAGAGCTATACATTTTACTGTGATGCATCAGGTATTGGGATGGGTGCAGTGTTGATGCAGGGCGATCATGTTATTGAGTACGGGTCTCGGAATTTGAGTCCACATGAAAGGAATTACCTGACGCATGATCTCGAGTTGGCTGTAGTTGTGAATGCGTTGCGCTGTTGGAGACATTATCTATTGGGAGAACGTTTTGTGGTTTTCACAAACCACAAAAGTCTCAAGTATATCTTTAATCAGCATGAATTGAATCTGATGCAGTGAAGTTGGGTCAAATACCTTTAGTCCTTTGATTTTTGAGCTTGCCTACACACCTGGTAAAGGTAATGCAATAGCTGATGCACTGATCAGGAGGACTCAGATACAGGCTGTGCAGGAGGCCAGTGGTGAGTGGTAGCTTATAGATTTGTTCTCTGAGAAGCATTTGGAGGTGCACGACAGTCAGGGTAAAACTTATCTTTCATCTTTACCTGTGAATTCTACCCTCCTGGATAGAGTGAGGATGAGATAACTATCTAATTTAGAAGGCCTAGTTCTATGGGAGTCAGTGGAAAGTGAGGACCCTCCTCCCGGTTGGGCGATAGAAAATGATGAGATTCTACATTTCCATGGATGAGTATGGGTTCTAGGGGATATACGCGAGGAGCTGATGCAGGAGTTTCATGCTTCAGCTTGGGCAGTTCATCCCGAGGTTACCAAGATGTACCAAGACTTGAGATGTCAGTACTGGTGGCTGGGTATGAAGAGATATGTAGTTGGTTTTGTTACGAGGTGTTCCACCTATCAGTAGGTGAAGGCGGAGCATCAGAGGCCAGCTGGACTGTTACAGCAGTTACCCATCCCGAAGTGGAAATGGGATGATGTCACGATGGATTTCGTGACTGGGTTACTGAGGTCACCTAGAGGCAATGATGTCATGTGGGTTGTTCTGGACAGACTCACAAAGGTAGATCACTTTTTGCCGATCAAGGAGACCTTTGGTGTTGAAGATCTAGGGAAGTTGTATATCTTAGAGATCGTACGTCTTCATGGGGTTCCTCGTTCTATCGTTTTAGATAGGGACACCCATTGTATGTCTCATTTCTGGAATAGTTTTTAGAGGGAACTAGGTAAACAGGTGCTTCTGAGCACAACTTACCACCCTCAGATAGATGGCCAGTCAGAGCGTACGATACAGGTGCTTGAGGATATGCTGCGTGCATGCGTCCTAGACTTTGGGGGCTCTTGGGAGAAGCACATACCCCTAGCCGAGTTTTCCTATAACAATAGTTTTCAGGAAACTATCGAGATAGAACCATACGAGGCTTTATATGGTAGGCCATGCCATTCACCTTTGTGTTAGTTAGAGGCAAGTGAGGAAGCTTTACTGGGACCACGTCTCGTGCAGGAGACTTCTGAGCGGGTCCAGTTGATTCAGAAGTGGATGGCTACCGCACAGTCTCGTCATAAGTCTTATGCTGATCGCCGCATACGACCTTTGGAGTTCATGGTTGGGGATCAGGCTTTCTTACGTGTTTCGCCGAGGTTGGGACACTGATGGATCAGGAGACAGGGTAAACTTTCAACGAGGTATGTGGGGCCATTTGAGATTCTGGAAAGAGTCGGGCCAGTTGCCTATCGGTTGTAGTTACCATAGAGGTACCAGGCCATGCATGACATCTTCCATGTATCTCAGTTGCACCGATATCATTCAGACATGTATCACATCTTTCAGCCAGAGGAGGTTGAGCTTGAGGTTGATGTGTCCTTTGAGGAGCATCTGATTCATATCGTTGATAGGAGCACGACGGTTCTCTGAGGCCGGTCATTTCCTCTCATACGGGTGCTATGGCAGCATGGCTGAGTGCAGGACTGAACCTGGGAGCGGGAGACCGACGTACGTGCTCAGTGGCCAGAGCTGTTCTGAGCTTTATCTTCTCCACCCTTGAAAGGGAAATTCGGGGATGAATTGCTTTAAGGGGGTAAGTTTGTAAGAACCCAGTTCTTATTTTTGAGGTATGAGTTTCTTCTTCTCTCTTTTCCTTAAGTGTTTTTGAGAAAGTTAGGAAAATGGGGAAAAATCCCAAATTTTGGAAGTACACACCATGTAATTTTCTACAATATGTGTACTGTTGGCCGTGTGGGATGAGTACACGGGGCGTGTGGCCATGTCAGCGATGAAGGGTTTAGAACCGACTAAACGCCGTGTAGTGGTCCTTTACACACCGTGTAGTCAGTCGGAAGGTGAATAGTAAGGCGGTGGCCAGCTGTGCGACAGAACACACCGTGTACTCAAGAAGACACACCTTGTAGTCATGTCGGCAGATGAACAGTGCCATGCTGGTGGGAAACCACCAGAGGAACAGTTATAAAATGGGAAGTACACGCCGTGTAATTTGAAATACACACCGTGTAATTTGAAATACACGTCGTGTACTTTGTTTTTTTCGCTAAAAATGGGCAGTAGCCAACCCTGTTCACAGGGAAGGCTTAGAACCGGACAGGAGCTCAGGAGGGGATGACCGAATCTTTGTGGATCTCTAGATCGATCATCGGGAATCTGTTTCCGCCTCGGACGATCACGTTGGAACCACATAGGTAATCCCTCTCATCTCCTTGTGTATTTCTTGCCAATTCTTCCTCGAAGGGAAGTTATTTACGTTTAAGTGAGTTATCTTTCACCTCAGATCTACCTCAATCTAGGAAAATTCGTGGAACATCGTTCGAGTATATTGATCAGGGGCGTTTAAGGTAGGTGGATTGGTGTTTATATTCCAACTATTGTGCGTTTTGTGTACCGTTGTGCCGTGAACCCCTGTTGGGATGTCGTGTGGCTGAGGTCGTGGCTATTTTAAATACCTAGAATTTAATAGGTAATTAGTTATGATAATAACCTGCTGTTTGAGATTTTTGCTTGGATCCAGGACCACCCCGGGGGTGTGTTCCTCTGTTTAGCCGTTTGGCTAGGATACCCAAGGGTATGCCTTTTAAGTAATGATTGTAGGATTGGATTTAGAGGAATTGCTTATGTACTGCCTATTTACATGTTGGGCATGGCCCGGTTACCTGTTTTTCCTGAGGGAAGTGATGTGATTAGCCTGTGGGCACTGTACTATTTAGCCTGTGGGCAACTTCTTCTGTGCCTGTGGGCAGTTGATTCTGTTCCTATGGGCGACACTTCTTACGCCTGTGGGAAATATCTGTATGCCTGAGGGCAGACTCTTGTGTTTGGATTCTCTTTACCTGAGGGTAGGGGTTTACGTGTCTGAGGACATTGGCTGTTTACTTAGAATATTCACTGTGGTGATATTTTAAATTAAATGATTAAATGGATATTAAAGTGGCAATATAACTGGTTAAGTTAGTTACTTTTCAGTACTGCTTACTTTATTGCATTTTACTACTGCACACCATTGTTACATGATTTCACACTGTTGGGCATGGGCCTTTGGTGGGTGCCTACTGGGATTTATTTCTCACACCCTGTTTGGGTCATGCTTTTCGGCTCAAACAGATTACGTTTCTGCAAGTGTAGATATGGGAAAGGGTCCTTATACAGGTACTTGATTGATGATGAGGAGTAGGGGAGAATGGGACCGGGCTTAGGCTCGCAATGCTACCGACTGTTTTGTTTTTCTTTTTTGTACTCTGTATTGTATCGTACTTCTATGTAACATGTTCTGGCTGTTTTCTTAGAACATGAGACATGTTCCATCATATCTATATAACTGGTTGGTTATCTTTTACTGCAGTTGTTATATTAAATGTGTGTGGTTTATTGCTTCTGTTGTTGTTATATGCTTTTTATTTTATTCCGCTGCGCTACACTTTGAAAAATGGGGGAATAGTTTCCCCACTATCAGACCTGGGCCCTCACTGCTAGTCGGCAGCCTCTGACATTTGGGGAAATGCGCTTGAGGTCTTGTGACCAACTAGGTCCGAGGCACCCGTTGAGTGGCACCCAGAACAGGGACGTTACACCAATCAAAAAAAAATTCTTGGATGAAACACTTCTAATATCTAGTTATACCCCCATAAACTCTGAATATCAAAGAAATTCTTGGTTTGTTCCCAAGATACAATGGATGAAACCTTCTATGAGTCCACCAACACTCCAACCTGAGAGATACATTTTCCCAAGATGTGCACCATATAAATCCAAAAACTTCCTTAAGATATCTTAGCTTAAAGCTAATGCTATCTCAATATACTAATAACGATGTCAAGATGTTGGTCATGATCATATACATATTACACTAAGATATCATAAAGAACGACCAAAAATGGATCCAAATAAGGATGAAAAATTCATCTAATCAAATCCCTAAATTCTATTGGTGCAATCATCAAACCAATTGCCATCACTAGAAAATCATACAAGCCATAACTACTTCTAAAAGTAGTCTAGGGTATGTTAGTTGGTCTCACTCTCAACTTATAGTATCCTGATCTCAAATAAATCTTGGATAATATCCCAAAACCTCTTAGATGATCGAAGAGATCATCGATGCGTGGTAGGGGATACTGGTTCTTTACCATCATCTAGTTCAATCTCCAATTTTAGAGATGATTTTTTTCTCATTGAAAGAATTCAAAATATATTATTAAATACTTTTGGATCTTGGCACTGAGACAGTGCATGATTTTGAGGCCCAATGATAATGGAATCAATTTTATAAAAATATTAAGTATATTTTATATCACGCACACACATTTTTTCCAAAATAATGTGATATAACCTAAATAGAGTCTCAAATTAGAAATATGAGACCATGGTTGAAACTAGGGTGTGAGGCTTTCCCTAGGTCCAACCTAAAGTTGGTACGTGTGGGACATTCAGTAGAGGTGTCCATTAGCGGGTGTGTTTAATTAAAATAAATAAATATTTTTTTAAATTAAACGAACCATACTATTTTCCCTCTATATAAAGGATATTATGGAGAATCTCTAGGGTTATCCATGTGATCATAGTATTTTTAAGAGGATAACCTACCATTCTTACTTGGTGGATTGATATCATATGATTACTAGTAACTGGATCAAGGTAAATTGAGATGCAACAAATGAAATGAACCTTATAAATTTTTCATGAATCCATTATTCATCAACAAATGATCCAATATCAAGGTAGGGCTTGTTAATTTTTTTCCATTTTGATTAAAATATTTATTATGGATAAATAATATTCTTTGGTCTATGATTCATTTATTGCTTTTCATGATCCTTTTTTATAATTTGAATTGTATAGGTCAAATTATTTTTGTTATTCCATGTTTTCTCACTCCATATTTCCCAATCTATACTCCTTGTACAAGAAAATTTTTCCAACAATTGATTCACCCTAGTTATTTTTCCTTTCCCCCACCTATTCTTTACATTCATCATTGATGGCCTATGAGGCCATAGTTCAACATTTCCATGTTGGTTTGAGTGTAATTGGAAACCCAAATTCATGGTGGATGTTTGAAAAAAGACCATATCAATGATTTCAAGAATGGATAAAAATGGAATATTGGTGATACTCAATGGATCTAGGATCTAAAGTGGCGATAATGAAGACCAGTGTGCAGGGTACGCTACAACCTCTTGCAGGCATTTTGGGATTCTTGATAACTATTAAATGAAGCACAAAAATTGATGGATGGTGATGGATTGGGAATGAAATAATTTAGATCCAAGACTTATAGTCTGATTTTTGGTAGGAACAACAGTTGTAGAGGTGAGATAACGCCACGTGAAAGAAATTGGGAAAATGTGAAAATCCTAACTACACTCCGTGCACTCAGATGACACATGACGTATAGTCCCCTGGCCATGGTGGATAGGGTTTCAGGTGGGTAAAATATCACACACTATATGGGACCCCCAAACAATATGTGACTAGGTGCTGGTGGCCCAATCTGTACTCCAAGAGTACACAAACATAGACATGACTAGGAACATGCCATGTACTGACACATGGCTAGTATACATGAGCATCTCAAAGAGAACATAGTCTAGCCCTGGGTGACTGAGACATTCCTTATAGTACCCTTAAATTCTATGTAGTGATATATGTACAGTGAGCCATGTGTTGGTTAGGAAACGTCCATGCAGAGGAGTGGGACCACAAACCATGTTGACCCCGTACACGTCGTGCACCTCCTTTTTTAGGAAACATATACCTCTTGTCTCTCCTTTGTTTGGGCTCAAATTTTTTCCTAAAAGTAGCCTATCTTATGTAGTTTTTCTTTTATAATTTTATGGTTTCCTTCACAGTTGAATTTGAGATATGATGTGACATGTTCTAAGCACGAGGATTGTTTAAATGGTGCTCAGTGATGGTTGTGGTTGGGCCGGATAATCAGTGAGAAACCATAGTGGAACCCCTTATAGACTAGGGCATGGGTCCTCTATATATTAATCGAATAAGTGGAACCATCCTATTTGATCATGTCATAGGTCCTCTACATATTTATTGGAACCATCCTACTAGGACGGTGAATGAGTCCTCTACCTATTGATTGAAACCCTCTTTTAGGGATAGGTCATGGATCCTATATCGACTAAGTGGTACCCTTCTAATGGATCAGGGCATGGGTCCTCAACTTTATGAGTGGCACCCTCCAGCTAAGATAGGTCATGGATCCTCTACCTACCAAGTGGCACCATCATATTTGTACAGGGGTATGGGTCCTCTACCTATCAAGTGGATCCCTCCTATTGTACCATAGCATGGGTCTTTTACCTGTATATTATGTCCCCTCGACTATACAATATAGTGGTGATGTGTGGATCCACATGTTTACTTCTTCGGATAGACACATGAGATTTTGGGCATCGTTGATGGACCCCTTTTGAGCTATTGACAGACTCATCATCCTGGGTTTGGATGTGATATGGAGATCCCATTTCTCTCTCATCTAGGATTATTTTATAAGCATATATGTATATTTATGTATTGTAATTTTTCCCTCTATTATTATGGGTTTATCTTTCTACTTATATCAAGTCTTCTATTGCTCCCCACTGGAGTTTTTGGTTCTTCCTACTGGATATGTATATACTCACCCCTACATGGACTTTTCTTGCTCATGTCGTATCTAATGTAGAACATGGATAGGTTGGAAGATATTTTAGAAGAGCATAGGGATTCCATGGTTCATTTTACCTTGTATGGTGGTTAAGGATTGGTGATCTAGAGTTGTAATATCTTCGCATTTACTTTTTCCAGTCATTTTTATGTTAGGACCTATTTTATAGTTTGGAATATATTTTTACCCTTTAATTTTCAGATATTTGTGTCACACTCTTTTGTATTCCCTGGAGATTTTACATGTATGTTTTATTTTATAGATTTTGAATCTTTTTATTATTATTCCTATACACTTGAGCATTTAGATGGTTGTGTGTGGGAATATAGGTACATTAGGAAAAGATATCCCATATTAGTTATGTATTCCATCACTTGTTTCCAGCCCTTGGCCTATGGATTCAGGCTTGGGGCGGTTGTGGATCGGACTTTCATCGGCCAGGTGGGCTCTAGTGGGTTGGTTCATGACAAATTAGTATCAGAGGTGGTTCGTTCCTTGGTATAGTCTTTGGAGTTTACCCCTTACAAGAATTTGGTTGAGACATAGGGTAATAGTGTCAAATTCTCTTGAGTACAGCTTTTAGACCAGGGACCCCATTGTTGGTACAACGGTTGATGTTTCCATACATTATAACTTTGAACACCTTCTTGTTGACTCAACAAACTGATATATTGGTTATAAGGAGAATTGATACAAGCATCATATAGGATTGATTCTTTTGAATTTTCTTGAGTCAGTCCACCAAATATATTTTCTCATCTGACCGTGGTGCATGTTGATTAAATTTTCCAAATACTTATGTGAAGATAGCTAGTAAAGTTACCAATTTAGGATTTCTATGATGATACAATGAGTGATGATGCCACAATTTATGGTTCATCATAGAAGATCCTTCCTCCTAGAGGGCAGGTAGAAGCACCCCCTACCTATTGAGAATTATATTATACTTGAAAAGTAGGATAAGTATGTGTGCAGCCTCAGTTCACTCTGTGAGTTCCATTGTGAGAGGCCGTAGAGGTTCTGCAGTGAGCTAAAACCCCAAGTAGTGGAGGATTATCTAGATTTAGTTATCCTAGTTTTTAGAATTATCCTTCCATCGACAAGCTAGGTTGTTGTCCAAGAATCTAGTCTTTATGACGAAGAAGTTGGGTGCTGATGGAGTCTAGTCAAACAAACACATGATGAGTCGACACTGTCATCATCTGACTTCTAACATCTATTTGATGAGGAGTACTACCCATCATTCATATAATCATTTAGGATTTCAAAACATTTGGAGTTGAATTAGGGAGGGGTGATAGTTTTTGAGAATGTAGTGTGGTTCACTGATCTTATGTGGCACTCCCTCGACATGATTTGGGATGGTTACTTATGGGTGAGGAAGTTTGAGAAGGGTCTCTGTAGAGACATATGTGCTAGTGTGTTGACCCTATTTATTCCTACATATGTTAGAGTGCTAGAGAGGGTACCAGAGATAGGTATATTTCCATATGAGGGATGTTATGCAATTGGAGTAAGATGTGGACATCATCGGGATGAATCGTCTACAACAGCTAGCAGGTGCCAGTCAGCAGTATCTTGGAAAAGTAGATCCTATAAATACCATACTTGGGAACCTGGTAATGCATATCAAGGACTAATAAATGGAGTAGGGTAGCTCAGAGAGGGGTATTTCCTTTCATGTGATAGTTGAGGTCACATGGCACATGATTTCCTGGCCTGATGTGTTGAGGAGGGTAAACAGATAGTGGACAGACTTCCATGGAAAAGATAGCACGCGATCATGGTTCCCCCAAGCATGGATACGGTGTCCTCCATGGAGGTGGAGTTAGAAGAGGAGTAGGAGGGGATTCCGAATAAGGATCTACAGGTGGGGGAAAACTTTATGATCTCCTTCCAACACAACCACTAGGCGGCCTATGCCATGATTAGTGATCTAGAAGTCGGGTTCATGGGAAACTACAGGCTATGGAGTCATATGACCTTTCATCTCATGAGATGATTAGTTGTTGGATCTATTTTTATTCTACTCTTTTTTTTTCAGTACTAATAGACATGGTTTCAAGTTATTACTTTATATTCTCACTCCTGGTGAGAGAGATAGAGATCCCAATAGATAATTTATCCCAAAAACTTTTCCTTGAAGTTCCTACAGGGGATTCTTATTTGATATTATTTATCTGCTTTAAGTACAACTTATCTCTTGGTAGAGAAAGTTTCTCATTGGACCTCTTGGTCATCATGATTATATCATATTACTTCATATGGGGTATGGACTAGTTTTCTAATACAAGATTGAATTTTACCACATATGAGTTAAATTCCTTTGGATAGATGGTATGAGATTACCCTTTATAAGAGAGAGAAATCTCATGGAGGAGTGAGTGGGTTTTTCAAGAAGATGTATGAAAACCATCACCCATAAATTGGAATGTTTATCCCCTATCATAATGGGATCTTTAGGAATATGAATTCCTTTAGTCATAGAGGATTATATTTTTGTTTTCTTTAAGGATTTTTTGAGACATCCAATGAGGAAGGAGATGGAGTTTTTTATTGACTTTCACCTCAATACCGTACTAATATGTTTTTTTCAAATCAGATGGCCCCTACTTAGCTCCATGAGTTGAGGGTGTATTTGGAGGACCTTTGATATAAGGTTTTTATCATCCAAAATGTTTCCCCTAGGTAACTTTTGTTTTTTTTGTGAAAAAATAGAATGGGAGTTTATGAATTAGTGTTTATTATTGTCATATGAACTAGGCCACAATAATGAACATGTATTATGAGGATTGATGAGCTCTTTGATCAGTTGTAAGGCGTGAGATGGTTATTGAATATTGATCTTCGGTCCAACTGCCATCGAATGTGGGTTCATGAGGTGATATTCCCAAGATAGTATTCTAATGTCACTAAGGACACTATGTGTTCTTGAGAATGACTTTAGGAGGATTAATGGCCTCATTGTGTGTATGTAATTGATGAAATGGATCTTCCAACCATATTTGGACCGATTTGTTTTTGTCTTCATTGAGGACATACTCATATACTCTAAATTGGAGTGGGAGCATGAAGAGAACTTGAGTATTGTCCTATAATTAATTTATAAGAACTAACTTTATATAAAGCACTTAAAGTTCTAGTTCTAGACCCATACAGTTCACGTTTTTGGGAATGTAATTTATGAGAAAGGATTAACTGTGGAACCAAAAAATATTGATGTAGTGCTTACTTAGGGTCCAACCAAGAGCGTGTCATTGGTTTAGAGTTTTCTAGTATTGTAAGAGTAATAAAGGAGGTTCATGGAATAATTTTCCAAAATTGGATCCCCTTTGACTGCCCTGACATGGAATGGGAAGCCATTTTCCCAGACTAGGAAGTGCCAACGATCCTTTGAGGAGTTTAGGATGAGGCTGATGAGTGCTCTTATTTTGAGACTTCCAGATGTGGGTGTATAGTACTTAGTGTACTATGATGACTCTATATCTGGGCTTAAGTACATGTTTATGTATATGTAGAAAGTGATTGCATATGTTTTGAGGCATTTGAGACCCCATAAGCAGAACTACATGACTCAAAACCTAGATTTGATGGTGGTAGTCTTTACTCAAAGGATGTAGAGGAACTACCTTTTGGGAAATATCTTTGTTGTTTACTCAGACCATTATAGCCTCATGTATGTATTCACATAGAGATACCGGATCCTGAGATAGAGGAATTAGTTAGAGCTTCTACAGGACTATGACTTTGAGATAGTATATACTCCGAAGAAGGGTAACATGGTAGTAGATTCCCTTAGTAGGATGTCTTAAGATTTCATAGTGGAGGAGGCTTTTGAGTAGTTAGCTTCATTATTGTTGACCTTGATAAAGAAGGATTTTTTAGCTTTCCTTCAATCGATGGTGTTGACTCCTCCACTTCTCTAGAGTGTGAGGGTGGATCATTTGAGAGATGTTGACTATAAGATCATGCGTGACTAGATATTCTAAGGAGATTCACCATATAATTTTTTTGAAGGAGGTAATCACATCCTATTTTTTCCAGGATAGATGGTGGTACTGGTCATAATAAGAGAGGAGTTAGTGAGGGAGTTTCAATCTTCTCTTTTGGATGTACGTCCCATTGTGGGGAAGGCATACAGAAACCTTCAGCGGTAGTTTTCTTGGCTGGCATGATATAGAACATGGATGATCACATCTCTTGGATCCTTGTGTATTAGCTAGTGATGGATGAGCACTAGGTTTCAGAAGGGTTTTCGTAGTCTCTTGATATCCCAGAGTGGAAATGGTATGGCATATACATGGAATTTTTGATAGGTATTCCATGGATAGGTAGAGGCTATGATTCCATCTGGGTGATAGTTGGATGACTTACCAAGTCAGCGAACTTCCCTACTCTCAAGGAGAAGAGTTTGGTGGAGTGTTTGGGGAAATTTTACATTCATGATATCATCCACATTCACAGGGTTCCATCAATGATTGTCTCCAAACATGATTTATGTTTTATATCATAGTTTTGGAGATCCCTGTAAGAGGCATTCGGGACCCAGTTGAGGATGAGTACATCTTTCAACCCATAGAAAGATGGAAACCCCAAGCACACTATCCAGGTGATGGGGGATAAGCTGAGGTATTTCATGTTTGTTTATGTTTGGATCTTGGAGGATCAATTTACCTTGGTAAATTTTTATTATAATAGTAATTATCACTCTACTATAAGTATGGAACCATTAAAGGACTTTTATGGGGGATCCTTCTGGTCACCCTTATATTGGACTCAGATAAGTGAGGTATCTCTTGTTGGGTCAAATATGGTGTAGGTGATAATAGAGAAAGTTCAAGTGATCTATGGGAAGATGAGGCTGAATCAGATAAGGAATAAATATTTTGTATACCAGTGTCGTAGGAACTCGAAGTTTGAATAGGGATACCATGTTTTCTTTATAGTATCTATGTGATGAGGATTGAAGAGATACTTCCAAGGAGGTGTGCTATCCCCAAGGATCATCAAGGCATTTCAGATCATACCGAGGGTAGGCTATGTGTCTTACTAACTCATCTTACCGCCATAGTTGGAGTAGGTACATGATGTATTCCATGTGTTTCAACTTAGGAGATATGTGCACGATCTTTTATGTGTTAATAACTATGGTGAGATTAACATCAAGGATGTATCTGCCTTCACAGAGCACCTAATGATTATCGAGAATCAGAATGAGATGATCCTACATGGATGAACCATTCTTTTGGTCTGTATGATGTGGCAGTATGGTAACATGAAGGAGAACTCCTGGGATTGGGAGAGCCAAATGTGGGCTCAGTATCCTCATATTTATACTAATTTTATTATTTTGGAGGATGAAAATATTGGAGGAGGATATAATTTAGAGACAGTTTTTTCCTTGTGAAATTTTAAAATATATTAAACAATATTTTTAGATCCAAATGCTAAGATTCCACATGATTCGGAGGCCCGATGAGCCCGAAATTAATTTTATAAAAATATTAAAATTATTTTATATCTCGTGTGCATATTTTTTTCAAAAATAATTTAATATATACTAAATAGAGTCTCAGATTAGAAATATGAGGCTATGGTTGAAACCAGAACATGAGGTTTACCCTAGGCACAAGCAAATCTGCTTTGTGCAAGACGTCTGATAGAGGTGGCCGTTGGCAGGTGTGTTTAATTAAAATAAATAATTTAATTATTTTAAATTAAATAACCTGAAATTTTTCCTTACATAAATAGGCCATTATGAAGAATTTATAGGGTTACCCCCATAAACATGGGATTTTTTAGAGTAGTTCCTACCATTCTTTGTATGAGGATTGAGATCAGATGACAGTTGGAAACTTGATCAAGATGAATCGAGGCATAAAAAACACAATGAATCATTACCCTTGTTGGAAAATGTGTTATTCATCAAAAAAAGATCCAATATCATGGTAGGGATCTTAAATTGTGGATCTGAACCTTTTATTAAAATATTGAGTATGGATAAATCATCTACTTTGATCTATGATTCAATTATTCCTTCGCATGAACCCATTCTGTAATTTGAATCCTATAAATCAGATTATTTTGGTTAGTCCATGTTTTCTCACCTTGGATTTCCTAATCTATGTTCTTTGGACAAGAATATTAGTCCAATGATTTATGGATATTTTTTTGTTTCTTTCTCCCACCTGTTCATCATGTTTTTCATTGTTGGCCTATAGAGCAATGGTTCTACATTTTTAGGTAGGTCCGAGCACAATCAGACCCCCAGATTCATGGTGGATGCGTGCACAATGAACAAATCAGAAATTTTACCCACAGATATGAATGGAACATGGTTGATAATACAGGGATCTAGGATCCAGATTGGTGATGAAGATGATCGGCATTTGGGGGACACTACGGCCTCATACGGGCATTTTGGGATTCCCTATTTCTGGACATCAGAGCCCAAAAATTGATGTCCAGTGATAGATTGCGAATGGATAGATTTATATTTGGGACTTCTAGTGTGATTTACTGTAGGAATGGTGGAGGTGGTGGTGTGATGATGGCACATGAAAGAAACTATACAATATATGAAAATCCGGATTAAGAGGATTGTACTGGGATAAACACACACTATTTATTCCCCTGGTCACGAAGACTAAGTTTTTGGGTGAGTTAAATACCAGACACCAAGTGGCCCCCCACACGCCGTGTTACTCTGTGATCATGGCCCAAAAAGTACTTTGGGAGTACATGGGCATGACCACATCTAGGCACACATTGTGTACTAGTACATGTCAAGTATACATGGGCGTGACTAAGAGAACATGATCTGGCCTTAGGTGGCTATGGAATACTAAATAGTACCCTTACACACCATGTAATGATTCATGACTAGTGATCCATGTGATGGTGATGACATAGTCAGGTAGAGGATTGGGGCCACACACCATGTGGACCCATTACACATCATGTACCTGGTTTTTTAGGAAACTTCTACCTCTCATATCTCCTTCGCTTGGACTTGGATTTTGGACCAAAAATTGCTTATCCTAAGTTTTTTACACATATAACATGATTTTGGAATTTTTAGTGTCTTTTAAGATATGATGTGAGATATTCCAAGTGTGAAAATTCTTTAGGAGGTGCTCAATGATGTAGTGATCTGGTAGGATCATTAGAGAGAGACCAGAGTTGTACCCTAATATGGACTTGTGCATGGGTCCTACATCTATCGACTAAGTAGAAAACTCCTACAGAGATAGATCATGGTTTCTCTACCTACTAAGTAGAACCCTCCTATTAGGATAGGTCATAAGTACTCTATTGATAGAGTGTCGCCCTCCCATTGGATAAGGGCATGGATCCTTTACCTACTAGGTGGCACCCTCTTATTGGGACAGGGAATGGGTCCTATACCTACTGAGTGGAACCATCCTATTGTACCAATAAATGAGTCCTCTACCTACCAAGTATCACCCTAATGTTGTACCATTGAATGGTTCCTCTATCAAGATATTTTTCTCCCATGACTATCCATCAAAGTGAGGAGGTGTGGCTCCACACAGTTACTTCTTTATACAAACACGCAAGATGTTGGGCATCCTTGATAGGACCCTTTTGAACTATTGGTAGACTCATTGTCTAGGGATGGGCTAAGATATTGAGATCCCCTTTCTCTCTCATATAAGATTATATTCTGATCATATTTGTATATCTATGTATTGTATTTCATTACTCTCTTTTTGTGGGTTAATCTATCTACATATATTGTGTCTCTTATTCCCCCCACTATTTTTTAGGCATCCTATTGGGTATGTATATACTAACCCCTACATGGGATTTACCTGTGCGTATCATTTCTTTATAGAATATAGATAGGTCGGTGATGATTTCAAAGAAACATAGAAATACCTTGGTGAATTTGACCATGTATAGTGGTCGAGTATTGGATATCTGGAGTTGGGCTCTCTTGGCGTTTTCTTTTTATAGTTATTTTTAGTTTGAGACATATTTTATAGTTGGGTGTGTATTTTTAACCCTTTAATTTTTAGATTTAATTTTCACACTCTTTCATATTCCTTGTAGGTTTTACATGCGTGATTTATTCTCTAGATTTTAAATATACTGTTATTATTCCTCTACGCTACTTCATAGAGATAGTTGGGTGTATGAGTACAGGTACATTAGGAAAAGACCTCCCATATTAGTTATGCCTTTCAACGATTGTTCCCATACCCTGGCTTATAGTGGAAGGCTTGGGGGATTCACCACTCAGCCTTCCTTTGTCTAGGCAGACCCTAGTGGGTCAAATCATGACCCTAATAATCCACACATATGCACAAATCCCCATCTGTCAACTTTTGAAAAATCATGATAGAACCCCATGGAGACATAACAATCCATATGAATCCAATTGTTTCCAAATCATCTAAATTCATTTTTAACTCATGAAGCTTTGTGGGTGTCATTATATAAGGCATAATAGAAAATGGCTCTACTCTCGACACCAAGTCAATAGTAATCTCGATCTCCCACTCATATGGTAATCCGAGGAACTCTTTAATAAATACAAACTAAAAATAATCCACTAAAAGAGGAAAAGTATCCTTATACATTCCACCATAATCTAAAAAAAGGATTTCCAAGTAGTCTGTGAGACAATCCAATCTACACGAAATTGGTCCTGCATGATCAACATAATGATCTCACTCACCTTAGTGAGATTAGCTGCATCATTTAGAAGATATAAAGGTAAGTCCCATTTGATAATAGTCAATATGATCCTAGTATAGAACTATCCAATCCTAACCTAGTATCAAATTGAAAATTTTCATTCTCGATACAAATAGCTCCCAAAGTAAATGGTAGCCACCAATTTCTATAGAACACTCCTTAAAACACTTGATATCCTATGAAAGACTCCCAATAGTGTGTCAACGGTTATGATCCCATCTATTATCTCTATATCCAATCCTAAAACATTTTTAAAAAGAGAAGATAGATTATAATGAAAAAGCTCTAGCATCAAAAAATATTCAAGCTAAGCTATATGATACAATAACTGTACCATTAATGGTAGAATTTCATGAATCAAAACTGGTTGGAGTGGGATATATATCATGCAGCTAGATTTACCTTATTCCCTATTATCAAGTATGACTCTACTCTATTATTTTATCTTAATTGTATGGACGCTCTTGTGTTGGGGTACCTTGTCCCCTACATTGACCTAAACATAAAATGGAACTCCAACTACTAGTCTACTAATGGGTAGAATAGTCCTTCTCAGAATCTGATAACTACTCTGAACCCCTACTACTACTCTACTACTATGTTACCCTATAAAATCTCTATGGGAGGCTCAGATTGCTGCAAGATCAACACTCTAATGTTGGGTAGGGACCCTAAGGTTTCTTGTTAACCAACTTTCCATATTGATAGAACTTCAACAAAACACGATCTTGGGATGGCCTCCAACTTCCATAGATACTCTTCCCACAACTACCCTAGTGATAACTATCATAATAGTGCTTCTTTAAACCATATGAAGTTCTCCCTGATCACCCTGATGAAATAGACTAGCCACTACCTAGGTACTCTTTTGGATTCCCTTATATTTTGAGATCCCGATTCATCAAATCCATAAATCTACTCATGTGAAATATGTTCACCTATGACCTGATATTATAGTGAATTCCATCCTGGAAATCTCTCCCCATGATAACCACTCCTATTACTAAGGAGAGAGAAAAATGTTGCAAGTCAGTGAAGTGTCCAACATAGTCCATCACTAACATGTTTTCCTATGTCAAGGGAATGAAATCACAATCCTTATCATCTCATAATGTATTTGAATATAAGTGTATCATGAAATTTACCTCGACGTCCTTCTAGAATAACTCCTCTTACTACCTAAATTTCTCTAGAATTGCCCACCAATGCTAGGCTAGTCTATGAAGCATGTAAGTAGCAACCTTTACCCATATACCTATGAGTGTATCGAGATTATTTAAGATCATATAGGCTAACTTTATCCATAAAATAGCCACTTGGTGGCCTCCCTCCCTAGTGAACATAGGTGGATGTTGCAGCTAAAACTCTCTTAGAAACTCAGACATTGAAGGTACAATCCAAACATTTTCCCTCTCCATGGATCACATGACCCTCAAGAACATTCCACGAAGAAAGTCATACATATGATTCTCCATAGCTTCTAGAAGCTTCTACTTCAATGTGTTAGTAGCATTCTAATTACCACTCTCTTGATTCTCAATTCATAGACAACGTCGAGGAAATTTCTCTAAAATGACCAACACACTCCTCATAACATAGGATACACAATAAAGTCAACCGTAAAAACCTATAACAAAATAGAACCACTCACTCAAGGTTCCTCTAAACATGTTTTAGCATGTAAATTGACATAAAATAATAGTTTATTTTATTTATTTTTATCAGGTATAACATGAATTTAATTTTATAGTTCACATGGGTAGATATATCACATGTAATAAATATGTCTCTATCATGAATAATGCTTGTAAATATATAACCCTATGCATCTATCATGACACATACATACTCATATCATATTTTATTGGTCCATGAGAAAAATATCATTAAATGATAAAATCACACCCCAAGTGAATCACCAAAGCTGAAGTAACATCATTATTTAAACAAGAGAACATCGTGATCAATCCCTTCCTTGAGCACTCTGATTTACCCCCACACATGGGTTATCTACTCCCATAGAAGAGCTAATTACCAAGTCCTGACGCATCCTATTCTCCTTTATTTCTTTCCCAAATAGTCATAAAACTGAAAATATACATGATGCCATTGATACAAATTTGTAACATCCATCGAATTCGATATTCCCTCATGTAACAGAACCAGGTTTGCTATATGAAATCAAGTATAACTCCCCATATTCCAAAGGATTACAACTATAAGTGAGGGTGTAAAGAAATTAATAGAGATATTATACCCCTTGGTATAGAGTTTTAATACCATAAGAAATAAATATCAGAGTAACGAAAATATAGGAAAGCAATGCAATAAACAGAAGGCAATCCAAGTGTTGAAAGGCAACTGATTAGTCCAAATTATAAGAGAAGGATGTAATGATAGACTTAAATGTAACTAAATTTATTGAAAAAATCTATATAGATAAATTACTATGTTGACTCAGATAAAACTCAAAATACCCTGATCCTAAACCACACACCAGTCATGTCCAAAGATCCAACTCATCTAACAATCAAGTAATCAACAACCGGGTCTATTACCCTTATCCAAACTTGCATGCATGAAATCTTCCCAATTACAAAGTGGCGACCCAGATATGATATGAGTAAAAATCAATAGGTTAACCCCACTATGTCTAAACAAAACTAGTATGAGTAATAAGTGTATGAAATAAAGTGATATGATAGGTGTAATAATTAATAAATTAATATGGTACATCAAGTAACCCACTAACCCTTGAGATCCAGGTTGACACCTGGGATCATCCAAACCAATATTGTCACCACACTAAAATACCTCTGATCATGTCACAAAACCATTCCAACTATATCCATAGTGTCCAGAACATAATTACATAGGTAATAATCAAATAAATAGACATGAGCCCTATAATCATCATATAAAACTTGGGAAAACCTTATAAGTATTGAAGTATAAAAGAGTCGTGTACTATAAGAATTATAGCATAATATGGGACAATACCTATAATAATTATAGTATAATAATTTTAAACCCTATAATCATTATCAAATAATTATAGTGAATCTCAACAAACATTACAACATAATCTTGGCCAACCCTTATAATCATTTCAATAAAATACGGGTAAATCCCAATAAGAATTAAATCATAACAATGACGTCACAATTTAGGGTGATAGGCGTAACAAAATATATAGTTATAGTCTATGATGGTAAAATTCTCTAAATTCCATTATTTATCCATTTAAATTAACAAAATCTATTTTTTTAAATTTTCTAATGAAACTTTTAAAGGCTATGTTTGAACCTTGACAACTCCACCCAATAAAAACCATTAAAATGAATGAAAACCCAGATAATTACTACAAGAAACGCCCCTCCTCATTGATTAAATCATCATTTCATGCATCAAAAAATGCATGACCACTCGACTATCTGTCTAATGTAGTGTTACATGGGCCTGGTAATGATGGAAAAAGCCATACCCTCTCATTCTCCCAAATCAGGATGGAGAATCTCTAGTGAATGCTTTCTTCTCTAGAACCTCATCTAGAGTGTATCCTTGTAGATTTTCTAGAATCATTCACATTCTAGAATCTCAAAAAAACTAAATACCAAACATATTTATGATAACCATGATGAGCCAAGCATGGGTAGGATTAAATTTCAAATTTAAAGTCCTAAGGACCGCAATTCTCATCCTTGAATGCAACAACCTCATAGGAACCTTAAAGTCGTCAAAGAACATCCCCAGGATCCAATAGTGATGAACCACCATAAGATATTGACAGTATCTCACCCTCATGTCCCAAAGAACCAAGAATACCCCCAGTCAGATCCACCTAAAAGAAAGTGACTGAATCCTGAAGAAAGATCTGAGGAATGCACCACAAAAGCCCTCAACATATCTCATCTCCACAGCCCCTGAAAAGTTAAAATTGAAAATTAAAAATACCAAGTAGTAGGCAACATGTCATACCTCTTAGAACACCCTACTTCTCATGCAAGAACCTCCCAAAACCTACTTGGAAACCATGTCACCCAACAAAACTATAAATAAGAAATAGACCTAGAATCCAAAATAGTATAAGAGTGGATAGGCCCTATATAGTGATCCATGATGAGGCCAGTACAATCTACCTCAATTCCACTACAAAAAAAATTCTAGGATCCATCCAAAACATTATTTGAACATCATCAAACAAAATCACACAAAAAATACAGAAACTTAAAAGAAAAATCAACACATGGCCATTATTGGAAATAATATTTATAAAACTATGTGCAAGAATCAGATCATTTATGAAGTTCCATTGATTCAGCTTTAATCTCACCCCATACAGTTGACTTGGAAACACATTCTATTCATTCGGAAAGAATCCAGACCAGTTCTCATTGATATCAAATTAGCAAGAAAATCGTTCAAAAAATAGGGGTTATCTTCAGATTTCCAAACCAAAATAGCTAGTATTTTTCCAGAAAAGGTTCATCCATGACAGCAAGCACCTATACAGCTAAAGAAGCTCCATTTTAAGCCCTCACCGAATGATAAGGCTATGTCACCTCACTGGAGGTAAGTCACATCGGAAGATGTATACACTAAAGCCACTCTCTTCCACACCGAACTGCTCCATAATGACTCCCAGAAGAGATCCCTGATTGTCTAACCTTGGAACCACCTCACCAAATCTACCCCATCGCCGAATGCCTTCATACTCTCCATCCACCCAAGGTGACCAAAACTTAGTGCACTCCCAAGAGTAGTGATCTCCTAAGAGTGATCATTTATCAATTTATATTACATTCCTCCATTTATCTCACAATCAATTATCATGAAAATGTATAAAACCCAAAACACATCATGAAAATATAAAAAGTAATCATATATCAAAATATCCATTTTATCATAGGTGATTATCTCATGATAAATCACTAAAATTTTCCTTGTTATTCCAATTCTAGTTATATGCCAATAAAAAAACTACATTGTTTAAGCCAAACCATGTTATCATAGTTCATGGTTCATTGTACTTTCCAAGGTTAGGCTCACCCCATGGGTGGTATTGGGATCGAAAATGATTTGCCCATTGGTATGGTGATAATCAAAAGATATAGAAAAGTACAAAAAACATAAACAACTGGACACAAGATGTAACATGGAAAAAATACCGAAATAAAAGTGGTAAATCACCATGGGAAAATAGAAGTATCATTATGGGTAAAAGTGGGTAAATATTCCCTCAATATTATAAGGAGAAATACCTCATAAATATGTCTCATGAAGAAGTTGAGAAACTGCCTCACAAAAATACCACTAAAACTGATTAAGAACCAGTGATGAAATTCTTGATTTCTACTGAAAGAACTTCTAGGAGATAACCCCATTTATAGGTTTCTTCTCCCCCTCCTACTCATCCTCTGCTAGTAGTTTTTTGGGGTTTTGTGACCAACCACTTATCACCATCTACCCTCTCTTGAAAAATAAGGGGGTGGCCACCATCTATGAAAAAATTTCTATGACACATCTCCCATATGGAGATTTATTAAGAAACAATCAAATCTCTACACATCCTTTATACCTTCCAAATCATGATTCTAACATATTTGTGAGACCACTCAAGGATCATCACCATATGAAATTATCAGTGTCAATCACCTTCATTAAGGAAAAGTGATAATATACCCTAATGTGCTTCATCCGGGAATGAAAAGATGAGTTCTTATCAAAGTGAAAGGATCTATGATAATCAAAAAACAATTAATCTACTATATTATATGCACAAGATATTATAACAACCCTCTCATCCAAATCACCTCTTTATAATAATATGAATTTTCAATGTACTCCGCCTCTGTCATGGATAAAGCCACAATTAACTGTAACGTTGAAATCCAGCACACAGCTTGTGAGATCCTAGAATTTTATAAAGTTGAATCATGCTTGAATTCAGGTAATATTTTGTCCTTAATTGAGAATTTTTTTCTGTTATGACTTGGGTTGTGTTTGGGTAAATTTTGAGAAAAAAGGAAATTGTAGTGTTGTGTATGGTTGGCACACTTTTTTCCCAAACCGTGTGCCCCAACCCAGCTAACTGTGCAACCCTAGGCAGAGGGGATTCTCACATATGGTGCACTATTTAAAAAACTATTTTCCCACTTAGGAGTAATTTTACAACCCTAAAATAATAGGTTCATAGTTTAGGTTCATGGTTAGTGAAAACCATGCACCCCTACCCATAAAACCATGAACAATTTTAAATTTCCCCCAATTTGAAATTTTAAAATACCTCGATCCCCAAAACTAACTTATTTTGACCCCATTAAAACCTAGGAAGTCTCTCACATATTTGGATCTCTATGAACGAATTCCAAGCCATATCGACCTCCTTTCTTCATGATTCAATGCCCGGATCAAAGGTCCACTCCTCTCTCGGTATGTGAATCCAATCTCAGTTCTTCTCTCGTTCTTCGCCCATTCTTCTAGTTTTCTTTTGGTGATGTAATCTTATTTTATGAAAAGATAAAAATATATATAGTGATATATATATCTATGATTCTAGATCTTTATCTAGATTTATAATATCTAGATTTTATTAAATCACGATTTAGGTTTTTGAGATTTGGATCTAGATCTACGTCGTTGTGCCACTCAATTTTTGGAGATTTACATTGGGAAATTATTCATTGATGATTTGTGGTAGGTAGTCTAATATTAAATTCCAATAGACATTATTATCATATGTGTATGAAAATTTTATAATTTATAGCATTCTTTACCAATTGAAATTCTTAAATTGGGTTAATTAGTGTTTACAATTGATTTAATAAAGTATTGTTGAAATTGATAATTAATTTGGGAATTAATTATGAGATTTATGGGTTTTAAAATTAGATAATTTATTGGGGTATTAATTATGAGATTTATGGATTTTGATTTAGATAATTAATTGGGAAATTAATTATGATATGTTGAATTTGTTGAATTGAGATAATTAATTTGGAATTAATTATGTGGTTTTTATGTCATGAATTTAGATAATTAATTGTGAGAAAAATTTTGTGATATTGATATCATAGTTTGAGGTAATTAACTATTTAGTCAATTATGATGAATTGATATTGTGAATGATATAGTTAATTCTAAAAATTTATTATGGAATTTTGAGTTGTGAATATTGATTAATTAATTACTAAATTAATCAATGGGTATGATGAATTAATTAATTGGTGAATTAATTAAGTTTAATTATGTGATAAACTAATTTCTCAATTTCTAATTAAATAGGGGTTATTATTTAATTTTTTAATTAATTAATGTTATTAATATGATTAGTTAATTTTTTAATTAACTAATGGGATTGCTGTGTTTAACTAATTATTGACATAGTAATGGAATTTATGTGGATAATTATTTTCTGAATTAATTATGTGTTTATGAATGGTAACATGATCATTCAGGTATTAATTAACAGATGGAAACACTGTCATTCTAATGTGTTTTTATAAATGGTAACATGGTCATTCAAGTATGAATTAAATAATAGGAACATGATCATTATAATCTGGGAAGAATGAATAGTAACATGGTCATTCAAGTATGAGTTAAAGAATGGGAACATGGTCATTCTAAAGTGTGAACATAAAGAATCATAACAATGGAATTCTCAGACATGATATCCCTCAAACATACTTTGGTCTCTGTCCTGACATGAAGCAGGTATTTAGGTACGAGTGTCTACAGGAACCCAAAAAGTTTATATGGTTAAATAAATAATAGTTTGATAATGTGATAATTTTTTATTTATTAAATGTACATATTTATTAATACAATTACATACACTATTATTTATTGATTTGTTTTAGACACTATTGGTGGTGGCCTACTGAGTTGTACTTTTATCCTACTCGGGCTGCTTGATTGATACCCGAATAGACTTTATTATTGTAGGACATGTTAAGGGCAAAGGAGCTATGATAGATGGATGAGTTGGGATGGATCTGGCATGAGGGAACCATATGTTGTTTGGGACATACATGTTAGTTTTTGGTGTCTTTATTTTTTTTCATTGTAGACACTTGACATGTACATTAGCAAAGCATGATTTCTTATTTAGTTAGATATTTTATTTTCCTATTTTGATTATCTTGAGATATTGGTATTGTTTACGGCTATATATGCTTTCTCTATTTTTTATTATTTATGATAGTGTATTACTTTGATGAAAGAGTGTATAAAATCCCTATGATCAACTAATCAGACCCTCAATGCTTGTTGACAGCTTCTTGCATATGGGGAGGCACACTTGAGGTTATGTGACCAAATGGCTCGGGGCACTGATGTGTGGAACCTAGGTTAGGACATTACAAAGTGGTATCAGAGTAGTTTTATTGCCTTTTTCTTTTGTCAAACTATATGGGAATAAATACAGGAGACATGTAAGATTTAGGTCTTGGACATGATCTCATGTATGGGAGTTACAAACCCATGTACATGGGGAAAAATGAGTAACCAGGTTGGGATTGTTGTTATCATTTTTTGTTGTTACAGTTGAATATCATTTCACCTTGGGTGAAACATTTTTTGTGTGATGTGATTTTTTTTGATATTTTCTATGAATTTTTTTGTGGCCCATAATGACATGAGAGTTGAGTCTGGATGAATAATTCTAGGCACTCAAGATTATTTTGAGACATGCATCATTTATCATAAGCATGGTAAAATGGGTTTTGGGTATGTTGTAGAACATGAACTATCTTTATTAATAATGAAATTAAATAAAAAATGGTGCCTAATATGAAATTAGAAGTGATAAAATGATGAAATACTGTGAATAATTGGGTGTATAATTGAGAAACTTTAGTATGAGAATGTGTTTACCATAGAAAATATAAACCAAGTAGTAGGATGGTTAAGGGTAGTGGTAGTGCCTTGATTTTGATCATGTGGTGATATTTGGAGAAAATAATTATTGTGACTTGTTATGGTTATTAATCTTAAATAAATGAGATAAAGTTAAGTTATTATTATTAATATGTGTGTTTTGAATTGTAGATTTATGCCTCCCTGGTGATGCTTGTTGAGAGGAAAATAAGAGGAGATGGTTGGAGATGGTTTACCATCAGTGGAAGATGAGGCACCGATAGTGTGGGGTGAAGAAGAAGGGGAGCAGTTTTGAGTGAACTTTTCTCAAATTATAGAATTCATAGAAAGAGACCTGGGGTGGGTTGTGAAGACTATGCCTAGCCTAATGATGGATTTTTAATTGTATTACCCTCTGACTTTCACTGGAGAGGGTGGACATGATTTCTTGGTTGAGTATATGAAGTCATCAGATTTTGAGCTAGCATTTACGCCTTGGAAAGAAAAAAATGTGGTTGATTCTTTATGTTGGAAAACTAAGACTCAAGTAGTTAAATAGTCTAGTTCTGAGTGGAAGATGATGACCTTGCTGGATGAGATGCATATGGTGGTTCAGGAGAGTTAGGAGTAGATGACTCTCATATCAGTTTCAGTGAAGTCTACACTTTTGAGCTAGATTAGAGACAATAGTATGAAGATACATAATGTTTGACCATGAGGGAAATCCTTGAAGGTGGAGAGTCACCTCATATTGGAACATATATGAGGATGAGATTATCTTTGTTAAGAATCAGGTTTTTGTGATTATGAGTATGTAGGAGGAGTTGATGCAGGAATTTCATGCCTCAAAGTGGGTAGAACATCCAAGTGTAAAAAAATTTACCGAGAACTACGATGGCAGTTTTGGTGTCCGAGCATGAAAAAGGATTTGGAAGGGTTCGTGACACGATGTTACACCTGTCAGTAGGTAAAGAAATAGAATCAATGAACTAGAGTTTTGTTGCAGCCATTTCCCATTCATGAATGGAAGTGGGATGACATGACTATGGATTTTCTGGTGGGTCCTATGATGATGCCAAGGAAGAATGAAACTATCAAGGTTATTGTGGATCAACTGATGAAAGTTGCACATTTCTTGACTATACAGGAGACTTTATTAGTGGATCAATAAGGATATTTGTATATTTGGGACAGAGTCTGTCTGAATGGGATGCCATAAACTATAGTTTCAGATCATCAATAATGTTTCACTTCATGATTCTATTAGGGATTGCAGAAGGTTCCCTATACATAGGTATTATTGAGTACATATTTTCACCCACATACATATTGTCAGTCAGAATGCACTATACAAGTTCTTGAGAATATGTTGTGGGAGTGCATTCATGACTTCAGTGGGTCTTAGGAGAAACAATTGGCTTTAGTGAATTTTTCTTATAACAAAAGATATCAGGAAACTATAAAAATGGAACCATATAGGCTCTTTATGGAAGGCCATGAAAATCACCGCTATGCTGGATGGAGGCAGGTGAGTCGGAATTGTTGGGACTAAGTCTCGTGTAGGAGACATCAGAATAAGTGCATCTAATTTGGAAATTTATATCTATGGATTAGAGTAGAAAGAAGTATTATACTAATAGACATCGACAACCACTATATTTTACATAGGGTGATCATGTATTCCATTGGGTGTCTCTAAGACTGGGTCACTACAGGATATGGAGATTGGGAAAGTTGGTGCATTGGTTCATCGAACCATTTTAGGTTGTGGAGAGAATCAGTCCAATACTATACCAATTGACTCTTCCAAAAAAATATAGTGTTATTCTTTACGTTTTCCACGTATCACAACTTCTATAGTATCACCCTGAACCATCTCATATGATCAAAGTGGATGAAGTTGAGGTCGAGGAGGATTCATCCTTTGAGGAGCACCCAATACATGTGTTGGATCATAGTGAGAAAGTGTTTTGGGGAAAGACCATGTTGATACTTCATGTGTTGTGGCAACATGGCTATATATAGGATGATACAAGGGAAATGGAAGCAGATATGCAAGCTCAGTGCTTGGATATTTTTTATCGTAATCTTAGGGAATCTTGGGAGTGCTTCTAGAGGACGAGCTGTTATAATGTGGGGAGATTTTAAGATCCTCGCCTTTTCTAGATTTTACAGGGATTGAATTCAAGTAATAAATTTTCCTTAATTCAATAATTTTTGTCTAGTTTATGACTTGGGGTTTTTTTGGGTGGAATTTTGAGAAAAATAGAAATTATAGGAATATGTGAGGTTGGTGTACGATTTTCCCTATATGTGCACCCCAACCAATCAAATCATGTGAACCCAAAAATAGGGGGTTCACACAATTGGCGAACGGTTTGGAAAACCATGCACCCCTAAAATAATAGGTGCGTAGTCTAGACGCATGATTAGGGAAATCCTTGAACCCCTACCCTATAGACCGTGCATGATTTTAAATGTCACATAATTTTAATTTTTAAAATCTCTGAAGCCCCTAAAACTCAACTATTTCGACCCCCATTAGACCCTAGGAGGTCTTTCAGGTTTTTTGGAGCTCTTTGGACGAATTTAAATCCCTCTAGACCTCTGTTCTTTACAATTCGAAGCCCAGATCAAAGGTCCGCTCCTCTCCCAGTAGGTGACTGTTATCTTGGTTCTACTCTCATTATTCTACCATTATTCTATCCTTATTTCAATGATATAATATTCTATTATAAACATATCTAAATCTATTTGTTGAGATCTAGATCTAGATTTATAATATCTTGATTTTCTTTAATCTTGATTATGGTTTTGAGAATTAGATCTAGATCTAGGTCATTATGTTGCTCCATTTTTGGGGATTTTTGTTGGGTGATTATTCTTCAATAATTCGAGGTAAGTGGTTTAATATTCAATTCCCATAGTCATTATTTTGATACATGTATTCAAAATTTAGAATTTATAGCATTATATAGTAATTGGAATTCCTAATTTGAGTTAATTAATGTTTCTAATTAATTTATTGAATTATTTTTGAAATAGATAATTATTTTGAGAATTAACTATGAGATTTAAGGGCTATTGAATTAGATGATTAATTGGTGGATTAATTATATGATTTAGGGATTGTGATTTAGATATTAATTGGGGAATTAATTACAAGATGTTGAATTAATTGAATTGAGATAATTAATTGTGGAATTAATTATGTTCTTTTGATGTCAAGATCTGAGATAATTAATTGTGGAATTAATTTAGTGATATTGATATCATAGATTGAGGTAATAATTGTGGAATTAATTATGATGAATTTATATTGTGAATGAAATAACTAATTCTGAAAATAAATTATGGAACTTTGAGTTGTGAATATTGTTTAATTAGTAGATAAATCAATTGATGGGATTGAATACTCAATTGATTGGTGAATTAATTAAATGTAATTATGTGATAAATTGATTTCTGAATTATTAATGAAATAAGTGTTATTAATTTGTTGTTTAATTAATTATTTTTATTAAAATGATTAGTTAATTGTTGAATTAACTGATGAGATTGTTTTGTTTAACTAATGGTTGAATTAGTAATGAAATTTATGTGGATAATTAATTATTGAATTAATTATGTGTTTATAAATGGTAACATGGTCATTCATGTATGAATTAATGAATAGGAACATGGTCATTATAATGTGTGATGGTAACATGTAAATTCAAGTACGAATTAAATAATGGGAACATAGTCATTCTAATCTGTGAAGTATGAATGGTATCATGGGAAGTCATGAATGAATTAAATAATGGGAAAATGGTCATTCTAAAGTGGGAAATAAAGAATGGTAACAATGGAATTATGAGACATGATATCCCTTGAACATAATTTGGGCTTCAACATGTTCCGAAGCATGTATTGATGTACGAGTGTCCACAGGAACCCGAGAAGTTTATGTGGTTAAATAAATAATAGTTAGATAATAATATAACTATTTATTTTTTCATTGTACTTATTTATTAATAAAATTTCATTCAATTTTATTGAATGGATTTTTTTAGGCAACGTTGGTAGTGGCATACTAACTTATACTCATACCCAACTTGGGCTTCCTGATCGGTACCCAAATACATTTTATTATTATATAATGGGGTAAGTGCAAAGTCCCTATGTTAGATTGCTGAGTTGGGATGAAACTTGTATGAGAGAACCAGATATGGTTAGAGACCCACTTGGGATTTATCGATGTCTTTATTTTCAGTTTTCATTTTAGACACTTGACACAAACATTAACAAGACATGTTTTCATCTTTAGTTAGATATTGTATTTTGCTTCATTGTTTATCTTGATATATTTTTATTTTTTATGGTTATATATGCTTTCGCTATTGTTTATTATTTATGATGTTGTATTAATCTGATAAAATAGGTTATAGAATATCCATGGTTGTCATATCAGAACCTCACTACTAGTCAGTGACCTCTAGAATAAGGGGTTGCATTCTTGAGGTCATGTGACCGACCAGCTCGGGACATCGATGTGTGGCACTCGGGTTGGGACGTTACATATCTCCTCTTGTAAGAGTAAACACACAACTGGTAGTATATTTCCCCTAGTCATAATCACCTATATATTTTGAATCAACATAGACTCAGATAGTGAAATACAATCCTCCATAACATAATACAACATATGAGGTCTCCTTGATATATCTCAGGATCCTACTAATTGCGATCTAATGTTCTTGTCCTAGATTTTTCATGTACTGACTAACTTCTCACACTGCAAGTAAAATGTTTGGTCTTGTACAAACCATAGTGATAATCAAACTAACCACTACTGATGCATATGGTACTAGAGACATCTCCATCCACTCTACTACACTATTAGGACTCATTGTAGAGGATAAATTGAAATTAATGGGAAGAGTGGTTGAGACTGGATTACATTATTTCATGTTGAAGTGTTTCAAGACTTCTTGTAAGTAATTATTTTATGATAGCCAAATTTTATCATTGTTTTTTTCTTATAAAATATGCTTCCTAGGAATATTATTTTCTAGTCTAAAGTCCTTCATATCAGTCTCCCTAATCAAATGTTCTTTCATCTCCTTGATCTGATCATTGTTGAGGCCTACAACCAACATGTCATCCAACACACAGTAGAATAATGTTGAAATCATTACTATATGAACCCTTGAAATATTCACAAGGATATATAATAAAGTATTTTATATCTAAGGCTCATGATATAATAATCAAATATCTTTAAGCAATGCCTCAGTGCCTACTTGAGACCGTATAGATATTTTTTCAACCCAAAAACCAAGTTCTCTTTATCTTCTTCTATAAATCCTTCTAGTTGGATCATAAAGATCTATTCATCAAGATCACCATGGAGAAAAGAAGTCTTCACATCCAGCTTCTCTAGATGTAAACTGTATCTAGAAAACATCGCCAAAACTATCTAAATAGTCATCAGTCTAACAATAGAAGAAAATATTTCATTGAAATCAATATATTCAATTTGAGAATATCCTTTGACTACCAGTCTTTCTTGATATATTTCCACTTATTCATTTCCATATATATTTATCTTAAAGACCCATTTGTTGCTGATAAACTTCCTTCCATGAGGTAATGGAACAAGATATAATGTCTTGTTCTTATGGAGGGCTTCAAGTTCTTCCTTCATCACTACCATCTATGAGGATACATCTAGCCACTGGTTTGTCTTCACAAAAGAATATAGATCTCCATCCTCTGTCAATAAGTGGTACATAATATTTCTCTCAGTGACATAGTCTAAGTTCCATACTGGTGCTCTTTTCTATCTATTTGACTGTCATCATTTATACTAAATCATTTATTGATCATAGATATCTGGTAATGACTCAGAGGAAACTCATTCTTCTTTGTATTTGTCATCTAATTTGACTATTTTAGTTTTTCTATTCTATTTATCCATGTATCCATCAATTTTCAATTCCACATTGTCTTATGAAAAAATGAAATCTATGCTGATGATAAGTTTTTAGGTAGTGGGGCCCTACAAATGATACCCATTCACACCATCAATATATCACAATAAGATATATTTCCTAGATCTTGAATCAAACTTCAATCATTCTCGGTCATTAAACAATGCATATACCGGACTTCCAAAGGTATGTAATTGTGAATAGACAAAGGGTTTACCAGTCTACATCTTTATCAGTGTCTTCAGACCAATTTTCATTGAAGGAGGTCAGTTGATCACATAACATGCAATATTTAATGCTTCTACCCAATTTTTTTTGGCAATTCAAACAATATTTAACATTACCCTTGTTCAATCCCACAAGGTTATGTTCATCTGATCTATCACTCCATTCTACTGAAGAGTATACACCACCATGAACTATCTTTTGATGTATCTTATTTACTAAAACTATCAAACTCCTTTCTTATATACTCTCCACTATATTTAGTCATTAGACTCTTGATCTTCTTACTAGATCCAAGTTCCTTCCATGCTTTGAATGTTTTGAAGGATTCAAAAACATTCACCATCCTCTTGGTTGGGTGCACCCAAAATCTCCTAGAATAATCAGCAATGAATGATACAAAGTACCCTACTCCTACTTGGGATATAACTAGAGCTTTTCAAACATTGAAATGGATCAAATCTAATATCTCATTTATTCTTATTGTTGATGTCCCGAACTTCAACATGTGTTGCTTAATCAAAATACAATTCTGAAAAAATGGAAAGGATACCTTTTAATCCCAAACAAAAATATCAGATATGAATGAATCTTCAGGCCCAATTCTAACATGTTTCTAATCTTCCGATGTCATAACATCGTCAATGATTTCTTCATGTTAGTTGACGAAACAACTATATCTACCTCCTTATAGGTTTCACCCATAAGAATGTACAAGTTCTTTGAGATATTTTATACCTTTATTTCCAAAATAATGCCCTTCAAAATTCTCGTCACTCCATTCTTGGTGTGAGTCTTACATCTGATGTCATCAAATTTTCAAAATGACAATATGTTCTTCTTCAGACCATTCATATGGAACACTCCTTGGATAGTTCAAACAATATCATCATGTGACTTAAGTTTGATGGTGTTGACTCCAAAAATATTTAAGGCTTGACCATTACCCATGTATATAAATCCTTCCACGATAGTATGATACTGATCAAACCATTCTCATCGAGACATCTTGTGTCGTGTTTCTCCTGAGTCGATTTCCCATGAATCATTGAGATTCTTCCTGCTTCCGGTAGTCATCATCACTTCAATAAATAGTATATCGCAACTTCTATAAGTACACACGACATTTTCTCCCATGACATGATTCTAGATCCCACCAAAACCATGCTTCATCGTCACATATATCGGTCTATTGTCAATTTCAAGTTGACAATTATCCTTCAACAACATTATGTGAATTTTCATTTCCCACAACAAAAAATTATTCTCATTTAATTCATTAATCTCAAATTTCATCATCATATGGACACATCATCAGTACAAAACCACCACTATCTTCACAATCGAATATTTAATAATTTAAATAAATTATTTGTGATGTGACATATCAAACAGAGTTGCAATCACATAGCATAATCAAATTTACATGAATTATTAATACCCAAAAAACTGAACAAAACTAGGCCATAAACTTCTTTTGATACCACTTTTTAGACCCAAATATGATTGTCCCATTGATGAAACAATAATAATGAGATAAAATAATGTTCAAAATGTGGAAATAAAAGGACACTGAATTTAATGTGAAAAAATCCCTCAAAATAAAAAGATTAAAAAACCACATGAAAAATAGAATGATTATTATGGGAAAAAGTGAGTACAAACTCCAAATATTTTATAAAAAAAACACTCATAAATATCTCTCTTGAATATATGGGAAACTGACTAAAAAAATACCACTAAAACTGATGAATAACTGGTGATGAGATTGCCGATTAGTGATGCTGGAGAGAGACCCATTTATAGACTCCCTACTTATCATCCTCCAATGGTGGGTTGGTGGGGTTTATCAACCAACCACCTATCATAGAATTCCCTCCCTTAAAAAATAAGGGGGGTGGTGATCATCCATTAAAAATTATACTGGTGGCCTTATGTTTGGTTTCAATGTATTTAGAACCAACATGATCCAGAAGAAATTCTAAGAACATGCACATCATAAAACTGACTTTAGGGGTGTGTTCTAGACAACCTACCTAAAAAAAGGAATCACAAACAAATCTCAAGGTTTTAGGTAATGTAAGACTCCTTCCATCTGTTTTTCAAATATGTAGGATACTGAATCCCCTGATAAAAAACATGAATATCTGATGAAATGATCTTTAAGAATTTCCATTCACTACTGTTGGAGATCTGAAAATGAGAGGATGAGTTACATGCTAGAAAAATGCGATGCTACGATAAGTTTTACAACAGGTTTGGCAGGTTTTCTGCAAAATCACAGAGGTTACACCCATAAGACCACATTTTTCCATATCCACAAAAAATTCATTTGATTCTGGTCAAATTTGGATAAAACCACTTTTATGATGAAAATTTATATTTTACATCATAACTATGATTTACAGCTTTCCACGACTGATTACAGCTTGAATAATTATGGGATATATGGTTTACCCAAAGATAAATATGGACGTACTAGGAATATAATTATAGGATCGTAGACATTTTTTATTTTGAGTTTCTAAACTAAAATTTTACTTATAAATTGAAAACAAAAAATTTCATTCAGGTCACATAGTGTGTCAAATTTATATGATGGTAATACCTAAACATCCAAAACCAATCATAGATTATTTTCCAAAAGTATTAAGAAAATTCAAGCATTCTTTTTGTGTGTTCTTTGTGCTTAAAAGTAAAATGTCACTTCTAATTGAAAACCCATGCTTTTAGTTGTATCGAACTTACTATGTGCCTAATTGACACTAGATTCATTTATACCTATCAAAAATGAATTATCAACATTTTTCTAAAAGTATCAAGATAATCATAGCATGACTTATCAGTTTTGAGTATGTGATGTACATTTTGAACTCAAATTTCATTTTTATAATCAATGTGGTCACATCATGTGTCAGATTGATACGTGGTTAATTTATACACATAAAAAATTAATCAAATATTTTCCCTAAATCATTTTATAAATCCAAGCGTGTTTACTTGATTTTGAGTTTGTGACATGAGTTTTGACCTAAAATGTGACTTTTATGTGTAAACATTCACTTTAATTCATACTGGTCATATCGTATATCAGATTGACATTAGGTAAATTCTTACATATCATAAATGAATCATGGATAATTTTAATATTCTCAAGACAATCAGACTGTGTGTTCTTGGTTTTGAGTATGTAACACACATTTTATCTTAAAATGTCACTTTTAAATGAAAAAATGCACTACTAATAAATCCAGAAACACCATGTGTCAGATTCAAGTGAGATTGATATCTAAAAATTGAAAATAAATCATAGATATTTATCCAAATTTATTAAGATAATAGGATAATGTTTTTTTAGTTTTTTGAATATGTGAAATGTGTTGTGAACTAAAATGACTCTTTTATACTAAAAACATGTATTTGGGTTATGGATACCACAACCTATGTCATATTTACATGAATTTGATTCCTAAACATCATAAATGAATTATTGATCATTATCCTAAAGTACCAAGACATTCTGAGCATATTTTCTTGGTTTTGAGTGTGTGAAGTATTTTTTTTGACTAAAAAATTTAACTTTAAATGAAAACGCATAATTTTAGAAATATATGATATTTTTTTTATCTTATTAGGATTTGATTGATTACTACATCTAAAAAATGAATCATAGATCAATTCCATAAAGTATCAATATAATCGGATCATGTTTAATAGGTTTTGAGTTTGTGACTTGTGTTGTGAACTAAAATGTTACTTTGAGGGGAATGGATTTCCTCAAATAGAATTAGAAAATTTTTAATGGATTAGGAATAAATATATACAATTATCCTAAATGGAGTTATAAAAAATTGAATACAAGTGGTATTTTCATGTCTAAATCAACTACTATAATAAATTAAATACATTTTTTTTCTATCTACATTGTATTCTTGATATTTAATGAATAACCATTTGGATCTATTACAACATTCAAGAAGTTTAAAAACTAAAATATCTCTTTCTTAGAAATTTTAATCCATTTATGGAAGAAAATTATATCTTTCACCCTTTAATACAACCAACACATCCCTTATCCCCATGTAAATCATGTGCAGCGTAGGATTTATGTCATATTTTTTTTGTAAGGTGTACTTGGTAAAATACCAATGTAATTATCACTTAAATGTTTTATACATGCATGATATCAATAAAATATAAAATATATACAAAATTTCATTATGGTAAATTGAAAAAACTAATCAGCTTTTTCAACCCGTTTTCATAAGGTTTTTTGAAAATGGTTTACCAAAAATGGTGACCATGTCCTTTAGTTTCTCAAATAATTGATCACTTGTTAATGGATATGTTGTAGTTACTTATACCAAATTCAAATCAAATTATGTAATATATTATTATTATTTATTTCATTGGCATAATTTTTTTTGATTTCATAGAAAAAAATTCATCAATGAATGTTTTAACCGAACTAATCATATACCTTCTTCACAAATGGGACACCCTATCACTCCTTCACCACTATATCCTAAAAAATAATTTTAAGTAGGAAATTCATTTATCATATATAACAAGATGGTTATCAATGTTAAATCTATATTGATATGATAATAATAAAACCTAACAACTGAATCCATCATCAACTTCATATCTATGATTAATGGCACAAAATGTACATCCATATCATTACTAGGTCGTTTTGGTCCTAATATAATTAGAAACAACATAATGTAATTGTTTTTCATGCACAAACATATTAGAAATTTATAATTTACTAAATAATCAACCATGAACTATGAGTGTAACATCCCAGGTAAATAATGAATATAAAATGTTCATATATATTAATATTTGTGAATAAAATGTTAATATTACTTTAAAGGGAATTAAATGTTCGATGGCATACCCAATATGCTACAATGAGTTTCTATGATATCTTACGTTGCACACTAATAATATAATAATATTATTTTAAATGGAAGTTAATGCCTAGCCATTGTAATGGAGGGAATGAACATAAATAACTACCAAATGATTATATATGTTTGTTAAATATTTTAACAATTACCTAATAAATGATATAGGCTTAAAATGAAAATGAATCAAATTTTAAGAATAAATATTCTAATATTTTTTAAAAGGTTGACTAACTGCCTTTTGCTGGAGAACCTTTTTTAAAACTAATTTTTTTCAATTTTATATGTTATATTTGACAAAATAGAATCCTTCCTTAAAATCATGACATCAAAATGTACTTTGTGTAAATTTTTGTTATTTTTCTGATAAAGTTCATTTTTAATGAATAGTGAAAAATGCTGTATTTTAATTCAAAGCCTCTTTTTAATCTAATTTATTTATATGGTTAGATTATATTTTTTATTTGGTTTTAAAGTTTAATTAGAATATAGTTGTACCATTTAATTCAATGGTGGTCATTGTAATTTATATCACTTTAAAATTGGACATAAACAAGTGTCAATCTTTTGATATATATTGTTTCTTAAAAACACGCTCTTTGTTTTGATAAAGGGAATTAATTATAAAATTAATTAATGAAAATTCTATGTTTTGAATTTTTTAAAATGGACATAATTTTTTAATTTGGAATATCAAATTTACTTTGCATAAATTTTTGGTATTTTCTGACAAATGTTCATTTGTAATGAATAGTGAAAAATACTGCATTTAACATTAAAACTATTTTTTCATCTAATTTAATTAAATAGTTAGATTTACATTTTAATTGATTTTAAAGTGTAATTAAATTATGTTTTTATCACTTAATACAATTTTGTTCATTGGAAGTAATTTCACCTTTCAATTGGATGTAAAAATAAGTCAATCTTTTGACAAATTTTACTTCTTAAAAACCCATCATTGGTTGTGACAATGAGAATTATTTTTAAATTAATTACTGTAATTTATGTGTTTAAAATTTGTTATAATGGATTCCATATTTGGAATCATAAAGTCCAAATTACTTAATTAATATTCTTTTATTGGACATTATGAATAGTAACGACGATAATTATCTTTAATTATCGTGATTAATTAGTAATCGCGTAGTTAAGGGTAATAAAATAATATCATAATAATATAAAATGACCCCAACATGTGTCAAAATACTTTTTTGAGTCATTTCCTACAATGGGATGCTTTTTACCGAACTTGAGGGTCCATAGAGTCACATGGGTGTAATAGTGACATTTATGACATTATTTTTTTAAAAGAAGAGAAATATAAAAAAGGTTTGTACATCCTAAGTAAAAAAATTTTAATTTTGTTTACATAAATGATATCTTAGAATATAAATAGTCATTTTAAATCTAAAAATATTTCCTAAATCATAATATTTTTTGTAATTTTTATACATTAAGTAAATAAATTTATTTATGACACCATGATGATGCAGTGATTACCTCATTAATGAACGCTTTAAATAAAATGAAAAGATAAGGTAAAATATATGACTTACACTTATCGAAAACCTATTTAATGGGTTTATTTCTAACCCTTATCACCTTATCCTTAAAATATATCATTGTGTGACCTTTAAAATCCGAAAATCATTTTATAATAAATTAACATTTCAAGACTTTCCAAAAGTGACCCTCCTCCCTCTTATAAAAAGCCCCCACCTCTACCCCCTTACCCAACCTATAAAGCCCTTGTCTCGTCCAACCTCTAATCACATTATCTCTCCACATACCTCTATTACTCCTAGAAGCCTCACATTGGGCATAATTCCTTCCAAGGAAGCCTTTGGCTCAAATCGAAAAGAGTTACCCGATTTAGAGGTAATGTATTCTCTCGAGTTTCTTTATTTTATTTTCCTTCTTCACTCACAAATATCTTATTCTTATTTGATCCCATTATAACACCAGTATCCTCAATATACTATGATTTTGTTATGAAAAGTATTCTACCTACACTTACACACACCTCCGTCTAATGGTTAAAGAACACACTGTTTCTATGGGTGGTGAATTACTGCCTCATGAAATGATGATTGTTCAATCTTCTTTTAAAACCATTCATGGTGGCCATTAATAAGTCACTATATTTATATATGATATATATTATATTTAGTTCCTCTCAATGCTTCTGTATTTTATATTAAAAACATACCTTTATGCTTTGCATGTTGTGCAAATGCAATAATTTTATATGAGGAATTGTGGCTAACCGCCCCCTCAAGTGATGTGACTCATTCATTCCAAACATGGAATTTATAAATAATGTAATTAATGAACTTATGTTACCTATATAACATATTTATTATACTGGAATTATAATATATATATGTCACATTTAGTTTTAAAGACCATTTATATTACAAAAAAATGAAAGTAGTGTTCATGCGTACGTACGGCCTACCGTCTCCATGAATGGTACATTTCATTTATTATCTCCAAAAATTATGGAATAAATATATAATGGATATATATGATATTTCTATTGTGAACACCATTCTGGATATTATTTACTTATAACTACATGGACAATTCTCTTCAAACAAGTTTATTTTTGACTCATGTACCGAACATCGAAAACATGTATGATATAAACTCACATAATTAACTAATTATTATAACATGATAATATGTGATATTAATTGAATAATAAACCTTAAATGAAGTACTTAAGCAATAATAAATTTACCACAGTTTATTATTCAGGAATATAAAGAAACGAACAAGACAAGTCGGACTTGAGGTAATGAGATTTCTTATCTCACTTTTAATTCTGTGAGATTTCCATCGTTTGCCACTTATTTGTTGCATGTGGTGTATTGTGTACTGAAATTTAATATATATTATCATGATTCTATTTATTTTCATGGTATTATGTGATTCATTTGGTGTTTATTATCTTTTGGTCACACGACTCGATTGTTTACAACGAGGTAAGAGGTTTTTATCTCACTTTTTATTCCCATGAGATTCATGCTACATTTGCCTCTATTTAGTTTTGTGCGGTGTATGTACTGACCATTATTGTATTATTTGTGTAATATAATTTAATTTATTGGTATTTACATCTTCATTTTATGAACCTTCTTTCATGGGTTGTACGTTTCAAAAGTTACCCAAATCGGTAAGGGAACCTTTTACCCTTTTCTTTTTAAAAGACTTCTTTTTGTTAGGTCTTTTAATTTACATCTTCTTATGTTGGGATATATTATTATATATCCTTATTACTGTAAATTTTATGTCCAAGTGATGATATACCCTTTTTATCTCTCATCAACTCATTTTCTGAATTTTAAAGTGATGCCGTTAGGCTGTTGAATTTCTGTAAGGGAACTTCTTAACCCAATTTCAATTCTTTGGGTTAAACCTATACTTCTTGATTATGTCATGCTATTAATATGTGTGGATGAAATATGATTGTTTTACACTTAATATCCACTTATATTTAGTGTATTTATATTTTTCACACATAATTATGTAATTGATTTATCTTTAATCTAAGGATACCGTCTTTGTACGAGACTTCATCTCAATCTCCTTTCATTGAGGCATCTTTTGATTTCTACACAAATTATTTTATACGGTGTATGAAACACCTTTGACTTTTAATTTCATTAAAAAGTAATCTTTTTACATGAAGCGTTTTAATAAACGACAAAAGGAATGTTTTTGTCTTACGTATGCGGTGAAAACGACTTCTCCACCACCGTGACCATTATTTGAGTTTCAGCTTCTCTACAAGCCCTAACTTTTTTAAATGAAAAATAATTACCATGTTTTAATTTTCTTTTATTTTGGTATTTAAAATTGTTTTGATAATGTTTTTATTATATCAATTTGTTGTATTTATATCTTGTGATTCAAATGTGGAAATGTTATGTTTCCTTTATGCATGTTTTATGTGATACGATTATGTTATGGTTCTTGGGCATTGTTTATGAAGTTGGGTGGTTCGATGATAAACTAAAGGTGGTTGAGCCTGAGATAGCTCTCCAATGCATTGGGTAACGCGAAGGAGTTAAACTCTAAGGTTTCTCCGAAGAGATTTAGGGAATATACTACGATGGGTATTCCAAACGTAACCATGAGGGTTACTCCCTACGTAAGAATGTTATGAATGCCTCAAGTTACCTTTATGTCTTATGATTTCTATGAGTTATTCATAAATCTTATGATTTCACGAGGTATGTTAAAGTGCTTATGTTTTATGAGTAAAGTATGATTTCATTGATTCTTATGTATACTTGGACCAATGTTTTCTTTCCGTATTTTTATATCCCTTACTGAGCTTTTTATACTCATCCCAAGTTTTTGAAATGTTTTTCACAAGCTATAAGGAAGGGTAAGGGAAAGGGAGTATTCAAGAAGATTTATATCAAGAAAATAACTCTTGTTTTATTTAATGATTTGAAAAAAATTAGCTATAATGGAAGTGTCTACTTTTTAATATTCAAGTTGATATATAATAGTTATGTCCTAAATCTCTAAAACTCTAAACCTGAAAAGATCCTCAATGTGAATTATTCATTTAATTCAATATTATGTAATGTTTTAAAGATGAGTCCTTATAGTTGGTATCAAATGGAGGTTTAGATAACTTTAGAGGTTAGGGTATTCATTAAGCACAAGTGACATTACCATAATGGTTAGGATTTTAGAAAGAGTCATAGCGAATTTTATAAAATGAATGAGTTTAAGATAACATGAATAAGTATATCTTAGTATTTACACTCCTCATAAGATATTATATGATGATTTTACTGATATACTCACACTGAAATTTTTGGTTTTAGTAAATAGATGGATCTAGTAGGCATGAATGTAATAGTGGATGTGAAGAAAACTGTGACGGTTTTCAAAACGAGCAACTAAATGATATGGGATATGCAATGAGAACTCTTATTGTTATTCTCAAACAACTATCTGGAGTCATGATTGACCACCAGAACCTTAGTAATTTTTATAAGGCATCATATATGTGAGAAAAAAATCCCTACGAATCTTTAGTTAATAATCATAAAGGTAAGTATGTTCAAAAACCTATGTATCAAAGATGTGGAATGAAACACATAGGAAAATGTTTCAAAGGGACAGAAAGATTCTATAAATGTGGAAATGAAGGTCATAAAGCAAGAAACTTCCATGGAAAAAGGAAGCATCTAGTTGAATATAGGAAAGGGGAAGAAGTTCTTTATGAAGGATCAATTGAATGTTTTAAATGTGGTGTGCATGGTCATTATGCAAACACATGTCCTACGAAGAAGTTTCAGGAATGGGATCACCAGGATCGTAAAAATATTCATTTACCAATACCTAATGCCATTTTGATTGAGGATGAAGAAGATGACAATGACCAATGAAAGGTATGGATTATTTCTTAACATATGTTTTCCGATTATTGAATCTTAGGATATGATTCATGATTTTGTTTGTAAGAAATAATTATTTCAGAATAAGTTGGAAAGGAATGGTTAATGGATCATGAAGAATGTTGAATGAGTAAGAAGTCAACATATAAGGGATTCAAGAGTTATGGTAGATTTTAGGATGGTGAAATGCTTAAAAGTATTAAGGATCTTTTGATGATGGGATTACATTAGAAGAATTTTTATAGTTTTTGTAACCCTGATGTTGGATATATGAAAATTTTATTCAAGGAATAATTATCTTTTCTTTTGTGGATATAGTTATAAAGAACCATTTGGGTTTATATGATCCTTGAATTTGAGGCAATTATCAGTTAATACATCTTGGGATGAAAAATGAAAGTTACTAGATATCCTTTGTGGTTAAATTATGTTATGGTTATTTTTGATGAATTTATCTCTTCTTGGGAATGTTATAAAATTATATAGTTTTTCAAAAGGGACAACACGCAGACTGTGTGACAACCCGTCGCGTCGGACGAAGCTACGGGAATCGAACCCACAACCAAAGTGCAACTGGTATTTATCACCTACCACTGGACTATGTGAAGTCCCTAGTTAGTATGACTAATTATTTTTAGTTATATGATCTTATGAATAAGGAATAAGTTGATTTTGGGTTATCTATGGAAATTATTAACATATCATGGAGGATATGTGATTAGGTTAATTAATTTTCAGTATGATCATTTAAGAGTAATTGATGTTATTTGGAGATAAATGTTAAGATTTATCTTAGAAGATGATGTGATTAAATCCTTCAGAGATTTGGATTTCAATATTAGTTTTGTTTACTTTGAATAATTTTATGGATAACTGTTTATTTAATGTTATTTCGTGAACCTTGGGTTGTTTTTGTTGAATTTTGGAGGTTAAGAGTAGTATTTCTTTTATCCTTTTGGGGGATTATATGATCTCGTACTAACCATTTTGGTTTTAGTTGATGTCTAAATACAAGGGAAATATATAGTTCTCCTTTTGTGGATTATGTGATTCTCTAGAAAATGATTCTTGTGATTTTGATGTGACCAAGTATTTTTGAATGGTCATTGTTTGGAGAAAAGATTAGATTTGGTAGAAACTTATTAAAGGATGAAACTGTACTTGAAGGTAAGTATATTTCCTTATGTTTTATTTTATGTAGTAAATGGATTCCTCAAAATTATGAAAAGGAATGTAAAACAAAAACGTTGTTGGTTTACGTTTCCTACTGGTTAATCAAAGACCGTTTACACACATCATAAGTTTGTGATTTTCTTGTGGTTAACTTTCTCCTGATCATGTTTTCTATCACTCTCCATCAGAACATGATGGTTTGTTTTCTCATCCAAATCCATGTTTTCATGGAATCCTAGTATGGGTTATTTTAAGTGACCATTGTAATTCTTTTTCTTTCTTTTAAAGTTATAATTTTATTTACTACTTTTCGGATGTGGGGCTTCCAATAAAGTTTCCGAGCCCAATTTTAAAATTGCAATGATGCAATTCCCAAAAGGGGGGAAGGATGTAACATCCTAGTAAAATAATGAATATGAAATGTTCATATATATTAATATTTGTGAATAAAATGTTAATATAACTTTAAAGGGAATGCTATGTTCAATGGCGTACCCAATACGCAACAACGAGTTTCTTTGAAATCTTACGTTGCACACTAATAATATAATAATATTATTTTAAATGGTAGTTAATGCCTAACCGTTGTAATGGTTGGAATGAACAGAACTAACTACCAAATGATTATATATTTTTGTTAAATATTTTAACAATTATCTATTAAATTATAGAGTCTTAAAATTTAAATGAATCCAATTTTAAGAATAAATATTCTAATATTCTTTAAAAGGTCGATTAACCACCTTTTGATGGAAACCCCTTTTTAAAAGTACTTTTTGTCAATTTTATAAGTTATGTTTGAAAAAATAAAATCCTTTTTTAAAATCGGGACATCAAAATGTACTTTGTGTAAATTTTTGTTATTTTTCTGATAAAGTTCATATTTAATGAATAATGAAAATGTTGTATTTTAATTCAAAACCTCCTTTTAATATAATTGATTTATATGGTTAAATTATCTTTTTAATTGGTTTTAAAGTTTAATAATAATATATTTTTACAATTTAATTTAATGGTGGTCATTATAATTAATTTTACTTTGAAATTGGACATAAACAAGTGTCAATCTTTTGATAGATATTGTTTCTTAAAGACACGCTATTTGTTTTGACAGTGGGAATTAATTATAAAATTAATAAATGAAAATTAAATGTTTTTAATTTTATAAAATGGATATCATTTTTGAATTTGTAATATCAAATTTACTTTGGATAATTTTTTGGTATTTTCTGACAAATGTTCATTTTTAATGAATAGTGAAAAATACTGCATTTTACTTCAAAACTGCTTTTTCATCTAATTTAATTATATAGTTAGATTATTATTTTAATTGGTTTTAAAGTTTAATTATTATTTTTATCACCTAATACAATTTTGTTCATTGGAAGTAATTTCACTTTTCAATTGGATGCAAAACAAGTCAATCTTTTGATAAATTGTACTTCTTAAAAACCCGTATTTGGTTGTGACAACGAGAATTATTTTTAAATTAATTAATGTAATTTCTGTGTTTAAAATTTGTTAAAATGGATTCCATATTTAGAATTATAAGGTCCAAATTATGTAATTAAGACTCTTTTGTTTTTGGACATTATGAATAGTAACGACGGTAATTATCTTTAATTATCGTGATTAATTAGTAATCGTGTAGTTAAGGGTAATAAAATAATATCATAATAATATAAAATGACCACAACATGTGTCCAAATCTTTTTTTTGAGTCATGGCAGACCATTATAATATTTGTATCGAACTTGAGGGCCCATGGAGTCACATGGGAGTAATTGTGACAATTATGACATTATTTTTTTTAAAAGAAGAGAAATATAACAAAGTTTGTATATCCTAAGTAAAAAAAATTTAATTTTGTTTACATAAATGATCTCTTAAAATATAAACAGTCATTTTAAAGCTAAAAATATTACCTACATCATGATATTTGTTTTATAATTTTTAGTCATTAAATAAATAAATTTATTTATGACACCATGATAATGCAGTGATTACCTCATTAATGAACGATTTAAATAAAATGAAAAGATAAGGTAAAATATAAGACTTACACATATCTAAAACCTTTTTTATGGGTGGATTTATAACCGTTATCACATTATCTTTAGAATATATCATTGTGTGACCTTTAAAATCCGAAAATCATTTTATAATAAAGCAACATTTCAAGACTTTCCAAAAGTGACCCTCCTCCCTCTTATAAAAGGCCCCCACCTCTACCCCCTTAACCACAACTCTAAAGCCCTTGTCTCATCCAACATATTCTCATATTATCTCTACACATCCCTCTATTACTCCTAGAAGCCTCACTTTGTGCAGATGTCTTTCCAAGGAATCATTTGGCTCAAATCAAAAAGAGTTACCCGATTTAGAGGTAATGTCTTCTCTCGAGTTTCTTTCTTTTATTTTCCTTCTCCACTCACCTATATCTTCTTATTATTTAATCCCATAATAAAAAAATTATCCTCAATATACTATAATGTTTTTATGACAGGTATTCTACCTACACTTACACAGACCTCCGTCTAATGGTTAAAGAACATACTGTTTCTGTGGGTGGCGAATTACTGCCTCACCAAACGATGATTGTTCAATACTCATTTAAAACCTTTCATGGTGGCCATTAAGATGTAACTATATTTATATATTATATATATTATATTTATGTCCTCTCAATTATTCTGTATTTTATATTTAAAACACACCTTTATGCTTTTCATGTTGTGCAAATGCGATACTTTCATATGAGGAAGTGTGGACAACCGCCCCCTCAAGTGATGTGACTCATTAATGGAAAACCTGGAATTTATAAATAATGTAATTAATGAACTTATGTTACCTATATAACATATATTTTATACTGGAATTATAATATATCTATGTCTCATTTAGTTTTAAAGTCCATTAATATTACAAAAAAAATGAAAGTAGTGTTCATGCGTACGTACGACCTACCATCTACCTGAAAGGTACAATTCATTTATTATCTCCAAACATTATGGAATACATATATACTGGATATATATGATATTTAAATCATGAACACCATTCCGGAGATGATGTACTTATAACTACATGGACAATTCTTTTCAAACATGTTTATTTTTGACTCATGTACCGAACATCGACAAAACGTATGATATGAACTCACATAATTAACTAATTATTATAACATGATAATATGTGATATGAATTGAATAATAAACCTGAAATAAATTCCTTAAGCAATTATACATTGACCAAGGATTATTATTCAGGAATATAAATAAAAGAACAAGACAAGTCGGACTTGAGGTAAGGGGATTTCTTATCTCACTTTTAATTCCGTGAGATTTCCATCGTTTGCCACTTATTTGTTGCATGAGGTGTATTGTGTATTGAAATTTAATATATATTATCATGATTGTATTTATATTCATGGTATTATGTGATTAATTTTGTGTTTATTATATTTTGGTCATACGACTCGATTGATTACAACGAGGTATGGGGTTTTTATCTCACTTTTTATTCCCGTGAGATTCATGCTACATGTTCCACTATTTCCTTTTGTGTTGTGTATGTAGTACCCATTATTGTATTATTTGTTTAATATAATTTAATTTAAGGGTATTTAAATCTTCATTGTATGACCCTTCTTTCATGGGGGGTACGTTTCGAAAGTTACCCAAATTGGCAAGGGAACCTTTCACCCTCCTCTTTTTAAAAGACTTCTTTTTGTTAGGTATTTTAATTTATATATTATTATATTGGTATATGTTCTTATATATCCTTATTGCTTTAAATTTTATGTCCAAGTGATGAGATACCCTTTTTATCTTCATCAACTCATTTTCTGAATTTTAAAGTAACATCGTTAGGCTGTCGAATTTCTGTAAGGGAACTTCTTAACCCAATTTGAATTGTTTGGGTTAAAACTATACTTCTTGATTATGTCATGCTATGAATATGTGTGGATGACCTCTGATTATTTTACACTTAATATACACTTATGTTGAGTGTATTTATATTTGTCACACATAATTACGTAATTGATTTATCCTTAATCTAAGGATACCGTCTTTGTACAGGACTTCGTCTCAATCTCCTTTCACTGAGGCATCTTTTGATTTCTACACAACATTATTTTATACGGTGTATGAAACCCATTTTAATTTTAATTTCATTCAAAAAGAATATTTTTACAAAAATCGTTTTACTAAACGAAAAAAGGAATGTTTTTGTCTTACGTATGCGGTGACAACAACTTCTCTACCGCCGTGAATATTATTTGAGTTTCGACTTCCTCTACAAGCCATAACCTTTTTAAATGAATAATAAATACCATGTTTTAATTTTATTTTATTTTGGTATTAAAAATGGTTTTGATAATGTTTTGATTATATCAATGTGTTGTATTGATATCTTGTGAATGAAATGTGGAAATGTTATGTTTTTTTTCATGTTTTATGTGATACAATTATGTTATGGTTCTTGGGAATTGTTTATGAATTCGGGTGGTTCCGTGATAAACTAAGGGTGGGTGAGCCCGAGATAGCTCTCTAATACATTGGGTAACGCAAAGGATTTAAATTCTTTGGTTTCTTCTAAGATATTTAGGGAATATACTACGATGGGTATTCCAAATGTAACAATGAGGGTTACTCCCTACATAAGAATGTTATGAATTCCTCAAGTTACCTTTATGTCTTATTATTTCTATGATTTATTCATAAATCTTATGATTTAATGAGTTATGTTAAAGTGATTATGTTTTATGAGTAAAGTAGGATTTCATTGATTATTATGTATACTTGGACTAATGTTTTCTTTCCGTATTTTTATATCCCTTACTGAGATTTTTATGCTCATCCCAAGTTTTTGAAATGTTTTTCATAGGTTATAAGGAAGGGTAAGAGAAAGGGATCATTCAAGAAGATTTATATAAAGAAAATAACTCTTTTTTTATTTAAGTATTTGTAAAAATTCAGCTATAGTAGAAGTTTCTACTTTGTAATATTCAAGTTGATATGTAATAGTTATGTCCTAAATTTCTAAAACTCTAAACCTGAAAAGATCCTCAATGTGAATTATTCATTTAATTCAATATTATGTAATGTTTTAAGGCTGGGTCCTTATAATGAGTGCTCATTTGTACACCAAAATGATTCATTCCATATATATAGCATAATAAAATGGTTTCTTAGCTCATTTCCAAATTTAGGATACTCATGATCTATTTTATTCTACCAAGGAGATTCAATGGGGTGACATAGTTTTCCATCATTAATTCTTGTATAGGTATGTAATGTTAATTGTCTTTATGTCTCCTAACATCCATATTTTCATCTAAACCTTTTAATGAATGAATGTACCATATAACTTTCAAGGGGCATGATTCATATTTATTGTATCAATTCACAGCACACCTATGTTATTTTTGAAGTGATTCAAAGTCCTTGAAAAAAAATCATTTTTAAGGACATGTATTTGTTCATATATCATACACATTGAACATAGAATTAATTTAGAGTCATATTTTCAACATGAAATTTCATTATCAATAGGTTATAGTATGATAAAATGTAAAGAGGTGGTGAATTTCCTTTAAAAAATTAAAGCGATACTTTATTTTAAAAATTATTACCAAGAAAGAAATTTATTTAAGTATAAAAAAATAAATTTAAAGTGATCATGGTGAAATTTAAATAATTAAGAATAATAAATAAAATAGTGGAGATTAAAAGGCACACTTTGATAAAATATTTTTACACTATCATAAGAATGAGCCCCTACGTATTTTCTCCTTAAGAATTATTGATAGTGTTATATTGCACCCCTAACTATGACTCCATTCAAGAAACCATAGAAAGGTGAAATATATTAGTTTTAATGGAAAATAAGAAAAAAAATAAGAAAAGGATCCCTTGTTTCTAAAGGAAGAAAAGTAACCTAAAACCCTCACCTTAATGGTGGTAAGAACATAAAGAAGATAGAGGGTTATATTTCTCCCCTGACATTAACACCAATAAATAAACCAATGAAATCTGAAATACCTTGGTTTTAATGGAAATCAATAATCCAAATAAGAAAAGGATCCCTTGGTTTTAAAGAAAACAAAGTAACAAAAAACCCTCATATTAAAGGTGGTAAGTACATAAAGAAGAATATGAAGAAGAGAGAGATTTTTTTTGAAAACCCATTACAAAGTACTCAAATCTCTTTAGAAGATATGAAGAATATGAAAGTTGTAGAGAAAGAGGGTAATAAAATAATAAGAGCCTTATGAAAATAAAAAAAATTATAAATATAGTACAAAGAGAAGAAGAAAAAGGAAAATTATTGAAGAAGTTGAATTCCAGATTCCTTTTGATGATTAGGAATTTAAGTTCACATGAAAATATCTTGTAATTTTTCATCATGGAATGATCACGAATAATTTAGCAATATTTTGTTTTGTCACAGTTGAGATCCAAGCATAAATTGATGTATATTTATAGCCTACATAGGTACTAGAGGAGCCTTGGGTTGAGTCAAGCCATATGATAGTAGAGTCAAAGATTATAGACCAAAAATAAGTGATCATTTGATTGTTCTAGATTGAAGGCACTTGTAGAGACCCAGTTTTTTCCATGTAAGACTTTGAAATATTTCTATATATATTTCCAAATCTAGGTGCTAATAAACCATGCGATTCCGAGTCCCAGTGTACCTGTGATTAATTTTATAAAAATATTAAAAATATTTTATATTACGGACGTGGTTAATAAAAGAGTATTTATAACTCTTAAATGGTTGATCAGATTAGAAATATGAGACCATGGTTGACTCTGAAACATGGTTTTAACCCAAAAACAACATAAAATGAGTCAATGTGGGACATTCAAACCCCCCTCTCATTGGTGGTGAATTTAAGTGAATTAACAAATTATTTTAATTAATTGATTAATTTTTTTGACCTAAAATGATTTCTATAAATATATCATTAAATTAAGTTTTCCAATTTTATCTCATTTCTTTATGGAATTATCTGGTGAGAGTAACTTTCCTCCTCCCTTCGATGAACGACGACAAATCTACGGATCATGGAAAATCTAATCCTGATGAATACATCATCATTGTACAATCATTGAATGAGGACATTATTCACTAACTATCAATCCAATAAATAGGTAGGACTCATATTTTGTTGTTTTACACAATTGGAATAAATGTTTGAGAAGATCGAACAATGTTTCTTGATTTCAATACTACAAAAATGGGCAAGGGAAGCACCACCTTTTATCAGCGCTAAGACAAAAGCCCTGATAAAGGAACCCTTTATGAGCGGTAAAATTTTAGTGATGATAAAGTCATTATTTATCAATGCTTTTTTCATAGCGCTTATAAAGTGTACGCTTTATAAGCGCTAAAAAAGCATAGAAAAATGATTCCTTTATTAGTGCTGATAAAACAATAGTCCCATATTTTATAAACTCTGGTGCACAATATCCTCTGTTTATCGCCCCCTCAATCCCTCGTAGTGTTGTACCCCTGTGAAAAATCCCCCGTATGATCTTCTCTTTACTGGAGCTCTTTCGCTGGCCCTGCTCCTTCTCCTCCCCCTCAAACCCCTTCCACAGATCCTCCTCCCGGAAAACCATACTTCCTCCTCTCCACTAGACTCCCCGAGAACCCTACTCCTCCATTTCTCAATGGTGGCGGCTCCTCCCATGCACCTCCCGCTCGCAGTTTCACCTTCCCCTCCTGACGTACCATAGAAGGCTCCTTGACCACTCGACGCTTCTTCTCTCCCTCTATCGCGGGTGCGATCTACTCTAGGTAAGTGTCCTACTTCTCCTTTTAGGTTTATTTTTGGTGGATATGTTTTGTGAGAGTATTTTTCATTTGGGTGATGTTTTGGATTCTTCCCCATGATCACCACCCTTGGATTATATGCTAACTAACGTAGAGTTCTGACAACCTATGTCACGAAATCACACATGTAGTGGATTCTTATATTCGGTTAGCAGATTATTTGAACTAAAGTATGATTTTTTAGGGTTCCCCATGGGTCCTTATGATGTTTGGAACTAGAATTTATTTTTCACCAAGTGTCATATGTATGCGGGTTTGATATTCCGTGCAACCTCAAGCTAGACATTATTATACATGAATATTCTATTAATGTTGAGTGTTTTTTACTCATCCTTCTAGTGGGTGTATCTATATTGGGGAAAGTGGTATTTTGGTAAACCCCTTCATGAAAAATAAGATTTTTGATCGTACCCACCTCATTATTAATTGGTTACACTTTGTGGGTGTCATGATGTGATGGTGATTGTATTTATGGGGAAGGTTCTATTTGTGATTGTGTTTATAGGGAAGGTTCTACTTTGGGATGGGCCCCACAGGGGTTGTTATAAAGGGAGGCTAGAGCGATGGAGAGGTAGATAAAATTTAGTAGGAATCGGCTGTGAGACTTGGACTTGGATTCGGTTTGGGCGAGATCTCTCTCGTAGTGTTTTCTTCAGTTTTATTCCTCCTCAGCTGTAGCTCTCTAGAAATTTTTAATATACTTAGGGTCTTTTCTTAGTTCTATATCATTTATGTGGGTTGTTTTTGACAGTTAAAAAAAGTGTGTGACACCATTTATGAAAAATGATTTTGTATAAGTGTTTATAGGTTACATAGTTTATGTTTGACATCACTTATTGAGAAGTGCTCACAATTGATCACAATTAATTGTGTATAAGGCTATATTTGACTACATTTGGGGTTCATCTTGACCAACATATTTATAATTTCTTGGAATTTAAGATGCCATTGCTAATCATGTTTATGATTACTTTCACAATTTATTTAATAGTGAAGAGGTTAGTGAGGAACTTATTCCAGAAATAATTCCTAATATGGTCACTGCTGAGGACAATGATCACCTCTTAATACTACCTATGGATCATGAAATCAGGGCCACTGTTTTTAGTCTCAACCCTGACAGTGCCCCGTGTCCTGATGGTTTCAGCAATGGTTTCTTCCAACAATACTGGGATCTTGTCCATGTGGATGTTTGTAAATTGGTTAAATCCTTTTTCTCCACTGGTCTTCTTCCTCATGGGTTAAATGCTCAATTCCTTTTTCTTATTCCTAAGTGGACAATGCTGTTGAGATTCATCTTTTCTGACTCATTTCTCTCATCAACACCCTTTATAAAATTATCACCAAACTTCTTGCGAATAGACTCTCCTCCATCTTCAATAAAATTGTTTCTTGGAACCAATTTGGTTTTATCAAAGGATGAACTATTCAAGATTTCATCTGCCTTGCCTCTGAATGTGCTAATATTCTGAATAATGTTTCTAGAGGAGGCAGTGTGGCCATTAAGTTAGACATCAGGAAAGATTTTGAAACCATGGACTAGAACTTCATTTTAAAGGTTCTTAAGAATTTTGGGTTTAATGACTCTTTTACTACCATGATCCGCACCTTATTTAATTCGGCTTCCATTTCCATACTGGTCAATGGGTCCCCTAAAGGTTTTTTCAAATGCACGAAGGGGGTTAGGCAAGGTGACCCCCATATCTGCCATTCTTTTTTCTATTGCTGAGGATTATTTAAGCAGGATCCTTATGAAACTTGTGAATCAAAACAAAAACAATCCCATTCAGGCCTCTAAAAACTTAAATGGTCCCACCCACCTTTTATATGCGGATGATATAATTTTATTTTTAAAGGGTGATAAAAAGAACATTAAAAATCTCAATAGTGCCCTGGAACATTATGAAGATGTTTCGGGTCAAGCGATAAGTTGGAACAAATATTCTGTTTTCTTTGGGAAAAATTTTTCCCCCAAAAGAAAAAGTCACATCATTGATTACCTAGGAATCAAAGAAGGCTATTTACCTTTCACTTATTTGGGTGTTAATATCTTTTGGGGAAGGCCTAAATCCAGTTATTTTCATAGCATTGTTGATCAAATTATCAATCAACTTTCATCTTGGAATGGTAAGTCTCTTTCTATGGCTAGCAGAGTTTGTCTTGTTAGGTCTACAATTGTTTCCAATATGGTTTATTCGATGATGGTCTACACTTGGCCTACCAGTATTCTCAAAAAAATCAATGTTTGCATTAAATTTTTTTTGGGTCTGGTAGTACGATTGAAAGAAAACTTGTCACCATACCTTGGGTCACTTGTTGTAAACCCCTCGATAAAGGTGGCCTTGGCATTAAGAATCTTATGTTTTTTAATGAATCTCTTCAAGCTAGAATGACTTGGAATTTGATTCATAGAAACTGTGATTCCTTGAACTTTCTTAGGAAACGATTCATGACCAAGCTTCAGAATGGTAATTTAGGTTACATCACTTCTTCTATCTGGACATCCATTAGGCGTTATTTCCTTAAAATCATGATCAATTCAAGATGGATGGTTAGTGCTGATTCCTCTATGAATTTTTGGCTGGAAAACTGGACTGGTGTTCCTCTAATCTCCATGCTAACTTCCACCACTACTCCTGTGAACACCAACTACACTATAAGTGAGGTTGTTAACTCTCATGACATCACCCTTACAAACCACATCAGTCACATCATTGAAAATTATCATTTTTCTGATACTGATGACTTTCTCATTTGGGAACCTGCTTCTAATGGTGTCCTAGATTCTAAAAGTTTCTACAAATTTTTTTAGTAACTTTGATTCTAACTTTGTTTGGTTGAAATATTTTAGAAAACCTTGGATCAAGCCCTCACAGATCTCTCTCATTTGGCGTGTTTGTCATGATAGGGTCCCCACTGAAGTGTGTCTTCAATCTTTTGGGATCTATCTTTGTTCTAGATGTCACCTGTGTAACCAACATCGTGAGGATGCTAATCATTTTTTCTTGTCTTGTGCTATAGCTACAGCTCTTTGGAATTACATTTCTAACATTTTTAGTTGCAGGTGGTCTTTTCTTGCTTCTATTAGCTCTCAACTTCAATACTGTGTGACTTGGGACACTTCCAAGAAAATCAGGAATATCTTTCTGGCTGCGGTGGTAGAGCTCCTGCATGTGATCTGGTATGATAGAAATAATTTCATTCATAATAATTGCTCTATCAATCTCAATGCAGGTAAGATGTGTATTCTCATGGCCATCAAGGATGCTGCCTCTATTCAGAAGGATCATTATGACAACTCTATTGGTGATTTTGAAATCCTCCGTTGTCTTCAAATTGCGGGATCTTATAGGCAACCCCAATGTACCTTTGAGGTCTTCTGGCAAGTCCCGCTTCCAGGATGGATCAAAGTGAATGTCGATGGAACCTCTAGAGGAAACCCAAGTCCGGAAGGCTATGGTGCCATCATCAGATATTTTCTTTATATATGCATTGGTTTCTTCTTCGGTTGATGTGATATGGCCTAGGATTTGGAAGTGGAAATGCTGGGAGTCATTCATGCGGTGGATTTCTCCATGCAAAAGGGTTGGCACAACCTGTGGGTTGAATGTGATTCAACCATTTTTTTCCAATCTATCTATAAAGGAGTGGTGCAACTTACTTGGCCTCTTACCTCTCATTGGATGAAATGTCTTGACTTGCTCAGGGAACTCAACTACATTTCCACTCATGTCTTCTGAGAAGCGAACATGGTTGCCGATAGTCTTTCCAATAAAGGAGTAAATCAGGTTGTTACCTGGTTGGATGATTTTCCCGACGAATTGCTCCCTTTTTTCCACAAGGATTGTAATAAGATTCCTTCTTTCAAGATTTTGTAAATCCCTTTCTTTTTTTATCAATAAATCATGCCTTGGTCTTTGACTGAGGCACCACTTCTTAAAAAAAAAAACTACCCTTGGTGTGTCAGGCCAAGTGATATTGGTTAAGTACACTTACATTATAGAGAACCCGATTACGTGATGGGGGATGAATTTATTCTCAGTAGATTGAAAATGTATTTCACTTGGTTGGATTGTATTTCATCTCTTTTTATTAAATCAATTAATTTATGTTGATCAATTCATAGACCGACCTCTAGTGGTTTGGGGGAATTCAACGTGTAATACTAAGCTTTGGATGGCTATATTAGTGTTATATGATTATTCCTATGGTTTGATTTGATATCATAATCTTTTAAGGTAGTGATCTTTTGGAATGTATGGTTAGCAACACCCACCCACAATAGGCATGTGATACAAGTCTCATCTCAGGAGACACTGTCATTCATAGGTACGTCAAGGATAGCCCATTACTCCAAGGAATTTAATATGATTGTGATGGGTATAGACATATCACATTGCATTTTCTTAACATTCATGCTATAGTGAGAGAGGAAATTGAAAAATAGCCTAGGCATAGGAAGGAACTTGAGAAAGGAGGTCTATACAATACTAAAGTGATGGAGGAGATTAAGGAGCAACATGAGGTGGATGGAACTTTGGTTTGATTCTACTAATACTACCCCTAAGTAGACCACTCCTATATTGTGAAGTTAGTGGTTAGAATCTCATATATTGGTAGTCACTATAGTCTTTTCACCAGGAGGCTATAGGAGTGTTTGGAGGTACGATCTATGTTTGTTATACTTTTCTTGTAGTACTATTAGAAATAGGTACAAGAAACTATTTTTCCTAATTTTTCAATTATTTTCTAGGTATATGGTAGGCTCTAATAATCACTATTTTAATAAGGAAGTGGTTCTATTCTACTGTATTTGGAAGTATTTTATTTTTTTATTTTAAACATAAATACTAATATTTGTGATTCAAATAGGATGGAGATGAATAAAGATTGTATGGATGTTAATCGTTTGAAAATAGATTATGAGAATGGAGTGAAAGAGTTCATTAAGATTGAAAAGGATCACACAAAGGATTATTCTCAAATCTTTTTTCCATGTTTACTTTGATGCTATTCTAGACTAATTACTCTAGAAGAGTTGGAAGAACATTGGATATGTCACAAAATAGATCAGTGTTATAAATTTTGGAATAAAAACAAAGAAAAAGCGAATGTAGCTACTGGCTGGGATAAAACTGCATTTTATGGATCATTAGATATGAATAAAAATATGGATAATGAAGAAGAATGTATGGATTATGTGATTACAGATGTCAATGATGATGAAGATCGTATTGATGAAATGACAAGGACAGTTTAAGATGAACTTCATGATTGTCCAAATTTTTTTGAGAAGTTAAAGAGTTGTGAAAAGACTCCATTGTATGCTGGTTGCACTAAATATACAGCATTGTCAGCTGTACTGAAGTTGTATAAAATGAGAGAAGGCAACAGATGGAGTGATGTCAGTTATACAGAACTATTTCTCTCTTGATTGACATGCTCCCAGAAGATAATGAACTCCCAAACCGGACATATGAATCTAAATGAATGCTACGCTCGATGGGTATGATTTATGAAAGAATACATGCCTGCCCAAATGACTGTATACTATTTCCCAAGAGTAAAAAACCACTTATAGAATGCCCAAAGTGTGATGCTTCTCGATACAGGAAAGATGAATCCAGCCCTATGAAAGTTGTATGGTACTTTCCAATCATTCCAAGGTTTAGGCGTCTATATAGATGTGAAGAAAATGTAAGAAAATTGTTGTGGCATGTAGATAAAATAAATAAAGATGGGAAATTATGTCACCTGACCGACTCTCCTCAATGGAAGATAATTGAACATGAGTATCCTGAATTTGGAAAAGAGCCGTGAAACCTTTGTCTTGCATTATCTACAGATGGAGTGAATCCTTTTGGTTTTCAAACCAGCACTCATAGTACATGGCCTATTATGTTGGTAAATTATAACTTTCCACCCTGGTTATGCATGAAGAGGAAATTTATCATGTTATCTATGCTTATATCAGGAGAAAAAAAACCAAATAATGATATTGATGTTTATTTGTCTCCTTTGATCGAGGATTTGAAGTTATTGTGGGATTCTGGTGTTATGTTGTATGATGCTTATAAAAGTGAATACTTCACGTTGAGAGCGATGTTGTATGAGACGATAAATGATTTCCCTACGTATAGAAAATTTTCAAGCTTTATCATTAAAGAAACTTAAGGGTGTCCCATGTGTGAAGAAGATATAAAATCAATTAGGTTGAAACATTCATCAAAAACTGTGTTTCTAGGACATTGTAGATTTCTACCTCATCGACATATGTATCGATCTAGGATGACATCATTCAATATAAGTTTAGAACAATGCACAACACTGTCTCCACTAACAGGTGATCAAATGTTTGAGAAAGTAAAAGACGTGAACACTATTTTTTGTAAACCATTTTCAAAAAATCTTACGAAAATCGTTTGGAAAAAGAGATCAGTTTTTTTTGAATTACCATACTGGATTTTTTTGTACGTCAGAAATTTTCTTGATGTGATGCATGTGAAAAAAATGTATGTGATAGTGTTATCGAAACGTTTCTAAATGACCCTGTAAAAACAAAGGAAGGAATTAAGGCAAGGTTGGACATGGTTTACATGGGAATATGAAAAGATTTGGCTCCTATGAAGGGTGAAAATCGAATGTTTCTTCCTCCAGCTTCTTACACTCTTTCCAGGGAGGAGAGATATTAGTTTTAAAACTTCTTCAATGATGTAAAGGTTCTAGAAGGGTATTCATCAAATATTAAGAACATTGTGTTAATGAATGATTTTATGTTAAAAGGTTTGACATCACATGACTACCAAGTTTTGATGCAAGATTTAATTCTTATAGATTTACGTTGCATTCTTCCCAAGAATGTTCGTTGTACATTAACCAAACTTTGTTTCTTTTTCAATGCTATATGTAGCAAAGTTTTAGACACGAAAAAATTTCCAACTATGGAAAGAGAAATTGTCATCATATTATCTGAATTAGAAATTTTCTTCCCACCAACATTCTTTGATATGATGGTTCATTTGATGCTTCACTTGGTGAGAGAGATTTGACTTTGTGGTCCTATGCACTATAGATGGATGTACCCCATTGAACGATATATGATGATTTTGAAAGGGTATGTCAAAAATTGAAGTCGGCTAGAGGGTTATACAGTGGAGTGATATATTTTTGAGGAAGCCATTGAATTCTATACCAAATACCTATCTGATGTGAAAATCATTGGTCTCCCAATTTCTCATCACACTAGATGCATTGAGGGTGATGGAATTTCTGGATGAAATATTGTGACAATCAATATTACAGATCGGTAGTAGGCCCACCTTTATGTTTTTCATAATAGTTGGGAGGTTTCTTCATATATTGAAACCCAAAAAGAAATTCTTAGGTGGTTGAATCCATCAAGGGATGGAAAATGGATATCAAATACAAAAAATCGCCAGCTTATAGGATGGTTTTAGGACTATATTTTTATGGAGTTAAATGAAAATCCATATTCAATTTCAGAACGAATTTGATGGCTAGCCACCGGACCAAGTGTGTATGCATTATCTTAAAATGGTTATGTAATTAATGGTTATACATTATATACTAATGAACATGATAATGATAGTACCATGAAAAATAGTGGAGTTACACTTATGGTTGAATCGATGCATGTTTCTGGTAGTAAGGACATAAATCCAATTTACGTAAATATGTCATACTTTGGAATTATCAAACAAATATGGGAGTTGGATTATACGACATTCCAATTTCCGATTTTTCAATGAAAATGGGTTGATAACCATAGTGGTGTTAAAATAGATGAATTGGGATTTGTGAAAGTTGATTTTAGTATAGAAGGTTACAAAGATAAACAGTTTATAATGGCATCAAAAGCAGTACAAATATTTTATGTTCCAGATCCCACAAACTGAAAGTGGTCGATTGCACTGTTATCATCTAAAACTACTAAAGGGTTCGATGAAAATGCAGTTGAGGATGATCCTTTCAGTGGTACGTCGTAATCATTTCACATCGGTCCCAATTTAGATGATTCCTTTTATGTTTGAGGAGACCACAATGAAGGAATTTGGATAATTGAAAGAGGTGTCAAATCCCTTCAGCCTATGAAAAAAAGAAATAGAGTTCAATAAACAATTTATATTTTGTTTTTAATATAGATCTTGTTATCTCATGTTATTATCTTATCATTACTGAATTTATGTAATCTAAATTAACTGTTAACCACTTTTTCAAATAATGACTTCTGCACGTTATGGTGCTCCAACCCTTGAGGCTGAACAAGTCTCTCATGTTGTTGTTGTTGTTGCTGCTGCTGCAGCTGCTCACAGTGTAGAGAAACAATAAGTTTCTGAACCTGTTTCTGCTCCTAGTATTGAGGTCCAACAACCATCAACACATGGTGTTTCTATCATTTCATATGAACATATAGATGATGTCGATATTAATGAAATGGTCGGGGATGAAAGACCGATGTCACAGAAAACATAGGTGCGTCGTAGTTTGATGGTGTTAGCCAATGTTCATAAGGTGAAAAGAAAAGGCATCAGATTTGATGTCGGATGGAATGAACAAGGCCAACAGGTGAATCCCAACAAGGCTATGCTTAGTAGTTACATTCGAATTGTCACTCGGCAATGCATGCCTATTGACATAGATTCATGGCACCATGTTGTGTCCGAGATGGAGGCTGTGATCTGGGAATAAATTACGATAACATTATGATATTATTCCATTAATTTACTAGAAAATAAAATAATGAATCAATGGCTTACTATTCTCAATCTCTTATAGAGTACATTTATAGTAGATGATTCACACGAGAATTATGTACTAAGGCTTGCAGGAATGTGTCATCAAGGTTTTCACACTATTTTAACAAATTTTCACTTGAAATATTCCAAAGGTAAAATAAACCCGCACCCACCCCTTTTATACACTCACCTGATATCACAAGAAGCATGGGATGAATTTATGTTCCACTGCAGGGATGAGTAGTTTTAGGTACATTGTGTATGATAATATGTTTTTTAAGGATATGTGTATTAATCACTTTGATTGTCAATATTTCATTTATGAAACTGCAACTCAGTACTAAAAATAAGGAACGTGCATCAAAACCAACATACCCCTATCGTAAAGCAAGGCTGGGGTATGCTTTACTAGAATAGAAAATGGTACGTATTTTAAATTTATAGAAATATTGTTAAGTGCCAAGAAACAAAATCATAATTATCTTTCTATATTTATATGTAGATTGATGAGTCTAAAACCAAAGACACTTCCATCCCATGTCATGTTATATGAAAGGAGTCACATGTGAATAAGTAAGGGAAAATAGTAGATGAAAACACACAAAAAGTGTGGAAATATGTGTAAGTATGAAATGATTAAAAGATTTGTTTTAAATTTCTATTATATAAAAATAATAAGTTATTTTCCAATATCTGATAGTCACATGAATCAAATAATCGTGTAGCAGATGCATTCCTATTATCAATGACTTTGAAGCAACCAAAACAATATAGTCATGTCAGAGGTGTGGGGTTTTGGGTGACACCCCGATTATATTATGATAACAAACAAATGGATGATAGAAATGATAAAATGAAACAAATGAGCGAAAGACTAGAAACTCTTGAAAAATTATTTCAATGGAAGGGAGAGTTACTAGAAACTTTTATGGGTGGGAAGAAAGGAGAATACACAACTTAGTAACAACCAGCGCATGAAGATCCCGCCCCACCCCCACCATCTTTGAGGCGAGCCATTCCCCTCAAAGAACTGTCTTCGCCGTGGTAATCAATATTCTAATAATTGTTCCCATGAAATGTGAATTAGAAAACCACTGATACTTTTCCTGTACTAATATTCTACAGGGTAATAATTAGTGTGATTTATATCTTTCAAAACCCACCTATCACCTTGTAGCGAGGGATACAGTGTTCCACATCCTAGAGGAAAAGCTACATAATAGACCACTTCCGAAAGATCATCTGAAAGAGACGATTACTGTAGCTCATGAGCCAAATGTAGAGCTACATATTCCACTTGATTATGATGATATTCATACAATCAAAAAGGTTATTGGGACATTCATTGCATGGCCGTTACAACTTGTAAGAGTAAATGTGGACAAAGAAGTATTTATTTCAATTATTTTTCAAGCTAATACTTTAACAATTAATGAAAAAGGGTTCTGAACCACTGAATGTTATTATTGAAGGATAAATGGAAGGGGGTGATAAAAAAGGCCGTCTTAAAAGCATCTAAAGGATCAACCAACTGATCTAAAAGAGCTATTGAAATCACAATAACACCACCTATTCTCTATCCACATTTACTAGCATTGAAGAATCATGTGGATACGAAGCTAAGAGGTGGTAGTAGTCATATAGTGGCTTTTGAAAAGAATATATACAAAGAGGAAATTCAAGATTTCATTGCTTCTGAAAATGTAAATGAGATCCTTGAATACGGTTGGCTATGTGTCACAGTTGTAAATTTATATATGAGGTATGTTTTCTTGAATTGATTTTCTAAAAGTTGATATAATGTGAAAATTATGATTAAATGCATTTTATATTATTGAAAGACGTATATATGAAAAAAAGTTGAAGGAATTTTCCCATGAGCCAAAATTTGGATTCGTTAGTCCTTGTACCACATCAACACAACTAACGAAATTAGAGCCATCAAAAAAGCATGAAATAGTGAATGGCTTGCTGAAATCATTTAAAAGAAAGATTACAGATGATAAACTCTTCTTGATACCAACCATGAGGGGGTAAAACTCTACGATTAAAACATATCAATTATATTTTCACTTCTTTTATTACTTATTCCTTTTTGTGTTTTTAGGCAACATTGGCTGCTAATTGCGGTGAACTTGGATACTCCAAATATTTATTTCCTGGATTCAATGCAAGGATATCCAACAAATCGACCACACATGATGGAGTTTGTGAATCTGTTATACACTACTTCCTACGTTTTAGGTCTAAACATCAAGTAATATAATTGATATTATCTTTTATTGAGGATTATATTATTATAGGGTGGTGTATCAGTATCGTCTAAAAAAATGAATGAGGAAAAAGTTTAAGCATAAGAAGGTGATCAAGTACTACGTCTAGACAAATATCAGGGTATATATAATAAAATTTCACTATCCAAACACATATCAACACAAGTTACTTATTCTTCAAATGATCAAAATTTTTTAGTGTCCAAAACAAACAAACGATAATGATTGCAGTTATTATGTTTGTAAATTTATGAAAGAGATCATTTTTCATCAATAAACCAGCATCCCTAAAGAGGTATTTCAAAAAAACTACTATTTAATTTAAATTATTTATTAATTATTTATTTATATATTTTTTTGTACTACTATGATGGTCAAAAAGCCTCATACTCACAATACGATATAGATTTGTTCAGAAACAAGTGGGCCGCACACCTGATGGATGATTGTACACAAATAGCATGAAGATCGGACTAGGGGACGTGTACAATTGGCGGTCTTTTTTGAGAGGGGTTAAGGGGATTAAAAGATGAAACATTGTTGTATGTAAATGTTTGTAGAAAAAATGTAATTTTTATTAAATAAAATATCCTTTCTAAACTGAGTCATTTTTCCATTTTAACAGATGAAATGCACCAACAACATGCAATAATGATGAACCACTTTTCTTTGGGCTTTGGATAAGAAAAAATAGTAAAATCTCTAAAATACCTTCATATTTGAACAAACGCATTCGGATTGTGTTGATAATTTAGGGGAACAATACATGGGTCATTTGTGACATGTAAGAGTCAACACTGCCTCAATCTGAGGCATGGTGTGGCCGATATCACTCAAAGTGTCTTTCTTAAGTTAAAATGAACAAAATTTTTAGTGAAAACAACAATTGACGTATTGAAATATGACCAAACACATTCATATTGTGTTGATACTTTAGGGGAACGATCCATGAGTCATTTGTGACGGGTAAGAGTCAACTACTCCTCAATCTAAGGCATGGTGTGGCTTCTATCAATCAAAGTGTCTCTCTTTTGTTTAAAATGGACATAATTTTAAGTGAAAATAACAACTGACATATGGAAATACAACCAAAAACATTCATATTGTGTTGATACTTTAGGGGAATGATCCATGGGTCATTTCTGACATGTACGAGTCAACCTCGTCTCAATCCAAGGCACAGTGTGGCCAATATCACTCAATGTGTCTCTCTTTTGTTTAAAATGGACAAAATTTTAAGTGAAAACAACAACTGACATAGGGAAATCCAACTAAACACATTTGGATTGTGTTGATACAGTAGGGGAATGATCCATGGGTCATTTGTGACGTGTACGAGTCATCCCCGCCTCAATCTGAGGCACGGTGTGGCTGGTATCACTCAAAGTGTCCATCTTTTGTTTAAAATGGACAGAATTTTAAGTGAAAACAACAACTGACGTACAGAAATCTAAACAAATGAATTTTGATTGTGTTTATACATTAGGAGAACCATCCATGGGTCATTTTTGACATGTACGAGTCAACCCCTCCTCAATCCGAGGAACGGTGTGGCCGGTATCACTCAAAGTGTCTCTCTTTTGTTTAAAGTGGACAAAATTTTATGTGAAAACAACAACTGACATACGGAAATACAACCAAACGCATTAGGATTGTGTTGATACTTTAGGGTAATGATCCATAGGTTATTTTTGATGTGCATGAGTCAACCCCACCTCAATCCGAGGCATGGTGTGGCCGGTATCACTCAAAGTTTCTCTCTTTTGTTTAAAATGGATAGAATTTTATGTGGAAACAAAAAATGACATACAAATATCCAACCAAACACATTTAGATTGTGTTGATACTTTAGGGGAACGATCCATGGGTCATTTGTGATGTGTATGAGTCATCCCTGCCTCAATATGAGGCATAAGGTGGCCAGTATCACTTAAAGTGTATCTCTTTTGTTTGAAATGGACACTCCAACCCCCTGGACGCCCCAACCCCCTGGACACCCCCACCCCCTAGATAGCCCCCACCCCTCCTAGACACCACCCCACCACCTGGACACCCCCACCCCCATGGACAGCCACCCAAAACCCCCTTGACACCACCCACCCCCCTTAGATAGCCCCACCAACCCCTTGGACCACCCCCATCCCCTGGACACCACCTCTGTAACGCCCCGACCCTGGTTACCCAGAGTCGGTGCATTATTTTAATACATTGGCATGATTACAAGGAATCAAGTCTTGAAAGACAGACTGGTTTAGCAGTCTTGGAAAATATATTACATACATGAATGTTATATTGTACTTTAAGACATACAAAACAACATAAATAATCCTTATGAACGCCATTATTCCCTTAGCTTAACCCTGCATATCAATCACAATACAGTTCTTGGAATCCTGGGAAAAATAAAACATAGAAAGGGGTGAGCTCAAACGCTCAGTAAGGGTAAGCAATAAAGTGGAAACTTTCATAAATAATAATAAGCATTTAAAGAAATGTATAACTAAAACAAAATCATTTAAACTTGAACTTCATCATAATATGGAAAAAATAAAATGAAATAATGCCATTTACTTATTCACATGGATATTCTACTAGTCAAATAATCACATGAAACATCAGTAACCACTTTCATAATGATGGAATGCATAATGCCGAACCTTAATTTCTGTGTCAAGGCCTCGTTCCAAGACCTAAAGGCTAACTGTAACAGGAACCCAACCCGGAGAGCCTCTGTAACCGGACTCCAACCCAGAGTTCCTCTAATAACCGGACACCAACCCGGAGTGCCTCTAATAATCGGACACCAACCCAGAGTTCCTCTAATAACCGGACACCAACCCAGAGTGCCTTTAATAACCGGACACCAATTTGGAGGGTCTGTTATAACCGGACCCCAACCCGGAACATACTAGTCCAACACATTCATCTTAAGAAAAGGATGAAATATAACATAATTATTCTTATTAAAACTAACTTAAGAAATGTCAACACTGTAACCATAAACCACAAATGACATAAAAATAACTCATCCACAATCAAACATATCACAAAACCTTCAATACAATATGGATGTTTTGTATCATAATAAATCAACTTCAAATAATCTTAAAATCCATCAAAGGATGTTGACATAGATGAAAATTATTTTTAAAACACTTTGAGAAAAATACCCCTTTTCCTGAAAACATTTAAAAGTCACACAATTTAGAAAGAAAGATATTTAAATAAATTTTGGAATCAAAGTGTCCCATACCACTTTGAAACTTTTAAAAGGAATTAACATTTTAAAAACATTCATGTCCATATAAATAAATCCTTAAAAACTATTTTGAAGACATGGACATTAATGAGAAAGGTTTAGAAGAATAAATATTTAAAACATTTGAATTGATGTTTTAGTAAAAATTCCCTTAAAAATAATTTGCTTGAAAACTATTTTTTGAAACATGGACAAGGATAATAAATATGTCCCAGTAGATACTTACGTAAAAACAACCTTGGATAATAAAGAGATTGTGAAATTAGCCCTTAACAATTTGGTAACTTACGAAACATACACCCCATAAAAGAGGTATCATACAATGAATATGTAAATACACATGAATTAAAGTGTATTACACAAATAATACAATTATGGGCAGTACATACACCACACAAAAGGTAATAGTTGCAATATGGTATGAATATCACAGAAATAAGGAGTGAGATGAAAACCCATTACCTTGTACTTTTCCTTGGTCGAGGGTTGGTTAAACTCCTTTATAATGGTGAAATAATTTTTATTAAATTATACAAGAATCATATACATTAATATGATTTCATATATGGTCTTTTAACATTGCTTTGTTGATAATATCTTAGTATTATCTTCGTTTTGGGTGTTAACTTACTCGTTTCCTTTTATATGTTTTGTTACATAAGCCATGTTTGTTATGGATAGGTTGTATCTTATTCATATACATAATGATATCAAGTACTTAAATATTATTTTTAATCATCCAATAAAATTTATTCTTGAATGGATACGATGGGAAATGAATCTCATCGCATTCGTGGAGACGGTAATCTGTACGTACGCACGAGCGACAATATCATTATTTTGATTAAAATAATATATAATTGGATGGTATATCATATAGACAGAATCATTATCATGTTATATTTATTATTTACATGAATTATACATCATTAATATACCCATCTAAATAATAATATATTGAATAACAATTACACCACAACGTGGATACGGTAGACCGTACGTACGCACGTATGGTGACATGTCATTCAAGGGATGGATAGAATAATGAATTTATTTGTTCCATAATTATAATAACATAATAGTATATAGAAGATACTGGATTTATTATTTTATAATGGAAATAACAAGGAAAGAATAAGTTGAATATGAAAGGAACTTTAAAGAGGGTGGTGAAGACGTTACCTCTTCTTCGGGTTCTTCCTTTTGATTTGATCAAAAGGACTCCTTAGGTTGGCTTTATGATAAAACTAAGGCCTCTAGGATGAAGTGAGGGAAGTTGGGAGGATATTTGGGCAGATTTTGGATGAGCCAAATGGCTTTGAAGGTGTGAATTAATGAGAAGGGGGAGTGCCCTCTTATAAGAGGGGCGAGGGGATCTTTAGGAAGAACTTAAAGTATTATTTTATAATAAAATCATATTCAGTTTTTAATGGATAAAAAGTTTATTATTCAAATTCTTAGGAGGGTATGGGTCTAAATACTTTCAAAGAATAGATTTTAGATAGGTTTAATCATTATATTAACCTTATATTTTAGTTTTAACTATTAGTTAATTAGTTTGACACTTACCATGTCACTTTGTATTTTTACATTATATAGTTAATAAACTTACTATATACATCCAACGACCCCAAAGTGGTCCATTAATGATATACCAATAATTATATAATTCATTTGGATGAACCTTATATTTTTAAGAATAGAATAAAAATTATTAATCTAATATTTGTTTTAAAAACTCATTTATGTCAATTTTGACACTACTCAATAATTGATTTTTGTTAAAGTCTTAACAACTTTATTAATTCGAACCAAATTTATTTATTCAATCCTAAGATGTCATATTAACCAATAAAATTCTTGTATGTCATCAAAAATTTCAAATTATATTTATTTTAACATTTATAATACCAATTATTTGATTCTTTCATTAATAAAGAAAATACTGCATCATTATTGTGTCATATATATTTTTACGTTTTCAATGTGTAAAAATTATAAATAAAATACCATTATGTAGGAAATCGTTTTAAATTTCTAATTAATATTTATAATTTAAAATACAACATATATAACACTATGTAAAAATTGTTTTTCTAAAAGATATAAGCTTATGTCATTTTTGTATTTACTTTAGCTTATTTAATATAAAGTGTCCCTATCACCTACAAGTGGCTCCATGGGGTCCCAAAATCAACCCAAAGATGACCATGGTCGGACAGGTATCCACAAATAAAGTTAGGAAACGTTTTAGGGTAATTTATTATTATTATAATAATATTTTTTAACCCTTATTTACTGGATTTACCCTTTAACCATGGTAAATAAAATATTTACCGAATTAATTATTCAAAATGTAAAAAATTAAAAGTTACCTATTTACACAATTTGGAAATCCTGATTCCAAATATGGAATCCATTTTTCTAAATTCAAAACACAGAAGTGGCAGAAATTAATTTAAAATTAATTCCCACTGTTAAAACAAAAAGCATGTTTTTTAAGATATAATAACTGTCAAAAGATTGACACTTTTTTATGTCCGGTTTAATTGTGAAATTATGTCTAATGACAAAAATTGTATTAATGGTAAAAATATATTCTAAATATACTTTAAAACCACTCAAATTCATAATTTATCACTATTAATTTTTTTATTTAAAAAGTTGTTTTTAATTAATATTTAGTAATTTTCACTATTCATCAAAATATAAAAGTTATCCGAAAAGTACCAAAATTTTACCCTAGGATAAATTCGATATTACAAATCCAAAAATGCAGTCTATTTTGAGAGATTCAATTTATAAAATTTCAAAAATTTTGTATTACTATTCATAACGGCTACTTTGATTGGTTGTGGTGTGTGTTAGAACTCGAAGTTACGTACAACACATGCTACTGCATTATTCAATGAGAAGCATACCGTGGAATCTTGGGGTGTTACATTATACCCCCCTTCAATAAATTGCATCCTCACAATTTGAAATTATTTTTTCAAAAATAAAAGGTTGAAAATAGAGAATACCTTTGGGAAAACCCACATCGGAAATTAGGTTAACAAAATTTAGTCTTAATAAGAGGAAAAGGGAAATGAAAGGGTCACCACCAAATTATGATCTCGATTATGAGAACATTTGTGGAAATTAGAGACATTTAATTAGAGTAAAAACATAAATATATATAGGTAGTGATTGAGGTCATCAATAAAAAAAAAGTGTAAAATTTAGGGCCTTAAATTTATCAATCTATGATGATTTAAAATACCATCGGTTCAACAAAACATATGGTATTAGGATAACAAATTTTTGGTTTTAAGATCCCTTCATTAAAGTATAAGAATTAATTTTTTCATAGAATAAGAGAAGAAGAAAAATATATACTTGACAAGTAGAGTCCCATCCTTTAACTAATGTCTACCACAAACTTATCTTTCACTCTAAATGATAATAGAACTTAAAAATAATATTCTATTTATCCTATTCATATAGGGTTCAAAAAAAAATTTATAATTCATCTACCAGATTTTTTTTAAAAAAAGTCTACATTATTAAATCTTGGACATCATGTGGGTCAGTGATAGGTGATACTCCATTTTCTCCCTTCGGTTGTGGGTTCAAGTCTCGCGGCCTTGCCGGACGCGACGGGTTGCCGCCCGACCTACAGGCTGAGCTTTTTATGGAAATCCAAAAATAATCTCAAACTAGACTTATCCAAAATACTTCTGTCCAACTCACAGTCCAAAATTTATAAGGTAGATAAACACAATGAAGATCCATTTTCCCACATAATATCATGTGAACACCTTCATCATGTATTCTTTTAAAACACTACTACATCCTGAAATACCATAAAACCTTATTGATTACATTCACGATCCATTATTACTTGTAGAGTACTAGATATACTCCTTATGTCCAGAAACTTTGAATATTCCAACAATGATGAAATAAACAAACCGTTAATCAGTGCCAAGGTAGTCAAGAATATCCAATATAATTTATCCAAATCAACCATCTCTTATTCCAAAATTACTACCTCCGTATCAAGACCATATTAAAAACTACCTTTCTTTCAACCGTGTATTTTCAAAAAAAAGTTTATCTTGCTGTTGAGTCACTTTTCATAGTACCATATAATCTCAAATCCTTAATGAAATAGTACTGCAGTACAATCCTTATTTATCTCCATAATTCATATAACCAGTACATCATTGATACAACACTCAAATGAAATAATTTTTTAATAACAAATTAAGAACACTAGTCATTCCTCTTCATTTGTGGTAGTATAATAACTTTATTATTATCCAATAGCATCATTTGGGGCATACTCTGATGATTTGAACATTGATTCGCGTAGTATCCTCACTCTTTGCAGATGAAGCATTGTATATTTGAAACTTTTTTCTTACCCTCGCAATCACGAATGTGGTGTCCTTTTTCTCCACACTTATAACACACTCCCATTCCATTCAAGCATTTTCCAAGGTGATTCTTTCCACAATTATCACATATGGGAAAATCCTTCTTTACCTTCTTCCTTTTATCCGTCTTTCTCTCTACCATCCTTTTCTTCTCTGGCTTCCCTTCAAAGCCATAGGACTTAGAGAATTATTTACTTATCTTATAAACACATGATACTATTTCTTCATATGATGATAATACACGGGTGACTATTTACCTTATAAATATTTTCTTAATACTATGAAGGATATGATTCTTCTTACTCTTTGGATCATATGTATTGCTGGAGTTCACATTCCTTCTACTGGGTGCCATTTCTATACAATGGCATACACTAGATTTGTTTATGAATCAAAATACAAAATTCCATACATGTAAAACACTTAACATAAATTGAAATATTTATGGGTATAATCCATAATCACAAAAATGTTTTCTTTGAGGAGGTATATACTCATACACCCTTCATAGTGGTTTGTAAAGAAAACTAGAATTATCCTAAGCATATCCCCTAGGAGTGTCGTAACCAAGAGTGCAACAAGCTCTGCTGTCGTGCACCAGTTCCCGTTTGAGTCTAGCTCAAAGAGGTGTTTTTGGGTTTTACCCCTATGTACATCTGTGCCAGAGTCGCCTCTACCTGCTCATATCCAGAAATGGATGTATTTTTCCAGAAAACTCACAAAATATCTACAATAACAAAATTCTAGGAAGTTCATCTGTAATAATCCCCAAAGTCTATCTTAAGGTAATGTGCTCTAATCAGAGTTTATCTAAATCTAGTTTCCAAGGTTATTGATAAAATTCCTCTGATACCAACTATAACGCCCAACCCCAGTTACCCAGAGTCGGTGCATTATTTTAATACATTGGCATGATTACAAGGAATCAAGTCCTAAAGGACCGATTGGTTTAGCAGTCTTGGAAAATAGATTACATACATGAATGTTACATTGCACTTTAATACATACAAAACAACATAAATAATCTTTATGAATGCCATTATTCCCTTAGATTAACCCTGCATATCAATCACAATACACTTCTTGGAATCCTGGAAAAAATAAAACATAGAAAGGGGTGAGCTCAAACACTCAGTAAGGGTAAGAAATACAGCGAAACTTTCATAAATAATCATAAACATTTAAGGCAATGTATAACTAAAACAAAAGCCTTTTAAACTTGAACTTCATCATAATATGGCAAAAATAAAATGAAATAATTCCATTTACTTATTCACATGGATATTCTACTAGTCGAACAATCACATGCAACATCACTATCCACTTTCATAATGATGGAATTCATAATGTCGAACCTTAATTTCTGTGTCAAGGCCTCATGCCAAGACCTAAGGGCTAACTGTAACCGGAACCCAACACGGAGAGCCTCTGTAACCGGACTCCAACCTGGAGTGCCTCTAATAACCAGACACTAAACGAGAGTGCCTCTAATAACCGGACACCAACCCATAGTGCCTCTAATAACCGAACACCAACCCGGAGTGCCTCTAATAATCGAAAACCAATCCGGAGGCTCTACCGTAACCGGACCCCAACCCAGAACATACTAGTCCAACACATTCATCTTAAGAAAAGGTTGAAATATAACATAAACATTTGTATTAAAACTAACTTAAGAAATGTCAACACTGTAACCATAAACCACGAATGACATAAAAATAAGTCACCCATAGTCAAACATATCACAAAACCTTCAATACAATATGGAAGTTTTGTATCATAATAAATCAACTTCAAATAATCTTAAAATCCATAAAAGGATGTTGACATAGATGAAAATGATTTGTAAAAACCTTTGAGAAAAATACCCCTTTTCATGAAAACATTTAAAAGTCACACAATTCAGAAATAAAGATATTTAAAGAAATTTTGGAATCAAAGTGTCCCATACCACTTTAAAACTTTTGAAAGGAATTAATATTTTAAAAACATTCATGTCCATATAAATAAATCCTTAAAAACCATTTTGAAGAAATGGACATTAATGAGAAAGGTTTAGAAGAATAAATATTTAAAACATTTGAAATGATGTTTTAGTAAAAAGTCCCTTAAAAATAATCCCTTTGAAAACTATTTTATGAATCATGGACATGGATAATAAATATGTCCCAGTAGATACTTACGTAAAAACAGCCTCAGATAATAAAGAGATTGTGAAATTAACCCTTACCAATTTGTTAACTTACGAAACATACACCCAATAAAAGAGGTATCATACAATGAATATGTAAATACACATGAATTAATGTGTATTACACAAGGAATAAAATTATGGGCAGTACATACACTACACAAAAGTTAATAGTGGCAATATGGTATGAATCTCACGAAAATAAGGAGTGAGATGAAAACCCCTTACCTTCTACTTTTCTTTGGTATAGGGTTGGTTAAACTCCTGTATTATGGTGAAATAATTATTATTAAATTATAAAAGAATCATATACAATAATATTATATCATGTATGATCTTTTAACATTACTTTGTTGATAATATCTTAGAATTATCATCGTTTTGGGTGTTAACTTACTCGTTTTCTTTTATATGTTTTATTAAATAAGCCATCCTTGTTATGGATAGGTTGTATCTTTTTCATATCCAGAATGATATCAAGTCCTTAAATATTATTTTTAATCATCCAATAAAATTTAGTCTTGAATGGATACGATGGAGAGTGAATCTCATCGCGTTCGTGGAGACGGTAATCCGTACGTATGCACGAGCGACAATATCATTATTTTGATTAAAATAATATATAATTGGATGGTATATCATATAGAAAAAATTGTTATCATGTTATATTTATTATTTTCATGAATTATACATCATTATTATACCCATATAAATAATAATATATTGAATAACAATTACACCACAACGTGGAGACGGTAGGCCGTACGTTCGCACGTATGGTGACATGTCATTAAAGGGATGGATAAAATAATGAATTTGTTTGTTCCATAATTATAATAACATCACAGTATATAGAAGATACTAGATTTATTATTTTATAATGGAAATAACAAGGAAAGAATAAGTTGAAGAAGAAAGGAACTTTAAAGAGGGTGGTGAAGACATTACCTCTTCTTCGGGTTCTTCCTTTTGATTTGATCAAAAGGGCGCCTTAGGATGGATTTATGATCAAAATAAGGCCTCTAGGATGAATTGAGGGAAGTTGGAAGGATATTTGGGCATAGTTTGGCCGATCCAAATGGCTTTGAATGTGTGAATTAATGAGAAGGGAGAGTGCCCTTTTATAAGAGGGGTGAGGGGCTCTTTAGGAAAAACTTTAAGTATTATTTTATAATAAAATCATATTCAGTTTATAATGGCTCCAAAGTGGATTATTCAAAGTATAAGGTGGGTATGGGTCGAAATCCATTAAACTAATATATTTTAGATAGTTTTGTGTCATTATATTAACCTTATCTTTTAGTTTTAACTCTTAGTTAATTAGTTTGACACTTACCATGTCACTTTGTATTTTTACATTATATAGTTAATAAACTTACTATATAAATCCAAGCGAACCCAAAGTGGTAAATTAATTATATAATAATAATTATATAATTCCTTTGTCCGAACCTTATATTTTTAGGAAAAGAATATAAATTAAAAATATAATATTTGTCTTAAAAACTCCTTTATGTCAATTTTGACACTACTCAATAATTGATTTTTGTTAAAGTATTATAAAATTTATTAATTCGAAAAAAATTTATTTAAGCAATCCTAACATGTCATATTAACCAATAATATTAGTGTATGTCATCAAAAATTTCAAATTATATTTATTTTAACATTTATAATACCAATTATTTGATTCTTTCATTAATAAGGAAAATACTGCATCATTATTGTGTCATATATATTTTTACTTTTTCAATGTCTGAAAATTATAAATAAATACCATTATGTAGGAAATCTTTTTATATTTCTAATTAATATTTATAATTGAGAATATAACATATATAACCCTATGTAAAAATTGTTTTTCTAAAAGATATAAGCTTATGTCATTTTTGTATTTACTTTAACTTAATTAATATAATGTGTCCCTATCACCTACAAGTGGCTCCATGGGGTCCCAAAATAGACCCAAATATGACCATGGTCGGACATGTATCCACCAATAAGGTTAGGACACATTTTAGGGTAATTTATTATTATTATAATATTATTTTTTGACCCTTATTTACCGGATTTACCCTTTAACCATGGTAAATAAAATATTTACCTTATTCAAAATTTCTAAAAATAAAATTTAACTATTTACAAAATTTGGACATCCTGATTCAAAATATGGAATCCATTTTTCCAAATTCAAAACACAGAAGTGGCAGAAATTAATTTAAAATTAATTCCCGCTGTCAAAACAAAAAGCGTGTTTTTAAGATATAATAACTGTCAAAAGATTGACACCTGTTTATGTCCGGTTTAATTGTAAAATTATGTCCAATGACCAAAATTTTATTAAATGGTAAAAATATATTCTAAATAAACTTTACAACCACTCAAATTCATAATTTATCACTATTAATTTTTTTTATTAAAAAAGTTGTTTTTAATTAATATTTAGTAATTTTTACTATTCATAAAAATATAAAAGTTATCCGAAAAGTACAGAAATTTCACCCTAAGATAAATTTGATATTAAAAATCCAAAAATGAAGTTCATTTTGAGAGATAATATTTATAAAATTTCAAAAAGTAGGTATTACTATTCATAACGGCTACTTTGATTGGTTGTGGTGTGTGTTAGAACTCGAAGTTGCGTACAACACACGCTACTGTATTATTCAATGAGAAGCATACTGTGGAATCTTAGGGTGTTACAACCCTACCCTCTATACACCCCACCCTTCTAGACACCCCACCCCCTGGAAAGACCCCCCAACCCCCTGGACACCACCCCACCCCTTGAACACCCTCCAACCCCCTGGATAGCACCCCACCCCTCATAGACACCACCCAACCACCTGGACTCCCCCACCCCCTTTCACATCCACCCCTCCCCTTGAAACCACCCCACCCCCCTTGGACAACCCCACCAACCCCTTGGACTTCCCCCACCCCCTTGACATAACCCCACCCCACTGAACACCCCCACCCCTCTAGACACCCCACCCCCTAGAAATCCCCCCCAACCCCCTAGACACCACCCCACCCCCAGGACACCCCCATGAACAACCCCCACCCCCTAGACACCCCACCCCCCTAGACACCCACCAACCCCCTAGACAGCACCTGCACCCCTCTTAGACACCACCACACCACCTAGACACCCCAAACCCTAGACACCCCCACCCCCTTGACTGCCACCCCCACCCCCTGGACACCACCCCACCCACCTTAAACATCCCCCACCCCCTCAAAACCACCCCACCCTCTGGACACCCCACCCCTATGGACATCCCCACCCCTGGAAAGCCCCCCAACCCCCTGGACACCACCCCACCCTCCATGGATACCCCCATGGACTACCCCCCCACCCTGGACAGCCCCCACCCCTGGACACCCACCACCCCCTAGATGACGCCCCACTCCTCCTAGACACCACCCCACCATCTGGACACCCCACCCCCTAGACACCCCCACCCCCTTGGACATCCCCCACCCATGGACACCACCCCACCCCCCTTGGACAACCCCACCAATCCCCTGGACCGCCCCACCCCCCTGGACACCACCCGACCCCCTGGACACCCCACCCTCTGGAAAGCCCCCTCAACACCCTAGACTCCACCATACCCCCCTAGACACTGCCATGGACAACCCCCCCACCCCTGGTCACCCCACCATCCCCCTGGATGGCCCCCACCCCTCCTCGACACCACCCCACCACTTGGACACCCCCGCCCCCGGACAACCCCACACCCATGGACAACCCCCCCCACCTCTCCTGGACACCACCCCACCCCCTTGGACAACCCTATCCCCTCGGACACCCCCATCCCCCAAGACACTTCCACCCCCCAGACACCCCACCCCTCGGACACCTCTACCCCCCTTGGACAGCCACCCCAAACCCCTAAACAACCCCCAAACCCTTGAATTCTGAATTGAATTCTTTTAGTATTTAAATAATTTAAGAATTTTGTGTTAATGGTGTATGAGTATAATTTTTGTACGGGTATACTTTCTGAAATTACCTTATGAAATATGTGTTAATTTTGTATGGGTATACTTGTTGATATGCAGAATTTCTTTGCAGGTCTTGTTTGGGTGTGCTGCTGCAGATTTTTATATTACAACAGGCAGGGAATTTATCATCACTTTGTTAGTGCTGATAAAGGCTCCTTTTATCAGTGATATTTTAGTTCTGATAAAGTATAACATTAATAACACTAAAAAAGTGCTAATAAAGGGGACCCCCTTTATCAGTGCTGTGAATTACAATATTTTTTAGCGCTGTTAAAGCCAGTTTTGAGCACTGATAAACCCCATTTTTGTAGTAGTGTTTGTTCCCTCGTTTTCATACTCTGTAAGTGGTCATGTACAAAAAGTAATCCATTTGAATTTATTGTCTAACCTCAGGACCCTATTCTTGATCATCAACCAAGAATTATTATACGGTGATGTTTTAAACTTTGTTTTGGTTCTTTTTTCTTGAATTTCTACACACGTTCTATACCGAATGGACCTGTTTGTCCCAGTTCCACATTGCTGGGAGGTATCGATATCGATCGACCCCTCCAATATGTGGAGGATTGACAAAACAACAACACTTCAGTGAGAAAGGCACATATCTAGAATCTTCATGATTCAAGGATGCTTGATCTGTTGGATGGAGATATAGAAATCGATTTAGGGTTGAATGATAGCCTACAAAATGAATGGAGAAATCTCCATGATGAAAGATTTCCTACTTTTAGTGAAAAATGGATGCGAAGTGTGGACCATGTCCATATCCATGGGATTAAAGAGGAATAGAGGTAGTATCTACAATGAAAGAGCCTGATTAGAAGTGTGAATACTGGATCTAGAAATCTGGTGTTTCTGGAAACTTCGCAACAACACATCATGTACAATGAAGGAAACATGACATGTATCCTCCCTCAGTGGCAATTCTTGGGTTTTATAAATTTTAAGGATGACATGGTGTGTAGTACTCCCTTACATGCCATGTAATCTCTCCCAATTGGAAAATATGTTTGGAAAACCACATAGGTGGGAGTCCATGTAGAAGTACACAAACATGAGATAAATACATGTTAATCATTTTGTGTGGCCCGATGCGTCGTGTATCATGATATGTTAACATGAGGTCTGAGTATATAGACCTAACCAGAAACACACATCCTAGTATTTAGATAGGTTGGATATTCCATGTAGTACACCTACACATCGTGTACTGTTACACAGATGGGAACTCATACCCTGACCGGAGACACATTCAGGTTGTGATGTGGGGCCACACACCATGTGGGTCCCCTCACACATAGTGTTCTACTTGATCTCCTTTTATAAATCTTATAACATCTATATATCCTTCATTTGAACTTAGATTTTGGCATACTAGTATTATATCATGAGTGTTTTTTCACATGGAATGTGATGGTGCCCTCAGTTTTGGATTTCAAGATATGATGTCAAATTTTCTAGGTTTTCAATTTACTGAGGTAATACCCAATGAAGGTAGAGATCGTGCATAATCACCAAAGATTTTTTTGGAGTTACCCACCTATAGGGATGGGTAGTGGAGTTCCCTGAAGATGGCTCTTTAGGGTGTTACCCCCCAGTAGGTCTAGGTAGTGGAGTTCTAAAATGATCTTTCTGAGTTACCCTCTAGTAGGGATGGGTAGTGGAGTTTCTCAATGTTTCGAGAAGCACCCTCTAGCAGAGCTGGGTAACAGAGTTCATTGAAGACTTATTTTGAGAATTACCCACTAGAAAGGATGGGCAGTGGGGTTACCCCATTGATTACATTTATGTGTTACCCCCCAGTAGGTTTGGGTAGTGGAGTACCCCTGATGACATTCCCAAGTGTTACCCTCCAACGGGGCTGGGCAGTGAAGTTCCTCAATGACTACCAAAGTAGAGCCCTCCTTTCATATAGAGACATGGGTGCTCTACATTGAATTTGAGGACCCTCAACTATGAGGCATAATGACGAGATGTGGCTTGACATAGCCTTGGACTCATAAGGAAGAGGAACACTTTCCCCATTGAGATGCTTCCTTGTGATGCGACCTAAAATTGTATAGGTGAGTCAGTGCCACCCAAAGAGGATAATATCAAGGTGTGGTTATTGAGTTCCTTAGACTTGTGTATTCATGGAAGATGTGTTAGATGTTGGGCATCATTGATGGATTCTTTTGGGCATTTTGGTTAATCTTCTTCTTGGGATGATTTGTGATATGGAGATTCCCTTACTCTCTCATTTGGGTTTCTATGACCTAGTGTATATATATATATATTCTTTCTTCTAGATTCACAACTGTGATTTTGATACTCCCCTTCCAATAGAGGTGAATACTCATTGGGTATGCCACATGCTTTCTATATTTAACTACTTGGGGTTGGATGAGTTTAATATCCTACTACAAGTGGAGAAGGCATGACGAGTAGTTCATATACTCACTGTTTTCATCCCCTTGATCTTGGACAAGCATACATTCACCCTTGGTTTGGGTTGAGCTATAATTTTTCACTGTACCCTGTTCTATATACAAAATTCCTCTTCAATGGTATCTCTTAATTCTCCCCCTTCACCCTTTTAGGGTGTTATACTAGGTATGTATATACTTACCCATGTATAGGCTTCACCCACACATGTCGTGTCGTTTTCAGATGACATACATGTCAATTGTGACATCGATGGAGCTTAGAGATACTGGTTTCTTGGACCGCGTATGGTGGATATAGCTTGGGATATAGGACCTAGGATCCCTCATCTATTTTCTATTTTCTACTATTGTCAAGTTGGGACATATTTCTAGTTAGGACTATATTTTTCCCTTAACTCTTTAGTATACACTACTATACTTTTGTATTTTCTAGATGTTCATGAATTCTATGTTTATTTTATAGTTGTGTTTCATCTTTTATACTACCCATATACACTTTTTAATTTAGCTGGTAGTGTGTGTGTTTATAGGTTATTAAGAAACGGCCTCAATGAGTTAGTTATTCCTTGGACAATAGCAGTCACCCCCTAGACTATGGTGGTGGGCTTGGGGTAGTCATGGATTGAGCCCCGACTTGGGTCGGTTCCTGATAGATTGGTATCAAAGAAAGTTCATTCCTTGGGATGTTTTTCAAACATATACCCTCAAAGAGGATTGGTTGGGTTTAGGGAAATATTGTTAAGGTTTATTGAGTATGTATCGCAGGCCAGGGAGTCCAGTGAAGGTACGGGCGGCTGATGTATCCATTCACTAGGACCCTGAATACCTTATTGTCAAATGGGCATACTGAGACATTTTGTTGCAGGGATAAATGGTACCTGAATTATATTGGATTGGATCTTTGACTATCCTTCTGGAGTTATCTCCTCATTATTTCTATTAATATATATATATATATATATATATATATATATATATATATTCTCATTTGACAATGATACTCCTTGATAACTTTTAGGATGCCTTCGTGATGATAACACGCCAGGATACCAACTCTGATTCGTGACAACGACCCTATGAGCAATGTGTCTTGAGTTTATGGTCCATCTTATGACCCCCTTACTCACAGTGGGAAGGTAGCAACACCTTTGCCTATAGAGCAGAAGACCATCCTAACAGATCAGGATGAGGATATGCACAGACTAAGTGTACTCAATGAGTTCTAGTGTTAGAGACTACTGAGGTTCCAGAGCGAGCTAGATCCCCAGGCAGTTGAGGTTTGGCTATAGTTGGTGGTCTGTATCATCAATCTTATTAGGACCCTGGTGGATCAGGTGGTGGCACTAGAAACCATAATTTTCCCCAGAGTAGGTGGGAATTGTTGGAGCCTCGTTACACAGATTGACGATGATTTAACACTTTCATGGGACGAATTCTAGTAGTTGTTCTTTGAGGAGTACTAAACCTTCTACTTATACTCATTCCAGATCTAGGAGATCCTGGAGATTCAGCAAGGGGGGATGATAGTGGCTATATACATGTCGAGGTTCACAATCCTTATGCACTAGTCTCTTAACATGATCCAAGATGACTACTTCCATGCCCAAAAGTTTGAGCATGGAGTCTATGGAGAGATATAGGCCAGCATTGTGCCCTTGTGCTTCCCCACCAATGTCGGGGTTTTGGAGCAGGAACTATTCATAGAGAGATTTCTTTTAGAGGGATTCTAGGTAGTTGGAGTTGGCATTGGGTTTCCCATGGATGAGTTGTTTGTATCAGCTAGCAGATGTCAGGCACCAGGATCTCGGAGTAGGAGACCATTTCACGAGAAAGATTAGGCATGTAGTTATATGGGTTTGAGGAAATGTAGATTACTGGATAATCCTAGAGAGGGGAAGTTATTTAATTATGATGGGTAAAATTACATGGTGCATAACTACCTGACCAGATGTGATGAGTAACCCAAGAATATAGCTGATGGACTGCCACAGTAGAGGCAGCGTCGTGATCAGGGAGCTCCTAGGCATGGAAAAGGTGGTCCAGGTCCCCAGGGAGGTGCAACTAGTAGATTATTAAGAGGATCTATAGGTGGAGGATGAATCTATGAGATCCTTCCCCCACCACAACTAGGTGGCCCATGTTAGGGTCGGTGAGGAGGTGGCTGGGGCTATGGGTAGCTGCATGCTTTGGATGTGTACGATCCTAAAGTGCACAAAATGGTTCGAGGTATGATTTTTGTTTATTCTACTCTTTAATAATTATTAGTACACATAGGTTCTAGTCATTATTTTATCTCAATACTCCTAGTGAAAGATCTGGAGCTCCAAGTTGAGATGATAGCATTACAGCTTTGACTTGAGGTTCCTATAGGGAACACTTTTTTTAAATCTTTCATCTACCGATAGTTCGATATATCAGTTGTAGGAGAGAGGTTAATGTGTGACCTTTTGTCCCTCACGATGGAACCCTATGACATCATAATTTTTATGGATTGTCTTTCCATGGTTTAGGGCCAATGGACTGTCATAAAAAACTAGTCAGATTCCTATGCAATGATGGGATGAGATTATCCTTTTTGAAGAGAGAGATATCATTGTAGGTAGGTGGATAATGTGATCTGAAGGATGAATCTTATCAACCATCAGTTGGTAAGTATATCCCTTGGTGCAGAAGGATCATAAGGCATCTGGGTTCCTTCAATTTTGGAGGATTATATGGAGGTATTTCCCAAGGATATTCTAGGACTACCTCTGAGATGAGTGAAAGAGTGTTGCATATACTGGAATCCATGTACATCCTCAATATCTTTTTTTGGTATATAGGATGGCACATAAGGAGCTTCTGGGGATATGGTTGCAGTTGGAGGACCTTCAAGAGTCATTTTTCATTAGGCCCTGTGTGTCCCCCTGGGCAGCTTCAGTGTTGTTTGGGAAAATGGAAGACATGATATTATGTCTTTGTGTGGATTATTGGCACCAGAACCAGGCCACAATAATTAATAAGTACCCCTTGTCGAGGATTGATGACATCTCTGATGATTTGCGAGGCATGAAATGTTTTTTGAGGATTGATATTAGATTTGGATATGACCAATAGAGAGTTTATGAGGCTGACATTCCAAAGTGTGAATTTGATGTCTCTTGGAAAATTTTGAGTTCCTAGTGATTCCCTTTGGTGTGATGAATGTCTCCATAATTTTCATGGATTTGATAAACTAGTTATTCTAGCCATACTTGGACTAGCTTGTTGTTCTCTTTATCGACAACATACTCATCTAGTATGAATCAATGGAGGATCATGTAGAGCACTTAAATATGATCTTATATTTTCTTCGATAACACCATCTTTGTATAAATCTATCAAAGTTCCAGTTCTTGATACATGAGGTTTACATTTTGGGGCATGTCATTTATGAAGATGTCTTAGCCATGAACCTAGAAAATATTGATGAAGTTATTACTTTCAATCCACCTAATAATATGTTATAGGTGTATAGATTTCATTGTTTGGCAGGGTACTACCAGAGGTTTATGGAAGACTTCTCCCAAATTGTATCCCCATTGACTTCCCTGATGTAGAAAGGGAATTAATTTATCTAGACTATGTAGTGCCAAAGGGCCTTTGAAGAGTTGTTGTAGGAGATGATGAGCGCTCTAGTATAGAGACTACCAAAGGAAGGCGTGGAGTTTGTAGTGTATTGTGATGCCTCAGGAGTTGGGCTCAGTGGCATGTTGATGAAATGTCAGGTAGTTATGACATATGGGTCAAAATAGTTGAGACCCCATGAGTAGAAATACCCAAATTATGATCTTGATCTAACAATGATGGTGATTTACCTGAGGATTTGGAGACACTATCTTTTGGTATATAGATTTCTGGTTTACTCAGACAACCAGAGTCTCGGGTATGTCTTCACCGAGGGAGATATGAACCTGAGACAATGATGTTGGTTTGAGTTTCTATAGGACTATGACTTTAAGATAGTCAATACTTCTGGGAGGGGAAATTTTGTAGTAGATTACCCTAGTAGGAAGTCCTGGGCTTGGTTAGTGCATGACGATTCAGAGTAGTTAGCTTCTCTACAGTTGTCCCTGGTGGAGCGAGCATGCTACAAATTTTCTTCAGTTGATGGTGTTGACTCCTTCACTCCTTGAGCATGTGGGAGTGTTCCAGCTATGAGAAATCTAATGTTAGGTCTTACATGATTATATATCCACTGTAGAATCACCAAATAGATATTATGAATGAGAGAATCATTCCATATAGTTCCAGGGTCTAATACTGGTTCCAGTTGCGATGCAGGAGGAGGTGATGTGGGAGTTCCACACTTCTCCACTAACTATACATCCCAGTGTGGGGAATATGTATAGATACCTTTAGTAGTATTTTTTTGGTCCTACATGAGATGAATCATACCTGATTTCATATCTCATTGCATCAATTTTTAGTAGGTGAAGATTGAGCACCACGTTCTAGAAAGTTTGTTGCAGCCTTTTGAGATGCTGAAGTGGATGTGGGATGACATATCCATGGACTTCGTCATAGGACTTCCATGAATAACAAAGGGCCATGACACCATATGGGGGATATTAGACTGACTAAAAAATTCATCAAACTTCCTTTCTATTTGGAATAAGCAGAGTTAAGTGGATAGTTTGGGGAAGCTGTACATATGGGAGATTGTTCTCCTTCATGGAGTACCCTTGAAGATTATCTCTGATCTTGACATGCAGCTTACTTCACAATTTTGGAGAGTCATGAAGGAGAATTTTGGGACCTAGATATGGATGATTACCACCTTTCAACCCCATACCAATAGGAAGACCGAGTGAACTATCCATGTGCTAGAGGATATGCTGGGGGCTTGCATGTTAGAATTCAACCGGAGCTGGGAGGATCACCAAACCTTGGAAGATTCTATGTACAAAAATAGTTACCACTCTACCATTAGAATGACAACTTTTTAAGCCCTCTATGGGAGACACTACAAGTCACCCTTTTGTTGGATAAAGATTGGTGAGACATCTCTTGTGGGCCCATAGTTGGTTCAGGCGACGACAAAGAAAGTATAGGTCATTCGTGAGAGGATGAAGATGGACCAAAGTAGAAACGAAATCCTATAAAGATCACAATTATTTTCCCATGGAGTTTAATAATGGAGACCATGATTTATTATAAGTCTCCCCACAACAAGGAATGTGGATGTTCGACTAGGGACGAAAGTTATCCCCAAGGTTTATTGACCAATTTTAGATTGTTAAAAGGGTTGGAGAGGTTTCCTATATCTTCGACCTATAGCCATAGATAGAGTGGGTGCACATAGTCGTCCATGTATCACAGACAAGGAGATATGTGCATAACCATATGCGCATCATCGATTCGGGTGATCTAGACATCGAGGATGGATCCAACTTTTTTGAGCACCCAGTGGTGATAAAGGATTGGAAGTAGTAGAACCTGTGTGGATGGACCATCCATTTGGTTTACATGCTGTGATAACATGGAAAATAGCAGGAGTGTTCCTCAGAGTAGAAGAGCCAAGTCTGAGCTCAGTATCCCCTGTTGTTTTCCTAGTTTTACTTTTAGAGGATGAAAATATTGAAGTAGGGGATGATGTAGAGACCCAGTTTTTAACTTGTAAGACTCTGAAATATTTCTATATATATTTTTAAAGCTAGGAACTGAGACATAATGAAATTCCAAGGCCTGATGCTCCTGATTTTGTTTAATAAAAATATTCAATATATTTTATATTATGAACGCATGGTTAATTAAAGAGAATTGGATATCTCTTAAACTTTTGATTGGATCAGAATTCTAAGACCACAGTTGAGTCCAGAACACGTTGTTTACCCTAGGCGCGACATAAAATGAGTCATTATGGGACATTGGGACCCATCACTCATTGATATTGAATTTAAGTGAATTTATTTATTTATTTAAAAAATAGATTAATTATTTTTCCCTAAAACAATGTCTATAAATATATATTTAAAGGAAAATTGTCAGTGTTGGATCATTTATTTTTGGAATTCTCCAGTGAGAGATATCCCCCTCCTCCCTTTGACGAATGATTACAAATATATGGATCAAGGAGAATCGAAGCATGATGAACTCATTAGCTTCTTCCAATCACTAATTCAATTCATTATTAACAAAATATTGATCCAAAATGGAGGTAGGACTCACCTTTTTGTTTTTCACACCTTTGTATAAAATGTTTGAGCAGATTGAAAATTTCTTATTGATCTGTTCCCTCATTTTCAGCCTCTACAAAAGCTTGTGTATATAAATTAATCTATCTGAATTTATTGTCTAACCCCGTGACCCTATTCTTAATAATAGACAAAGAAATATTGTCTGATGATATTTATAACTTTTTTTGGGTGCCTTTTTCCCTAAATATATACCCACGTTCTTCAACGATTGGACTCATTAGTATCGGTTTGACTTTACTGGGAGGTACCAAGCTCAATCGGACAACCAAATATGCGACAGATCGACAAAACAACAATGGTTAGGTGAGAATGGAATAGATGTAGAATCATCAGGATTCAATGATGCTCGATTTGGTATATTGAGATAAAAAATTATTGAGGGGTGAATGGAGGTGTGCGAAATGAATGGTTAAACCCCCAGTGAAGAATGATGGAAAATTTATGGAAAACAACACCCAACAAGAATGATTAATGGATATATCTATAAAATTTCAATGGAATAAAGGTGGGATATATGGTGGTGGGGCCTAATTTGAATCATAAAGACTAGATATGAAAATCTATAGTTTCTAGAAAAATCACAACCACACGCCGTGTACAATAAAGAACACACTACATGTAGCCACCCTCAGCAGTAACTATAGGGTTTTGGAAATGTTATGGATGACACGGAATGTAGTACTCCCTTACATGCCTTATAACCTATCCCAGTTGGACAATCCATGTGAAAAAACACATAGGTAGGAGTCCTTGTAAAAGTACACAAATACGGTTTAACCACACAGGCAACATTCTGTGTGGCTCGACACGTTGTGTATCATAATACACAGACACATCCAGTAGCACATAGCCTGATTCCCAGATATGTTGTACATGCCATGTATGAAACTTACACGGTGTGTACTGCTACACATATACGAACTCATGTACCAACCAAAGACACATCCAAGCAGTGAAGTTGGGCCACACGTCATATGAGTCCCCCCACACGTTGTGTTCTACCTGATATCCTTTGATAAATATTCTAAAATCTGTATCTCCATCATTTGTAATTTTATTTTATCTTGTGCTTAGCTTATCATGATATTTTTTCCTCATAGAAAAAGATGGATCCCTCAGTTTTGGATTTATTGATATGACATGAAATGTTCTGTGTTTGGTATGCATAAAGGAAAAACCCGATGATGGCAGTGATCATGCAGAATCACAAGGGATTTCCAGGTGTTACCCTCCAGTGGGGCAAGGAAGTGTAGTTCCCTAAAGATGGATCTTCTGGGTGTTACCCTCCAATAGGGCTGGGTAGTGATGTTCCCCAATGACCTTTCATAGTTACCCTCCAGCAGGGCTGGGCAATGGAGTTCATCAACATTCAAGGCAGTACCCTCTAATTGTGATATGAATTGTAGTTCTAGGAAAACTTATTTAGGATGTTACCCTCCATTAGGGTTGGGTAGTGGAGTTCCCCTGATGATTCCTTCCAGAAATTACTCTTCAATAGGGATGGGTAATGGAGTTCCCCCAATTACATTCCCAAGCATTACCCTCCCGCGGGGTTGGGCAGTGGAGTTACTTGGTGACTACCAGAATGGAACCCTCCTATCATACTAGGACATGGGTCCTCTACTTTGAATTTGTGGCTCCTCAACTATGAGACACATTTACATTATGTGGTTTTACATAGCCTTGGAATCATGATAAAGAGGAACATTTTCCCCACTGAGACATGTCCTTTTTTACATGACCTAAAATTGTTCGGGAGAGTCAGTTCCACCCAAAGAGGATAATATCAAGGTGTGGTGATTTATCTCCTTAGACTTGTGTGTTCAGGGAAGACATGTGAGATATTGGGAACCATTAATGGATTATTTTGTAACTATTGGTTACTCTTATTCTTACATTAAGCTATGAGATGGATATCCTCTTACTCTCTCATTTGGGATTCTATGGCTGAGCATATATATATATTCTTTATTCTAAATTCAAACCATGGATTTGGATAATCCCCTTCCAGGATAGGAAAAGATGCATGGGGTATGCCACATGATTTAGTTTTTTAGCATATCAGGGTTGGATGAGTCTATTCCCCTAATATATGTGGAAAAGTCTCGATGGGTAGTTTATATACTCACCATCTTTTTCCCCTTGTGATTGGATAAGATTACTTTAACTCTTGGTTTTGGTTGTGTGGTACTCTTTCACTATAACATGTTCTATCTAAATCTGTCCTCTTTAGTTTTATCTCTTACCACCCCCTTCACTATTTCAGGGCATTCTAATGGGTGTGAATTTACTCACCCCCTACATGGGATTAACCCACACATGTGGTGTCTTTTGTAGAAAACAGACATGTCAACTATGACTTCAAAAGAGCAGAGATACTTGGTTCTTGGACTGTATACGGTGGTTCTATCTTGGGATACAGAAGTTGGGAGCTCTCATATATTTAATATTTTTTATTTTTTTTCATGTTGGGACATATTTCAGTTTTAGAGTGCATTTTTCCTTTTAAATTTCAGTATGTACTACCATACTTTTCTACTATCTTAAAGTTCAAGTATGCTTGGTTTATTTTATAGTAGTGTAGAATATTTTCTACTATCCATATGAATTTTTTAATTGAGTTATCTATGTGAATGTTTACATGTTCTTAAGAAAAGGCCTTCCTAAGTTAGTTATGCATTTGGCGCTTATCACCACCCTATAGCCTATAGAGGTAGGCGTGGGGTAGTCACAGCTCGAGCCTTGGCTTGGGTCAGTTCATGACACCACAAACTTAATACCAAATTCCAATAGAAATAATAATCCATTATCATTGACTCCCTCACTAATTCACCACCATTGGGTAGTCAGTGAGCTCTATCAATAATCCCATGTGCTTCATAAGGTTACAAGTGATTCTGTCATCTTTACCTACTGGTCAGTGGCCTTAATCTAGTTGGTTGGTGTTGTTTCATAGTGAGGGTCTTTAAGGTAACCATAAATACTTTATTTGGTTCCTTAATTTGGTATAGTAAGTTTCTTTTATGATGTTCAAATAATATATCTAAAATACACTTAAAATATAGCATATCAAACACCTTTAATGATTGTGATCATAAATAAAATTTAGAGGTTCAACAATCTCCCCATTTTTTATGATCACAACCACTAATTTAAGAATAAATAAAAGACAAAAGATAAGAGAGATGTTAAGAAGGAGTAAATAAGAATAGGTCAAATATGAAAAATAAATAAATATTTATAAATATTGTTTTCATGAAAGAAAATGTCTCCCCCTAAAATTATGATCCTTCTCTTCCTTTGATACCATTCAATTTTAAAAGAGATATTCCCATTTTTTAATATCAATATTCCCATAGTGAATCTTAATTCACATTATATGATGAAACTATTATCATATTTGTATATTATGAATCTATAATCCCTTTTATTGAATATTTTCTCCCAATAAATGAAAAAAAACATTTTTTTTATTTTTTTCTTTCCTGTATACATTATATTTTTCCCCATTTATGATTAGAAAAAATACTTATAAACAAACTTATTTAGACTGATAAGAGATTAAACATGCATAATATAATCAAAGACTTCATAAAAAATGATTTTTAAAATTTGAACAAGATGTTTTAAAAATAAGAAAATAAAATATTTCTAAAAAAATCATGATTTGGAAAGAGAAACATAGACCCAAAGAGATATGGAAAATATTTACAACAATTCCATTCCTAGATCCCCCTTACTAAAATTAAAATCACATAAAGAAATGGGTTTTATGAAGATATTGGGTAATTGAAGTTTTATGAAAATATATTCCCACATGATATCTCCTTTTTGAAAGTGGTCACTCAAAAATTGATGTTAAATATCAATGTTCTTAGTGTATGGATGCGGAACATGATTTTTAGAAATGTTTATAGTGCTAGAACCATCACATTTAATTAGAAAATGAATAAATATTATCCTAAAATATATTATATATTTTTATCCATATAATTTGGGCATAATAACTCCATATGGATATTTATTCCACTTCAACTATAGAAAGATAAAATAAATATTTCTTTTTACTACTCCAATAGATTAAGTAATATTCAAGAAGTTGACTAGTATCACAATGTTTGTGAAACTAGTTTTTCACTTAGGTATGGATCCTTAAATATTTGGTATAATTCATTTTTTTGGATCTAATATAGATTCATAACGAGTTAACTAAGTTTTTTAGGGTGTCTAGGGTTTGTTCGGATCCCATAACCCATATTTTTGGTAAAAATGTCCATATCTCATGGATTGAGTAAACCTTGTAGGTAGGGTGCATGGTTAGATCTAACCCTGCGGATGGTCTGCACATTCAAGCAGTGCCATATCACATGGTGGGCGTGTTGTTCAGCTAACCATGTGGCCTAACCATTTTAGTGCCCTTCTTTTCCAGGTACCCATGTATTGTTTGCGCATAATTTTTTAAACCTTGTGGACAAACTGTGCATAGGCTAAATTTTGTATAAATTTACCCTTTTCCCCTTAATGATCTAATTAAGCTCCTCCTTCCTCCCTAATATGGATTCTAGTTGGATTATCCTCCTTTATTATATTATTGGAGCATTTTGAAGGCCTAAGGTAGGGATCAAGAGATCTCTATCATCCGATGTTTGATCGAGCTTTCGTTTATCACATTGGATGTACAATGGTAAGTACTCAAGTCCATTTGAGCCATTCTTTGTCTCTCTTGCTCTTGAACTAGTTATCGAGGTGTGGGTGTTTTTATCCTTTTCTGATATCTACTCCAATCCAAGAAAAATCGGTTTCTAATACTGTAGGAGGGGTGTCATGCAAGCCCAAGGTGGTTAGTCTATAACTCACCCCTCAAGTTCATTGATTTTGGAATTATCGTCTGGGGCCCACTGATTTCATCGGGTGTTGTTCATGGAATTTATAAGTAATTATTATAATAATTAGAAACATATGGTTATGATCTTTCCAAAAATTTGATTATTTTTTAGTGGTTATGCCCACAACTCCATTCATCCCTTTTAGGATGTTTTTCCATAATTGTCATTTTAGTGTTTTTTCATGTTTGGGTTGTCATTTGGGTATGCCTTGGATTGAACTTTCTAAATCCATGGCTTTCTATATTAAATGGATGGATTTATATTGTAAATTTCTTAATGGAATGTACCACGTATACTCACCACTTGAACCACCTAAGGTAAGTGTTTCCATTAAATAAATAAATGTCAAATGGAAATTGGAAAGTATAATAGGTATATGAATTTGCCGTATTAGATGGAAATGAATGTTTGGTTGCATGTATGTATCACCCATTCCATGTTGATGGAAGGTAGCATAGTAAAACATGATTATTAAAAATTCATTTAATTGATTAAATGAATATTTTCATTCTATTTATCCTTGTCACACTAATGAAATCCGAGGGTTGAACCAAATGGAATTATTGATTAATTAAGACTTGATTGAAAGGTTTAATATTGAATTATCCTTATCACACTAATGAAAGGTAATTAATTGAACCATATGAAATATCATATGACATAATTTTCAAATAGGTTTGGCCCGAATTGATCTCACCTTGGATTCCATAGGGAATGCCATGACCATTTGGGAACCCCATTTTGACTCAAGGATACGGCTTGCTTAGGAAGGCACCCACCTAGAACCCAATCCTTGTATAACTTTGGATGCCCGGTGTGACACCATAGTATCCCTCATGTATTATTACAAGATATCTTGTATACCTTATTAGATCCAACATTCACAAGTAGGTGCCATGGTAAATCCCATCGGGCCTAGTCATTTTTCAGACCCATCTACCTTGGATGAGTCCCTTAGACTCGGTAGGCATCATATTGTCGAATTCCTTGGACTATAAGCCTTGGATTACACTCTTACCCTTCGCTAGGAAATAATAATTACTTTGTTGGTGACCCTTGAGGTTCAAATTTCCTTGGTTACTACCTTGAAACTTCATTATTAAATATCATTAAAGGTTCACTTATTACATCTCAAAACCTTAATTATGGTTATCATGTGACTTATTTGTAAATTGATAATAATAAATTAATTAATTGGTAAAATTTTCAAAAACTACCCTAGAGCTAAAGTAGGTACTTGGGTATTTAGTTAAATTGTAATTAATTGCTTTATATATGCATGATTTCACATTGTTACATTTCTACTACACGGTTCAGATGTTATAGACATTGTTGGTGGTGGCCAACTGAGATTTATCTCACACCCTCTGTAAGAACTATTTGGTGCCCATGGCAGATTACCTGAATGTAGGTGTTGAAAAAGGGAAGAATAAAACTTCTAACACTTGATTTATTTATATTTAGGAAGGAGAATTATATCAGATGATAGAGTTGGAGATCAGGATGGTTGGGGTAGTCTTTTTATTTCCTTTATACTTTTGTGAAACAGGTTATATTTTCTATCTTGTATACATGTTTTCAAGTTTTATATTGACATGACATATCATCATTATTTATTCCAGTTATTTCAGTTTTTTTATCTTTATTCATTTATTATTATTTTTTTCTTCCTCTATTTACTTATTTTTCATTCACTACATTCCTCTTTTTATATTTATTCATTATTCAAAAATCTTTTAATGAGGGCATTGTCTACCCCCGGACACCCCCTAGGCCCTTGCTACTAGTCCGCAACCTCTAGAATGTGTGGAGATGTGCTTCAGTCCTTGTGGCCCATGAGGATAAGGGAAACTATTAAGTAAAATCTGGGTTTGGGACCACACAAAGTGGTATCATAGGGTTTTCCTTTCTTTTCTTACTGTTTATTGGAAATAGATTGAATATTGGGAATTCTTGTAACTTGGCCATAAGCCGTGATTGGGCATCTCAAACCCATGTTCAGGGTAAGAGATATGTTGTCATGAACCGAATCTGGTCGCCGCCAAAACCGGCACCAAACCCAGCCCGTGACATGACCTGAAGGGCGTTCCCTATCCCCACGGGCTGGTACAAGTGCCCGGGTATCAAACAAATCTGGTTTGGGAATGATTTACCTGAGTATGAAGTCATAAATCATAAAAAAACAATCAATTATTAGAATCTGAAATTTTCATGCTAAACAATTCTTAACAAAACCAGATCTGAATACATGTGTTTTAAGACACTAAAAGTGGTCTAAAAACAAATAATGACAACATAAAGACATCCCCATGGAATCCACACGAAAAGGGGTCATCACCCCCAAGCCTTCTCCACAACTCCGCCCCAACGATGGGGACTATCACCCTAAACCGCCATCACCCTTACCCTTCACTTTACCTGAGTCAAGCATAATTAAGTCTACTTACACACAAGGGGTGTAAGTAGGGTGTGATCCTAAACCCAATAGTATACCACCAGATGATTCCAAAGAGCATGCAATACAATGTGAACAAAATAAGCAATTTTAATACACAACGTGAATCCGTGTTAAAATTCAAAGAAACGAAACTTTCAAATGAAAACAGTTTTCAATCAAAGAATTTGATAATGTTAGCACATTAAATAGACATGTGAGCTACTGTAAAGTAATTCCAAAACACCCCAAAACAAGGTTAAATACCACAAATACAATGAGCATCAAAATCGGAAACACCCCTAAGCACTAGGTTGTCTCGGGCCCTATGTACCTCATACCTCAGTGTTGAGTAACCATATAAAAATCCGTTATCATACATGATCCACTAGTAGGGAACATACCCATAACCTAGTGGTTCCCAATCATCATCCACATAGTTTATTTAGAGTTTTTGTTATCGAAATGCTAAGTGGAACCGGGACAAAACCCATCTGATCCACTAGCCGTACTAGTACAAATCCGCCCCACCTAGGTACCTGGGCTTCCCCTTTTGTGCTCAAACAATTTCAAAAAACAACACACATCCTTTTGCATATAAAATATCACTACTGGTAACAAAAAAATAGTACAGTAGCTACACACATTTTATACCATTTAAAAGACACAATAAAATAATTTTATTTTCAATAAAATAACCTCTCAAAACACCACATTGTTTTGCACCCAAATCTCTTTAAGATATCCCCTTTGCACACCATGTGAGAACTTGTAAGTCATTAAAACAAAATTTCAGTTCAATACCATTTAATTAAACTAAAAATTAAGTTATGGTGTATCCCAATGTCAACCAAGAAGTTATATCTTTTAAAAACCACCATTTTCACACAAACATGGCACTTAAATCCCATTTGCTTACCAAACACCATTTAAACAAACTTTCACCGCAAAAAAGAAAATAAACATTTAAAACATGATTTTTAGTCCTAATACAGTTCAATAAAATATACTAAGTAATTATAGGTCAGCCCAAAATGAACCAATAAAATATTTGAATGAAAAACCACCAATTTCACCAAAAATTGGAACTTAAAATTCATTTGCATTATAAATGAAAATAAAACCAATTTTTACAGAAACATTCAAGTGAAATAAAAATTAAGGTACCATGAACACAATAATATAATTCGCTAAAATTGTACACACAATGGAATCACCTACCAATGTAACAAAAACCCCTGAATCTCCATGCGAAAATCAAATCGCACCCCCGCCGCACCAAGAGAGACCTAGATCAAACCTAAAACCACAAAAATTGGCCAATAAATCCCAATGTTAAACCCTAAATTAGAAAACCTAGTTTATGGACATTATTAAACTCAATTATAACCAAATAAACCCTAAGAACAATGAATGAAACCCAAAGTAGTTTGGAAGAGGAAAGAAAAGAGCTCATTTACTTGAAGTATCTTGAAGTAATCTCTCCAAAACACCAGTAGATGAAATTTAAAAGATCCAAAATTTAGGGTTCGTTTGAACAAGATATATTATGTCAATTAGGAACTAGAATGGAGGAAATATCTTGATAATTGAGAGTGTTATGAAAGAAAGACTTTACCTCTTCAAATCTGGGCGATTTGAGGAATCCTAGGAAGTTCGCCACCGAACTGTGATTAACCAGAGCTCCAAAGAGGGGGGAGAGAGCTCATATGGGCGTCTGGGGTAATTGGGCTTGGGTGAGGCTTGGAATCACCAAAACTCCCAAATATTGAATTAGTTATAACATAATCAAAATTTATTTTTAAAACAGGAATTGGGTTTCGGGCAGGCCCAACCCCTTAGATAAAAACCCAAATAAACCCTGGTTATGGATTTCTAAAAGCTCCAAATTACCTTGGTGGTGATAATAGGTTAGGGGAGGTAAATTAGGAATTTTAATGGATGAATTTTTTTGAAAAATGAAATAGTTATAAAAGATACAAAATTTAGTTTTTAATCTGAAATTGGGATCACGGTTTGGCCCAATTCATGAATACTCCTCTATTCCTCCCTAAAACCTAGGGAAACCCCCAAAACAATGAAAGGATGTAAATTAAATGAAAAATACCTTTAAAATATGTCTTTTATGTGAAAATTCTCCCCACCATATAGCATTGCTCCCCCAGAATGCCATAACAAGACCAGATGCAAAATCAAAGCTCAAACGATAGACCAAGACAAACATCCTTGCCACGTTTTCACCCGCTTCAAAAAGGGCGAACATCTCCAGTTGATCAAACAAAGAAAGATAATACTCTAACCAACCAAAAATAACCCCACTTACTTAAAATTATTAAATACATTCAAAACACATCCCAAAACAAAACACCTCAAACACTACAAGATGACGCTCAAGCAATCCACTTGAAACGAACAACGAACTCGAATAACGCTACCACAACATCACGTAAAAAAAACCATTGTGTGTTATCCAACCCCATATTTACCCAAGTAACAAATTTGTGGATAGATAGACTTGAACGATACTACCTCCTACCTAGAATACACCAAGGAGAAAATTGAGTCACTAGTACGGGGTGACCCAATATGGACATCCCACCACTAGGGACAACTCAATTTCTAAGACAGAATAATGATAACAATTGGGGAAGGAACGAATGATCTCCCCATAATAAGGGTTCAACTAACACTATTCCTTTTCCAAGAGAACATACATGATACCCATGATGGGTCTCCCCACCATAATAACGAACACAACTTTCCTTAAGACAAAATCAAGACACTAATAGGGTGCCTCGAACGGAATTCCCCGCATTAGGGGTAGATTAATATCAGAATTCATCCAATGAGACTTACCTGAGACCCATTGTGGGTATACCCAAAACAAAACCCAACCATATTAACTAAATATAAAGGTATAACAACAAAAAAACAACAAAATTTTAAGGAGCTGGCATGGCCGCAAAGTTGGTTCACACGGTTTGGGAAACCGTGAGTTAACTGTGCAGATCATTCTGTCCAAAGAGGAAACTTCACACAGTTTCCTTGGCCAAGGATCATGGACGTCCAGAGACCATGCAATATCTACTGTCACTTATTACATGGTCCCCTGGGTTGGGACATGGTTACTGCTAACCACGCACAAACTATGCACTTCAACCTGCCTAACCCAAATTTTAAACTTTTCTCAAAAAACACAAGGGAACCCAAAGGGGAAAAAATCAACTCAGGGTATGACATGGGAACAAGGTATTCACACCTTTTTCCAAAAAATTCGAGAAATTGGAACAAGACTATGACACCTAAGGTTTAAACTATTCTTATCTTTCATATTGAGGATATGACCTTGACAAAAAGTGTGAACGACTCTAGGATTTCCCCTAACTACGCACCAACTTCTCTCAGGGGCCTATGGCTGGAGCTCAATGGATTGAAGCATCTTCAACCTCGCAGTTAGGATTTTGAAACCCCTAAACTGAACATCTTCTTCCAGTGCCAAAAAAAATTATACTGTAATCTCAGATGGTCTCATTTAGACTTGACACACTTCAAACCCACTTTTCCCCAACCCATCATTTTACCAAAACAAGAACTTAGAGGATGCACACACATCGCCCCTTTTTTTCTTCGGATTCTAAACAGAGGAATGAAAGGACATATAGAAACACATTCCTCTAGAATATAGGATTTATAATTTCCTATAGGGAGACACACATCCAACAAAAAATAGTGACTCTCATAAGATTGCACAATCTTCACCCTTATAGTCAAATGAACACATGACATCGCAAGGCATCACCGAACATAACCATTGTGGATAAAAGAAACCATAAGGAGAGGGACCTTGTACTGAGTCCCAAACATTACATGATTCCAGAAAGTGTCCATAACAGCCACTCTTGGCCAGATCTTGCACACTGGTGGCCTAACATGAAATCTTGCATCAATGAGACTAACGAAAGACCGAGAGGCCCTTTAAGACATCATTCTACATTGACAACCCTGAACTTCATTGACCTTCGACAACATAGGAAAAATAAGAAACTAAGGTCTATTTCAACCTCCCACAAACACTCTACCACTAGGGGGGGATCCACATAATTGAAAAAGAAGAGGGGTAAACTCAATCTCCAAACCTCAAGAATAAAGTCTTTATTTTGATCAACTAGAGGATCATCCAATGGCGAATCAGCATAGGCCAAACATGAATCATAAATTAACACTTTATGGGGGAATACTCTAGCCTACAGGAAAACTCAAGGACCCAACCAATCTGGTCATTTGGTCACAACAGACCACAAACCTGAACCGAACACATGAGGGGAGCCACCACATTGGCCTCCCAAACTTTTCCTCAAAAGAGACCACTAACCAACACTTCATTCCAACTTATCAATGAAACACAAATCCAAAACATCGTTCAAACAATAGGGGTTATTGAACTAGAAACATCCCACAATAATAATCCCAAAAACACATAATCCATACCTCCCAACCATACATTGTCAAAACACAACACTTTCCTTCAAAAACATTATTAAAAAAAATAGTGTCGGTCGGTTGTGCATTTACTGATGGTATCTCATGAGCCTCACACATGCATGTTTACATGCCACACTGGAACCCACCTCATATCCATCCATATTCCCAAATAAACCTATGAATGTTGTCACCATTGAGAATACCAAATACCAAAAATCAAACCATTCCTCTTTTTAAAATCAAACTTTTAACCACAATTTTCCTTTCTCAAAAACACTAACCATAATATCAAGACCCAATTTTTCATCTCACAAACCAATTTAGAAAATAATTAATAATTCAATAAAATCACATATTCATGCCTTTCACAATTTTTTCAAAACATTTCAACCCATTTCAAAACACTTCTAATTTCATGAAAAACACCATTTCAAAAATCTCCATTTAATTAAGAACTCAACTCTTCTCATTTCAAGACAAGGTTCCAAAAGTTCAAACTATTTTTTAAAATTTTCAGTAGTCACCAAACCCAAAATCCATCTTCAACCCCAAAAAAAAAAATTCTAGAACACTTAATTCAATCTAAAACACTTTTCCACAGTTAAAAAAAATTCCACTAGAAACATATTTTCAAAACCCCAATTAACATAGTTCATACTTTCAAAAGAGGTGTAAACACATAATTTACCCTTTTGAAATAATTTTAAAATTTCATTTATAGACTTAAAAAAAAACCAATTTCAATTTACTAGAAAATAACATCACAAAAATTTACACTCCTTAAAGTGAAGTCATTTTTTTTGCTTAAAAAAACCAAGTTTCCAAGATTCCAAAACAAAGAGACACAAGACAATGGGAGAGGAAACTAGTTTCGGTGGGTGACTTGGACATATGGTTGGCATCCATATTCCAATCACTTAACCATCAAAGAGAGTATTCTATGGAAATATCCACGGATCCACATGGCTTGCCAGGCCCTGCGAGCTCACTGAGATTATTCTCCCAACTCTTTTTTCATTTCCATAGTCATCATTAAACCAAGAAAACCAAAGGACTCAGATAAATCCATTCTTCCGATGGTGACTTGAATCCCTTCCTGAGGTGTGCTGGCCAGGAACACTACCCATGACTAAAATTTCAAGTCCCGAAAATCCTAACTCCAGACTATGATGACTCTTCCCCAAATAACATGACCCAAGGAGCGAGCCTCCTTTGATACCATTTTGTCACGAACCGAATCTGGTCGCTGCCAAAAACAGCACCAAACCCAGCCCGTGACATGACCCGAAGGGTGTTCCCTATCCCCATGGGTTGGAACAAGTTCCTGGGTATCAAACAAATCAGGTTTGGGAATGATTTACCTGAGTATGAAATCATATATCATAAAAAAACAATCAATTATTATAATCTGAAATTTTCAGGCTAAACAATTCTTAACAAAACCAGATCTGAATACATGTGTTTGAAGACACTAAAAGTGGTCTAAAAACAAATAATGACAACATAAAGACATCCCCATGGACTCCACACGAAAAGGGGGTCATCACCCACAGGCCTTCTCCGCAACTCCGCCCCAACGATGGGGACTAACACCCTGAACCGCCATCACCCTTACCCTTCCCTTTACCTGAGTCAAGCATAAGCAGGTCTACTTACACCCAAGGGGTGTAAGTATGATGTGAGCCTAAGCCCAATATTATACCAACAAATTATTCCAAAGAGCATGCAATACAATGTGAACAAAACAAGCAATTTTAATACACAACGTGAATCCGTGTTAAATTTCAATGAAATGCAACTTTCAAATGAAAATAGTTTTCAATCCAAGAATTTGAGAATGTTATCACATTAAATAGACATGTGAGATACTGTAAAGTACTTCCAAAAACACCCCACAACAAGGTTAAATACCACAAATCCAATGAGCATCAAAATCGGGAACACCCCTAAGCACTAGGTTGTCTCAGGCCCTATGTACCTCATACCTCAGTGTAGAGTAACCATAGAAAAATACGTTCTCGTGCACGAGCCACTAGTAGGGAACATACCCATAACCTAGTGGTCCCCAATCATCATCCACATAGTTTAGTTAGTGTTGTCGTTATCCAAATGCTAAGTGGAACACGGACAAAACTCATCTGATCCACTAGCCGTACTAGTACAAATCCGCCCCACCTAGGTACCTGGGCTTCCCATTTTGTGCTCAAACAATTTCAGCAAACAACACACATAATTTTGCATATAAAATATCACTATTGGTCACAAACAAATAGTACAGTAGCTACACACATTTTATACCATTTAAGACACACAATAAAATAATTTTATTTTCAATAAAATAACATCTCAAAACACCACATTGTTTTGCACCCAAAGCTCTTTAAGATATCCACTTTTCACACTATGTGAACACTTTTAAGTCATTAAAACAAAATTTCAGTTCAGTAACATTTAATGATACCAAAAATTCAGTTATGGGGTAGCCCAATGTCAACCAAGAAGTTATATCTTTTAAAAACCACCATTTTCACACAAACATGGCACTTAAAGCTCATTTTCTTCCCAATCACCATTTAAACAAACTTTCACAGAAACAAAAAAAAAGAATAAACATTCAAAACAATATTTTTAGTCCTAATACAGTTCAATAAAATCAACTAAGTAATTATAGGTCAGCCCAAAATGAACCAATAAAATATTTGAATGAAAACCCCCCAATTTTACCAAAAATTGGAACTTAAAATTCATTTGCATTATAAATGCAACTAAAACAAATTTTTACAATAAAATTCAAGTGAAATAAACATTAATTTACCATGAACACATTGAGATAATTCACAAAAATTTCACACAAAATTCAATCACCTACCAATGTAACGAAAACCCTTGAATCTCCATGCGAAAATCAAATCGCACCCCCGCCGCACCAAGAGAGACCTAGATCAAACCTAAAACCACAAAAATTTTCCAATAAATCCCAATTTTAAACCCTAGGTTTGAAAACCTAGTTTCTGGACATTATGAAACTCAATAATAACCAAATAAACCCTAATAACAATGAATAAAACCCAAAGTAGTTTGGAAGAGGAAAGAAAAGAGCTCATTTACATGAAGTATCTTGAAGTAATCACTCCAAAACACTAGTATATGAAATTTAAAAGATCCGAAATTTAGGTTTTGTTCGAACAAGATATATTAGGTCAATTAGGAACTAGAATGGAGTAAATATCTTGAGAATTGAGAGTGTTATGAAAGAAAGACTTTAACTCTTCAAATCTGGAAGATTTGAGAAATCTTATGATGTTCGGCACCAAACCATGATTAACCAGAGCTCCAAATAGGTGGGAGAGAGCTCAGACGCGCGTCTGGGGTAATTGGTCTTGAGTGAGGCTTGGAATAACAAAAAAAGACCAAATATTTAATAATTTATAACATAATCAAAATTTATTTTTAAAACTGGAATTGAGCTTTCGGGCAGGCCCAACCCCTTAGATAAAAACCCAAATAAACCCTGGTTATGGATTTCTAAAAGCACCAAATTACCTTGGTGGTGTTAATAGGTTAGGGGAGGTCAATTAGGAATTTTAATGTATGAAAAATGTTGAAAAATGAAAATGTTATAAAAGATACAAAATTTATTTTTTAATCTGAAATTGGGCTCACGGTTTGGCCCAATTCATGAATACTCATCTATTCCTCCCTAAAACCTAGGGAAACCCCCAAAACAAATAAAGGATGTAAATTAAATGAAAAATATCTTTAAAATATGTATTTTATGTGACATATGTTTCCTGGAATAAAAAAATTATTTTTCTATTTTTTTCTATTACATTTGACATTATTTTACCATTGGGTGATGCACATATTGTGTGGTGTTGTTGATGATTATTTTGATTGAGATTTTATTTTATCATTGGTCTGATGATATGAGGGAAAGGATCATTGTAACATTAATTATTATATGCACCTTGAATTCATATGTCATGCATATTTCGATGACATATAGGTGCATTTTACTACTTTCATTTATTGATATTCCTATGATTGTTGAATGATGTTATGATAGTTAACATGTGTTTGTGACATTCCTTGGTTGATATTGAGTGATTTTATGTCTCAATTCATGAGGTGTATGGGCCCTAATGAGTTGGGATGAGTAATTTACTGAGTCTATCCATTATGATAAAAATAAATCGATGACATTTTCTGTGATAAGGTTTATGATAACCAATTCAATGGAAATGACCATCCATTAAAAATAAAAACATAGAATCTAAAATGAAATGGTTGCACGTCCTTATCCCTTCATGTCATGTTTATGAAAGGTAAAGGATTGAACCTAGTAATTAAATGTAAAATTAAATGAAAATTATAATTGAGAACATACTAGTACCTAGCCGTCTGAGTAGGTAGTTGGGGTAGTAAACATTGGGTAGTGGGTTCTTCCTTGTTCATGTTCTGTTAGTGATTCTATCTTTCTTCTTAATTTTTTAAGGCATGTTCTTGGAATTTATAGACCAATTTATTTACAAAATCCTCATTTTGTACGCTAGGAATGTAGCAATGACCATGCTCCAGACATGGTGGGCCCTGAGCCACCCGTCATTCCTCTAGGGGTGTCACGTGAGGCACCACCTGTTGTACCTAATCCAAGAACTAATTCCCAAGTTCATGATAGTTCAATATGTATGATGAAATCCATGTATGGTGCCCCACGAATTGCACCTATGATGGCTGATCTAACTCATGAGTTCCAGTAGCCACATCCTCCGACCTTCTCAGGGGATGATGGTCCATAGGCTGCTGAGTCTTATATAGAGGGCACCCTATCTATCTTTGAGCATCTGGAGACACCTCTAGAGTGAAGAGTCAATCTTTCTACATACATGACTTGAGATTTGACCAAACGTAGGTGGGATGTGATTACCTAGTCCGATCATCATCAGGGCATGTTATGAGTTGATTTTCAGAATGCCTTCTATGATAAGTTCTTTCCTCATATACTAAGACATAACAGAGCCATAGAGTTCATGCATCACGAGTAGGGTTTTATTTCAGTTATGTAATATTCGGCGCATTTCATTGGGTTGAAATTCTTTACACCGCTTCTTGCCAGTGATGAGATTTCACGTTCTAAACACTTTGAGGATGGGATTGTGTATGCCATCTGTATGATGGTGAATGTCTTTCACCTACCTATTTTTTTTTTGAAATAATCAATCACGCACTTATCCGTCAGTTCAACATGAGGGATGACAATAGTATCGGGAATCGAGGATTAGTGTCACAGTAGACCATTAGTTCTCGTAGTGGTAGAAAACATTCCCTAGAGGTTTCTCATTAGGTAAATGACAACTAGAGTACCCATTTTGATAACTCTATGGTGTGTCATCAGTTCGGGAAACATCATGGTGTATTCTCACACTCGTAGTGACCATGCCAAACATCTGAATATCATCTGATTACACATAGATAACATCATGTTTACCCAAATCTTGATAATTTCAACTTCTAGATCATAAAATTTCACTTCTTGGGTCATATCATATCAGAATCATGAGTATCTATTGACCCAAAAAGTATAGTGTTTTAGTTACCTGGGAGAATCCCAATTTTTTTTGATATATGGAGTTTCTTGGGGCTGGCTAGATATTACAGGAATTTTATACAGGAGTTATCATTCCTCGCTTCACCTATCACTCATCTTACAATGAAGGGTGTTAAGTTCTAGTGGTTAGAAGCGTGTGAGAAATCCTTTCAGGAGATGCAAGGGAGGCTTGTATTGGCACCTATTCCTTCTCTTCTAGAGCCTAGAAAAGGTTATAATGTATTCAATGATGTATGAGGCATCATCCTAGGATCATTGTTTATGCAGAAGAATAGAGTCATTACAAAGGATCTTGGGAGTTAAGGCATCATGTGAAAAACTACCCAACACACGACCTTGATCTAGTAGCTTTTTTCCATGCCTTACATTGTTGGATACATTATCTATTGTGTCAGTTATTTGTGGTGTACATTGACAAAATGAGGCTCAAATATATATTTTCTCAGTGTGACTAGTATCTAAAAATTCAGAGATGGGTTGAATATCTACAATCCGTTGATTTTGACCTTGCTAATATGTCTGAGAAGGGAATTGTGGTTGTATATGCATTGAGTTTGAAAACTCAAACACAAGATGTATGGGAATCTAGTGATGAATGGATGTTAGTGGGCCTCTTTTATGAGTTGCATCTAGAGTTTCATGATATTCATGAGAAGTATTACCTCTGATCTTTGATAGTCACCAATTCCCTCCTTGAGAAGGTGAAAAGTAAACAATTTTTAAATCGTGAAGACTTGGTTTTTCATGAGAGTATATCAGGAGATAACTCACCATTAGATTGTTCTGTAAATAAAGACTACATCCTTTGTATTTGTGGGCGTGTCTGGGTTCCTACATATATGAGAGAGGATTTGATGTGTGAGTCCCATTCTTCTCAGTGGGAAGTTCATCCAAGAATCTCTATTGTGTACCAAGATATGTGACAAAAGTATTGGTGGTCTAGGATGAAATGTTAGATTATAGGGATTATCACTAGGTGTTTTTCCAGTCAGCAGGTGAAGGAAGAACGTTAAATACCTGTAAGATTATTGAATCCACTTCTATCCCCGAAATGGAAATGGGAAGATGTTTACAAGGAATTTGAATTCATTTTTTCTGGGGCTCATAGAGGTAGTGATGTTGTATGGGTTTTCATTAACAGACTAAATAAAGTGTCACACTTCATACCCATTTGGGAGACTTTCTTAGTCGATGAGCTATTAAGATTGTATGTCCATGAGATCACACAATTACACAGGGCCCCTCGCACTATCATTTTGTGTAGGGATTCTTGTTTTACATCACCGTTCTAGTTAGGATTATTGAATGATATTGGAACATAGGTTATTCTAAGAATAAATTTTCACCCTCAAACCGATGGAAAATCAAAACATGAGATATAGGTTCTATAGGATATGATCTGAGCATGTGTCCTTGATTTCTACAGTTCTTAGGAGAATCATATCCCTCTCATTTAGTTTTTCTGTAATAATAGATTTTAGGTGATAATTTAGATGGATCCTTTTGATGATTTATAGTGTAGTTTGTGTCGTTCACCCCCGTGCTAGCTAGAGGTAGGTGATGCAGTCCTACTAGGTCATCCACTTGTTTAGGAAACTTTTGGGTAGGTTTATCTATTCACAAAGCGTATGACTACTGCTCAGTCTAGATAGAAATCTTATGTCAAACACCATTAATGAACTCTAGAGTTCATTTTTGGGGGTTGTGTTTTCCTTTAAGCATCACCAAGGAGTGGGCATATACATTTATGGAGGTAAGGGAAGTTGTCGCCTCGTCATGTATGGTCATTTGAGATTATAGAGAAAGTCGGTTGGTAGCCTATCAGTTGCTACTCCTCAAAGGTACCATTCCATTCATGGAATCTTCAATGTTTCACTGATTCTACAATATCATTCTGATCCATCACATAACTTTAATCCTAAGGAAGTTAAATTAAATGTTGATGCTTCCTTTTTGTAGTATCCATTACACATCGTTGACCAGAGCATGAAATTTCTCTAAGGTCGGTCTATCCCTCTAGTATGGGTGATATGGTAGCATGGACTCTTGTGAGATGATACATAGGAGAAGGAGTCTGACATACGTGCTCAGTGTCCATATTTGTTCTCAGAAAGTTTTTCGCAGCCATTAGAAGGTGAACTTGAGGATGAGTTCTCTTAAAGGGGAAGGCTGTAAGAATTCTATTTTTCATTCAGATATGGATCCCTTAATTTCCATTAAAATTCCTTATTTTGAGACTAATATGGATGGATAATGATTTATAAAAGGTTATAAGGTTGTTTAAGTCTTTTTCAAATCCCAAAACCCATCTTTTTTGAAAAAATGGTCACATCTCATGGTTAGAGTAAATCGTGCGGGTATGGCACACAGTTAGTTCTAACCATGCAAATGGTCTGTATTTTCAAGAAGATACTTTTTGTATGGTAGGAATACAATTTACCTAACCATGAGGCCTAACCATTTCAGTTCCCCTCTTCTATAGGTACATGGTCATGATTTGTGCATGATTTTTCAAAACATGCAGAAGCTAAATTTTGGATAATTTTACCTTTTTCCCTTAATGATAAAATTATTCACCTCCTTCCTCCATAATATGATTTCCAGTGGTATTATCCTAATTTACTCTCTTATTATATAATTTTTATGTACTAATTTAGGGATCAAAACATATCCTTTTTCTGGGGTCCGATCGAGCTTTCGTTCATCACGTTGGATGTGCAATAGTAATCACTCGAGTCTACTTGAGCCGTTCCTTGTCTCTCTTTCTCTAGACCTAGTTATTGAGGTGTGAGAATTTTTATATTTTTCACATATCCACTCTGATACAATACATATAAGAGGGTAATACTGAAGTGTGGGAGTCATTTGAGCCTATTTTGGGTGGTATATAACTCATCCCTCAAGTTTATTGATTTTGGAATTATTGTGAGGAGCCCACCAAATAGGAGTGTCTTGACTTGAGCTCACCTTTTATTCCATAGGTAATACCTTGACTACTTAGGAACCCCATTTTTATTCAAGGATATGGATTTCTTAGGTTGACACACACCTAGAACCGATCCTTTCTAACTTTGGACACATGGTATGACACCATAAGATCTCTAATGTATTATTATTGGATTCCTTGGATACACTCCTTGGATACAAAATTGAAAAGTAGGTTCCATGGTTAAAGGCCAATAGGCCTAGTAATTTCTTAGCCCTGTTTTATCTTGGATGAGCCCCTTGGACTCAGTATGTGTCTTATTATGGAATTCCTTGGACTATACTCGTTGGATTACACTCTTACCCTTATCCAGGCTATAGTCATTACTGAGTTTGATGACCCTTGAGATCTACGTTTCCTTGGATACTACCTTGGAACATCATTATTAAATATCATTAAAAGTTTCCTTGTTACATATAGAAACCTTCACTATGGCTATTATGTGAATTAGTTGGAAACTGGTAATAATAAATTAATGAACTGGTTTCATGTTTAGACACCAGCCGAGGGGTGAAGCAGGTAATAGGGTATTTAGTAAAATTTCACTGCTTTATTTTTTATACGAATTCTTTCAAATTGTTAAATTTCTATTACATGGGCCATATATTATAGACCCTATTGGTGGTGGACCACTGTGATTTATCTAACACCCTACTTGGGCACCATTTGGTACCAAGGGAAGATTACCTGAATGAAGGTGTTAGAAAAGGAAAAAATAATGCTTCAAAAACATGATTGCTTTCCGTTTAGGATGAAGCTTAACAATAGTTGACCAAGAAAAATCTTGATATACTTGAGATAGTCTTCTGATTTCCTTCATAATTTATTGGAACATGTTATGTTCTGCCTTGTATCTGTCTTTTCCAGTTTCTAGTGACATGAGATATCATTAGCAGTTATTCCAGTTATTTAATTTATTATTAACTTATTAAATTTTTACTATTATATACATTTGTTTTTTAATTATATTTATTATATTACTTACCTATGTTTATATTTATTCATTATGTTACACTCTGGTAATGAGGGTATAGTATCACCATGGATACACCCTAGGCCATCGCTACTAGTTGGAAGCATCTGGCGTTTGGGCAGATGTTCTTGAGGCCAAGTGCCCAATTGGGCATGGGGCACCTATTAAGTGGCTTTTGGGTCTAGGAGGTCACAAATTGTACTTTTAATATATAGTTGACATCCTCCAAAATAAACATCGGAAAAACTTTAAAGATTATAATAGGTTCCTTTAGGATATAATAAACCATTATTTTTAAAATCTTCTAAAAATAAAAATTCCTTTTATGTGATTTTAAATAGGTTTCATTAGGATTGTCTAGAAAATTAGCACAAAGACAAACACAAAGAATAATGCATGTCTGAGTCATAGTAAGGTAAAGAATACCCCCCAATTATACTTCTATAAATATTATTGTAAACTAGATTATCATCTTAATCCAACATTAGACTACTAGAAGAACTTCTAGGTGTGTCAATTTCCTTAGCTTGATCCTTTCCAAAATTCAGAATAAGTTCAATAGTGTATTTGATTTATCTTTATTAAGTTCCATCTTCATTTTGAGAGTTTTAAAAACCCAGATATAATTTTAACTCACCCAGAAAACTAATTTCATTTTTTTATAATAATATTTGAACATTTATTACAATTTGATTCATTTGTTAATCCAAAAAAATATTCCATCAATAAATATTTGGATGATTACAGGATTATTTAAAACATTTTTTAGAAATAATATTGAATCCGATTTTCAAAGTTTTTTTTTTAATAAAAGAAAACATGTTAATGTTTCATAAACATAATGAGGGGAATATTTTAAACTATACAATTCATTACTTAATTTGAAAACTGAATTTCAAAATTTTTTATTTAAAATTTTTGTGGTTGTCCAATTTTTTTTTATAAATAAAACCATTTAAAAATTTATTTTAATATCCATTTGAAAATGTTTGCAATTTAGATGGATGGAGAAAACCAACAAAATTGTCATGGATTCTAGCTAAGAAATGAGTGTGCATATTTCACCATAATCAAAACATAATTATTGATTATAACCTTTCTCTATGAGTATATCTTTTTTATATGTGATGTTACCCAACCCATCTAATTTATTTCTAAAAACCCATTTTACTAATTATGGGATGATTGTTTGGTATTCCAAAAAAAGTCCAAACATTAGTCCATTAGAACTTCTATAACCATTATTCGATAGGAAAAACTCCAAATTATATCATTAATATAATCATAAGGGTTTTGAAGTTATAGAAATATAATAAAATAAATACACTCGACTTCATTTAAGGCATAAATTATAGTATGAGTACTATCTTGTAGATCACTGATAATATTTTCTAGGAGATGGTCATTGATTTTTTTTAAATATTTAGGTAATAGAATAAATGGAATTAAACTTTTATAAGATCTTTAGGATAAGATGGATCATTATAAGTCAAATATTTAATGTTCTCCACAACATCTTCAAATTGGTATGAATGTTTAAAAATATTTTTTTCAAATTTGATATGGATGGATTCTTCAATAGTTATGGTTCTTTTATCAAAGACTCAGTGGGATTTACATGAGTTAAAGCTCAAAATAAATATTCCTTCATTGTATTTTGGATCAAATTTCCCTAGGTTATATTTTGTGTTAATAATAAAAAATATACATACAAAAACATTGAAAAATACAATGTTTGGTATTTTTTTAATGTTCATAAGGGGTATTTTTAAGGAAGGGTCTTATGAGAAAATGGTTTATGATATAACATGAAATATTGACCACCATGACCCAAAATTATTGAATGAATTTCAAATAATTTAATATGGATAATGATATTTATTAAATATTTTAATTTTTTATTTTGACAACCCCATTTTGGTGAGGTGTTCTAGGAGAACAAAAAGTATGATTATAAATATGTAAATTAAAAAGTTCATCAAAATATTTGTTATAAAACTCTGCCAGATGATCAATTTGAATTGAAATATTTTTGTTCCATTTTTCAATTTTTGAAAATATTCATAAATATTATGAATACTGTACTAGCATTATTTTTTTGTGCCAAGAAAAATATCCAAGTGAATCTTGTATAATCATCAAAAATCACAAAAGAATATGATTTTTCTCTAATAATTTCTACATGAGTTGGTCCAAAATGATCATGGTGAATAAAATAAATGTATTTATGGTTTAAAAATCTTTTTTAGGTTTAAAATAATTTTTTATTCCTTACCATGTTGGAATGGTTCATAAAAAACATTATTTTTTGAAATGAATTTTTGTAAATATCATACTAAATTATGCTAGTTGAGCATAAAAAGTGTGTGTGTGTGTTCTATAGTAATAATATAATATATGATAAATATAATAATATCTATATTTAATGCTCAAAAATTTATAATTTCGAGAAGAAAGATATTTTAAATTGATAATATTAACATTGTGAAAATGAAAAGCACTAAATAAAACATTACCTTTGAAATTAAATTTTTTTCAAAAATCATCATAAAAAGATATTTTAAAATCATTATCATAAAATTTTATAATGATTACAAAAATATGTTTCAAACCATAATTGAATACGACATATTTTATAAGAATAAAATTGGAGAAACCTATTATACCTATACCAATGATTTTAATTCTTGAATTGTCACAAAAAATTAGGTATCCTCCATCGTGTTTTTTAAGGTGATTAAATTCAGATGGATCACCACACATGTTTTGATATTTTCCACTATCAATGTACCATGTTTCTTTTTTATATTTACTCTATAGAAAATTTTTCTACAAAATTTATAAATTAATATTTTTTACCCGGATTTTGAGTCCCCAAATTTTATCTACGATAGATTTTCCTACCCAATGTTTTTTTAATAGAGTTTTAAAGATGGGATATCAGATCAAATATAGATAATTTTTGGTCTAATATATTGAGAATTTTTTTAATTAAATTAATAAATTATATTCCTGATTTTATGAGAATAATTAATTTTTTTTTGAGAAAACCCTTTTAAAAAAGTCAACTTTTCCGAAAAACTATCGTTATTTGAAAAAGAAAATCCAAAATTATTATTTTGATGGTGTTTTAAAAAAATGTTTTATTTAGATTTTATCCACCTTGGGTGAATTTCAACACAGATTCTTTGAAATAATTTATATTCAATTATAACTTATGCATATTTTTTTATCATAAATTTTTTATTGATAATTTATCTTTTTCAATTGTGAGTTGATCATTTTCTTTGTACACTTGATTATACTTATTTTAATGTCCTTTTTACACTAAATTCATTTTGAAAAAACCTTCTTCAAGTTTCTAATGAAAATATTTTAAATCATTGTATATTAAATGATTCGAAGAAGAGGTGGAAGAGGAGTAATTTAAGGAGGAATGGGATGAGGAGTTATAACTTACTTTGTTAATACCCTCAAATTTGTCCATGAGACACTTGGTTATTTAATTAATTAACTCACTTGAGGAGGTGGAAATATTACCAGCACTCCAATTTGAATCCCTGAAGGATTTTTTTATTTTATTCTTCTTCTCCATATTTTTCTTTTTGATCAAGGGGAATTATGGCCTTACGTGTCCCTTATTTTTCATTCAAAGATTGTTACTTATTATTAACTCTGAGAATTCTCTATTATGGGATATTGGTAGGATTTATTTATTTTGAATAATTTGTTCATATTTTTGGATATATGATCTATTTCATCTACATCATAAGATTATTCATTAATTTATTTTAAATCAATAATTTTTTTGATTTATTTGGATTCCTTATCATCTTGTGGCTTCATTATGATCTCACTATTCTAGAGATTTCTATTGACATTCTCAACTAACATGTTCTTTATATATTTATATTCATGGATGAGAATTATTTTAGGGGCCCAAGTAATTAGTAGTACCCAAAGGATATTATAAAAAAGTGTTCCTATAGTAACATTATCACAAGGATACTTTCTTATATTGTATATGTTAGTAAATCATGTAATCATCTCTATAATAGATTTATTGGTATGCATACTAAAACTTTTAAAATATTTCATATTCATATCAAGTCCAGTATCTTTAAAATTATGTTTTACTACATGATTAACTTCTATGTGTTTCCATATTTCATGAGACATTTCTTATTAAGATATATGATTATAATAATTTTGGTCTAGACAAAAATGTTGGTTGTTCATAGATTTAATATCTAATTAAAACGAAATAATATCATTAAGTGTCCATTTTCCTTCCTTTTCACCAGTATTAATTTAACCATGCATGGAAATTTATATATAGGATAACCAATACTTATAAGAAAGGATGAATTGTGTGTTTTACAATTAACTATAGTTGGAACAACCAAAAGAAGGTGCATGACCCATATATTTTCCTTTGGGAGCACCAAGGATGTTTGAAAAATATGTGGCATTTTAAAAATATTTAAAATTTTAAAATGTTAAGATGTTGAAGATAAAAATTAATTTTTCAATATAATGAAATTTTCATTAAAACACAAAGATATTTATCTGATACCGAATGTTGGTTAGAGTAAAAAAATGGAATAATAGGGTTAAATAAAATTTTAAAATAATTTTAAAATGATGATATCTTCTAAAATTATTATCAGGAAATCAATCGATTTAAGTGAAAAACAATCAAAGTAAAGAGAGAGTAGAGGATTTTAAAACATTAAGAATAGTGGAAATTAAGTTAGATAAATTAAAAGTCACACATTGAAAAAGGATATCGAAGATAGCTCAAGAATGATCCACTACATCTCCTCCCCTCAAGAATTCTTGAGAGGGACATATTGCCCCCTTGGCTTTAATGGTGGTCAAGAAACCAAAGAAGGATGAAATAAATTAGTTTTACTTAAAAGAAAAAAAATGTAAGGATAACCTTGATTTTAATATAAACCCAGAAACTAAATTCCCTCAATTTAACAGTGGTTAAAACCATAAAAACAAGACCATGAAGAGTGGTGTTAGTTTTTAAAAACCAATTATAATGTACCCAATACTATTTCAATGATATAATGAATATAAAATATGGAGAGATAGAGAGAGATATAATACAGAATAAAATCCTTATAAAAATACAATAAGTGAGTGAAATAGATTAAAGAGAAGAGGCTAAATAAAAAGGATTAATAGAGTTGAAGCGCATATGCCATTTATTGATTGGGAATTTACATTTTCTTTAATTATCCTATAATTGTTCATTCTGGTTCAATCAATAATTTTTAATTGGTAATTTTTTACGTTATTGAGATCCAATTCTCTATTGATGTCTATTTATAGCCTTGGTAATTTTTTGAGGAACCTTTGGTGAAGTCAAGACATTAAAGAGACGAGTGGAAGCTTTTTGACAAACAATAAATGCCCCTTTGACTATTCTGGATGGAAGACACCAGCTAGATAGTGACATTTTTGTGGACTCCCTCATTGTTTTTCCCCAACTGGGTATTTGGTGAGCTCCACCGGCTATCTGGTGGGCTTTATAGTGCTTTAGGTTGTTTAGTTGGCTCTACCAAATAGAATGTTGTCTTCTACTGGTTGTTCAATGTTGTATCCTAGTGAGGGTCTTCAATGTTACCCTCAAGACTCAATTTTATGCCTTTGTTTGTTATAATAACTTCCTTTGATTATTTTCAAGCACTTTAATTGAAATAAACTCAAACCAAAGGTTAGAAAAACCATTAGTGGTTATGATAATAAAAAAAATTAGAGGATAAAAATTATCTTATGGTAACCTATTATCTAAAAGATCCATTAGTTCTTTAATGTTAGTATGACTCCATTATTAGAAATTATTTTGCTTCATTAGGGCTAAAAATGTTTTATATTAAGTAAAACTACAAAACAATGTGATCTTTTCACAAATATTTAACTTCTCAAATAGATTTAGAAAATCATGAAGATCATATTATACTGTCATTTTCATTTCCTCAATACAATATCCATCATCTTTTACAATTTTTCTCATATCAGACAACCAATAAACCATAGTCTTATCTATTTTAGTAGTTACATTTAGGTTTTCATCACATTTTCCAATCCATTTATAACTTTTATCTATTCTATGATAGATCAAGTGTTCTTATAACTCTTACAAACAAATTCTTCTTGAATAATAAATATGTAAACATAAACAAATGATTTCAGAAGGGTCATCAATGTTCTATTGCAAAACTGATAAACACTTTAACCCCATCCTCATAATCTTTTGTTAAATTATTGACATCCATCTATTTTCAATTCATATGAAACTAGTTTTGTTTAACAATATTCATATTTAACAACAAATAAATAAATACACATAAGGTATGATCTTAGAATCCTAACATACTATTTTTTATATATACACACATATAGTCATCATATTTGATATAAATTCTTCATATTTAAACAAATATTTTAGAACATATGAAAAAAAGAATTATATGAATACAAAATACAATAAAACTTATCTTTCATCCTAAAAAGTAACATATCATAATTCATTATAGTTAGTATTATCACTTTTTTAGCACAAAAGTTTATCCATACCATCAAACGTACTTACTAGATAAGTTTCCTTTAAATAAACCAAACCATTTAATATATAATTATGAATTAAAGGAGTTTGAAATGATGGTAGTGTATTGAAACCAAACAAATATTCTTTAAAATTGTATGAAAATAAAAAAATGATTTCTAAACAAAAGAAAAACTACCAAACTCTGATGGATTTCTCCATTTCAAAAGGGTTTTCAAAATAATTGGCTAAACATGATTCAAATGAAATATTTTAAATAAATAATTGAATTCATAAAAATTAACCCTTCCTTTAAAACTGCAAAAATTTAACCAAGAGAAACTTAAAGTATTAAAAATAATGTTTGAGTATTCATTTTCCAATGTGTTTTTATAAAAAACAAAATTTCACTCCCTTGCAGAACTTTATTTCAAAAAATCAATATAGATTTCCAAAATACCATGTTAATACATTTCCAAAATACCTTCAAAATACTCAAAGAAGTAAGAAAAGAATAAGAAGAATACTTGGAATGTTTCAACTAAAAAATTCCCCATGATTTATTGAAAACTATGCAGCCATGTATTTGATTAAAATTAAAGTGAGTTTAGAATGATAAAAACCACTAACATTAGAAATGATATATTGTGCCAATATACCCAAGTATTCTTTATAAATCAAATTTTGAGATTCTATTTCAAGGATTCAATTATAATATCCTAGGGAAATGCTTTGGGTGCTGTGTGTACCATTTTTTCAAGGAAGAAAAACCCAATAAGAAAAAAAACATGCAAGATCGATGAAAAATACTAAAAAACATGATTCAAATAGCATAGATTTGGTTTTGTGGGACTCAATTCATCCAAAATCTTCAAAAGGGTCATGGAAAAGATTGGATTCTGTGATATCTTGAAGGACTCGAGCAATTAGAGAAATCCATTAGAATTATTTTAGAATTGGGGAAATGGTTTTGTCAGTTCTAATAAAAAAAGAATTGATAAAATCTACATTTATCAATACTATAAAATCATCGGTAAAATTTCCTTTATCATTTTAGCGCTAAAGAAAACTACATTTATGATTGCTAAAGTGCTTATAAATACATGGGAGAATGAAAAAATGAATAAAAATGAATATATAAATATATTATAAATTAATATATAATAACAAATAATATTAATTTAATAATGTATAAAAATATTTAAAATGAATAAAAATTAAAAAACGAATTTAAATAAAAATGATTTATAATAAATTAATAATTAAAAATAAAAAAATAATTATTCTATAAAGATTTAAATACACAATATTAAAATGAAACTAAATATATATTAAAAATATAAATTAAAAAAATATTCAAAATATTAAATATGAATATTAAAAATTCATAATTAAATTTTAAAAAATGAATAAATTAAAAAAAAACATTAAATGATTAAATATATAAAAATATTAGGTAATATTAATTATATAAATATTGAAACATATTAAAAATTTCAAAAAATTAAAAATGAAAAAAAAATATTAAATGAAAAAGTATTTTAAATTAATAAAATTTAATAAATAAAAATGAATAAAATACAAAAATATTTTAAAAAAGGACTAAAAAATAATAAATAAAAAAAATAAAAAATTATTAAAAATTACATTGAAATTAAAATATTTACAATAAAGTACCAATTAAAAATGAATAAATAATAATTGAATATAGATTTAAACAAAAAACATTAAAATAAAAAATTATAAATTACTTGTACACACACACACACACATATATATTATTAAAATTCACATATATATAAGATTACCTTAATTATATCTCAATAACATTAACTATTGGTATTAGACATACATACACAGACATGCATAAACACATATAAACATATAGACACATATGTATATACATATATACCCATATATACATGCACATACACATACAAACACCTCGACACACATATATACACATGCACACACACATACATATAGAATCACATACATACATGCACATACCTACAAGAATACTCATCCATACACTTACATTCACATACAGACACATACACATAAATGCCAATACGTGCACATACACAGACATACAGACATACATATATATACATGCACATAAACATACATACACATCCATACACATACATACAGATAGATGAAAATTCACATGCACGCACATAGAGGTACATACCTAAATAAATACACATCCATATATTCTTACATACACACACATCCACAGAAGATTTCATATGGGTCGCTAACTGAGGTTCAGAGTTCGGGTCCTCTTATCAACTCACCTAGGAAAACAAATATTTCTTGACCAAATAGCACCCCATGAATCTTAAGGGTGTGTACATTAACCAAACTGGTTGAGATCTACCCCTTTATCCCCTAGGGGTGAAACCTAGTGGTTGCGTCTTTTCAGGGTCTTAGGGAGGTCTCATGATTGAGTCTCCTCGGGTACATTGTATGCATATTAGATTTTCATTATTTATTTATAATTAATACTCCCTAACTGGTTATAATATTTGAACTAAAAATTTAGACATGAATTTAGATTAGAAATTTTGTAATAAAAGTTTCACTATATTTATAATAAATCTTAATTTGAATTTTGTCTAGGAAATTTAATTGGAAAATTGATCTAAACTTTTCCAGTAGAAATTTATACTAAAATATCCATAGATGATTAGAGTACTCAAGGATTCTATATTAACTTACCACTCACTTGTATCTATAAGAATGAAATGGGTGATAATTGTAAACAAGTATTTAGATATTTTGGAATGATTTAAGATTACCCTGCAGTAGACCCATAAATTCTACATATTGAGTGATTTCAGAAGGCTGAATAGGCATGCCAAAGTTTGGAGAGGAAACCCTAGTATTCCTATAAGAAACAAATTATAATCATGGATATCTAAGTGAACTATCCATGTGGGGGAAATAATCCCAAGAATGGTTAAAAAATGTCCATCAAAATATGGGAAAGGAGTTTGTGACTTTGATGTGTAAATTTTTTCTGTAAATTTCTTGTGAAAAACTAAATTGCAGATTTCTAGTGAAAATTTGAATTGTTTATTAATATATTAATATGTTTTCCTTAAAAATTTAACCATGTATTTATGTTATAATTTTGGTTATAAAATTTCTAGTAAAATTAAAATACAAGTTAAGTTAAAATTTTCACTATAAACACATGTGGAAATTTGTACTATAATTTTCCAGAGGAAATTTACACTGAAAGTTTCCAATGAAAATTTCTAGTGAAATTTTAAATTTTTATGAATGAATATATTTTCATTATAGTACTAATTAAAAATTAAAACTAGATATTTTTAGTGGAAATTTTCTCTGGAAATATTTGATTGAAATTTGCATTGGGAATTTTCAATAGAGATTGTCACCAGAAATTTCCAATGAAAATTTTTATTGGAAATTTCACTATGAATTTTTTTTCAACTTTAAGTGAAAAATTGCATTTTTTATTTATGTGTTAATATATTTTCACTAATTTATTCAAACATGAATTTATTTTATCATTTTGATAATCAAAATTTTAGTTAAATTATGACAAAAAATAAGTTTAACTTTTCACTGAAAAATTAGGTAAAAATTTACATTAAAAGTTTCTAGTATTAAATTTAAATGCAAATTTATGGAGATAATTTTCCTTTTATATTTATGTATAAATATATTTTTAGGTAAATTTTAAACATTTACTTATTTTATAATTTTGGTAAACAAATTTACTAAATAAGTTTTCAGTTTAATTTATCATTATATATATTGTGCAGATACCACTAAAAACTATAAATTTCTATGCATATTCAGAATTTATATTTGTATGTGTACATATATTTATAGATGTGGGTGTGTGTTAATTTTAGTAAAGAATATCATTTTCTATGTTTTTTAAAGAATATAAATTAAAAAATTTCTTTCCAATTTATCAGGAAAAAATCATTAGTGTTAATTTTCATTGAAAATTTCTAATATAAATTTCATAATGTTAATTTTTAATTTAGTTTTATAAAATATTAATTAGTGTACACACACACAAAAAAATATTTGTTTTTATGTATAGAAGAAAAATATTTACTTTAATTTTCTACTAAATAATATGTTTTATATTAATATTTTGAAATACATGGTATGTAAAAAATATATATAAACATTTTTCAATGAAAATTTCAAGTGGAAATTTTCATTGGGGATTTAAAATGAAAATTCACATCTTTAATTTAAATATTAATATATTTACAATAAAAATTTAATTTTTTATTTGTTTTAAAAAATTTCTTTGGAAATTTTAGGTGGAAATTTCCCCTGTAAAATTCAAGTAAATATTTTGGGGGTAAAATTACACTGTTTGAATTTATGTGTTTATATAATTAATTTTTTTGTATATATATATATATATCTGTGTGTGTGTGTTAAATTTTACGTATTTATGTACTTATATTAATGTTTATGTCTGTATGAAGTTTTTCATTATGTTTGTATGTATGTATGTATGCACTTATACTGAATTTTTAAGATAAATTTAAATGAATAACTAAAAAAATTCAATGAAACTTTTTATTGGAAATTATCATTGAAATTATGAAATATTTTATTGGAAATTAAATTTTGAGTACAAATTTAAATGGGGAAATGGAAATTTTCACTATAAATTTTCATTAAAAATGTAAATGGAAATTATTAGTGTATATTGGAAAGTATATTTTAATTGTAGATTCAAATGGGTAAATATATATAAATATTCTAAATTTATATTGAAATTTTATAAGTCTCTACTAGAAATTATATTTCTATTAAAAATCTACACATATATATATATACATAATTATACACTATTAAAAACACATATTTATATATAATAATTGAATATATATATATATATATATAATTTTTTTCATACATAATAACAAAAAATATACACTAATTTCATTATTATAATATTTATAATATATATATATATATATATATATATATATATATATATATATATATATATATATCCACCACCCCTCCCTCCAAAGGTTCCCCTCCTGGGCTGGAAATAAAGGAAGATAAATAATGACACCTGAGTCCCCCCTTCAGTGGGCCCCATGTTTACGACTAACAATGAAGGTATAAAATATCAAATATGTCAGGAATTAACCTCAATAAGTAAATTAGGATTGGGAGATAGGTTATCAACCATCGAGTAACTCCATGGCATAATATAAAAGAACGGAAACCAAAACCATTTTACAATGAATGTGTGAAGTAAAAAAATACAAAGAGTCTCCAAATAAATACCCAAATGAAATCCTAAGGTTGTTACTTTGTGAAAACTATAATGTTTGGGCCCGTAATGTTCAGATTGTTCCCCAAATTCCTCCTAAAAACATAAAAAATGGTTTTTATATACATATGTATACATAGTAAGATCATACCTAAACTATCTTCTTCACTAGAGGTGCACATCCCAACCACCTTAAATCACTACCACCACACAATACAACCACCACAAAAAACATTTCAGCGTTAACCATGGGCCTTATTCTTATTTACCTCAATAATGTTAAGGTAATTCTCACAAAAACCAAGATTCCATGGGAAACCAATTCATTAGTCGAATATACGTTCTTAACTATTTTCATATGTGTTGAATCCAATAAAAAACACAAAAAGGTTCACCAATTTCAAGAACCACAATAATATATCATAGCTCAATCTAAATTAAGTCGAGAAGGTTAGTAAACATGCTCAAATATATAGGTAAAAACCATGAATAAATAAACTAATGTGATTATACCTTTCCATCAATTTCAATTAAACCAATTAATTATCTTCATTAAGCCAGTGTATACCATCTACCCAAAGGAATTAAAAAATAAATATATCCCCATATGTATATAAAAAGGATGGAATATGAAGGATCCCCTACCATAATTAAACCTTATTGGAGAAAAAAAACTAAAAACCAAGGATCAACCACCACCAATCTTGAAGGAATCACCATAGGATTCCTATTCACCACAAGCCTCCATTTAAAACCACCCAAAATAAAGAATAAAGCCACCATAAAAGAGTAACACTATAAATGAAAGATAAGGAAGGAAGAACGAGGAAATAAAGAGTTTCCTAAAACTGAAGGAATAAAATATTAATGATCTAAGAAGAACCAATGGGTTAAAACTCCATGAGAGGCAACTGGATAAGGGAAGGGAGAGAAGGGGTCGTTCAAGAGTCACAAAAAGGATTAGAAATAAGAAATAGGGGTTTCTGACCTCCTATTTATAAGAAACTCCCACTAGACTCTACCATTTCATGGTAAACAACAAAAACACCCAGTGTGGATCTAGTCAATGTGTGATCTAAATCTCTCACATGATATTCGCTTTTTTTGCTCTTTTTAAAATCAATATTTGATCACCCCCACAACAAGGTTAAATACATGGTGATTAATCCATCTTTTTCCTTGATCGGATTTCACCCACTCACACCCATATCCTGGATTTTTACTCTCATCACAGTGATGGATATAGTGTGTTGGCACTTTCTTTCCCAAATCACATAGGCACTCTGTCAAAATTTCATGCCCAGAACCACGCGTTCTCTTCGAATTTATGATATTCCGAAGGAACACAAGTAGAACACCATGCCAACATTCGCAACATCACACCTTCCTAAGGGTGTGGTCACATAACTCATTTTTTAAAAGAGCACACCCAAGCCAAAAAACCCTCTAAAATTGATTTCCAAGATGTTTTACAAGTCGGGGTACCCCCAAAAATACCAAAACACCACCTCAAACCTATAAATCTCCACCAAACTCCCCATAACATCTCCCAAATAGGAAGAAAACATAATGTAATGATTATTAAGGTCCAATATATTACATCAAATACCTATCAAACAATTATCTTCCTTGAGAATCATAACTAACCTAGAACATAAAAAGAGGGGAATGCTCTAAACTTCCATCCCATAAGATACCTTTGAGGGATCTCATTATAACTGAAACACTATCACCATATCACACCAACCTCATTCCACCTATTATGAAAAAATCAATGTGCACCATAATTTAAATGTCCACAAAGTTCAAGCTAGTTATTATCACAACCAACACACAACATGGATACAAGCACAGAAATTATGTAATTCCACCCTCCGCATCAAGATATTGTTTGCTTTGGGGGAAACTGAATCTCTCACATGGTGTTAAAATATTTCATAATATAACATTTCTTAACTATGCATGGGTTTCCCCCTATTTATATACTTGGATCTTTAAAATGAATCATTTGAAAGATAAAAAGGCATGTCGCATAAATCAACAAGATTCAAACATCACTTCAACCAAACAAATAAACAAAAAAATAAAAATAGTTTAGGTTATTGAGAATGAATCTATGTCTCATTATCCTAAGTACTCTTCTCCAAGACACCATTAATCCATAACTCATGAACCTAGGGAATAGTTAATCCACATATCACTTTCTTTCAATGGTCTTGGATCTCAATTGGTCACTCCAAAATTGTTGTATCATCCTCGATATCCAACTCTCCTCAGTCAATGACATGGGATTCATCGTGAAGATATCAAATGTGCTGAAATAAATGGAATAAATCATGGATCATGTCCATCCATAGTGTAAGATCCAACCAATACACCAACATGCTTCGACACCTCGAAGGGTCCCATGAATTGGGGAGAAAGCTTACTCCCCCTGCCAGACCTCCTCCACCCATAATGAGAATAATCATTTAATAACACATGGTCTCTAACCTCAAAATCTAAGGGCCTCCTCCAATGATCAACATAATAATTATGTCGATCATGAAACTCCAACTTCTCATTAACTACCTGAACATTATATGTTTCCATTTACACCATATTATGACTAATAACTGATGACTCCCCTACATTGGCCAAAAGTAGTGGAGAATAAAACGACCTCCCTTAAAATACTTAAACGGGGTCACGTTGATGGATGAGTGATATTTGTTGTTATAAGTGAAATTAACAAAAGGAAAGTATTTTTTTCCTAGATCAACCGATGTCTAATATATAAGCCCATAATATACCATTCAATTTCAGAATAGTCTTATCTATTTATCAATATGTCTAAGGTTAAAAATTAGTGTTGATGAGTTAATAAGTTCCAAAATAATGCAGAAATAATCTCTAAACTAGTGAGGTATAATGAAAATCCTGGTCTGATACAATGGACCTCAGAACTTGATGTATCCAAACAACCTCGTCCAAATTCCTCCTTGCTAAATAATTCATGATGTACGACTCCTTGATTTCATAGAAGTGATCCAAATTCCTTATTCTTTCCATGATTACCTAAATATCACCAAATAATCCTTATGATTGAAGTAATACTATGATGAGGTCCATTGAGATTCCATCCCACTTCTATTTGTGAACATCCAAGGCATGCTTCAAACTAGTAGGAACTTGATGTTATGCCTTCACCAACTAGAAGACTAGACAACAAGCAATCAAACTTCTCAATGCCCATTTCATCATGGGCCACCAAAATTGTTTCATCAAGCTACAATACATCTTAGACACTTCTGCATGCTCCACCATGAGTCATCTGTGAAACTCAAAAAGGAATTACTCAAAAATTAATTCTAGAATAAACTACCACCCCTAAAACAAAAATATGGTTATGACTATCCTATGACTATCCCTTTAGAGCATCACCATGGAAAACTCAGTCTCACATCATCTACGCCTATGAGTCTCCCCACTAAGACTCCTCCACTTTATAAATCATTGAATATTGTACTATCATCTAAAATAAGAAACCCTAACCATAAACTATTCATGTATCTAAGTGTGGGGTTTCCAAATCCTATATTTCTCACCAAACATCTATTCACTCTTGAACAATATCCTTTTGTGAATTATTAATCAGTATTTTAACCATAAAATTCCCCTTTACTAAGGTGGATATGATCTCAAAGTCATATCCCTAATGAAACATCATCAACCTCTACTGTCACAAATTCTGATCATGCTGAGAGAATATATTCCTTTAGCTCTTGTGACTGGTGAAGACCACATTGAACTCTCTCATAAGGTAATTTCACAATAACTTCAATACAAAAACAAATTTTTCTAGCTCCATATCATGTTTATAATAGTTATTCTCATGGGTATCTAACATTCTATACCAAAAAGAGATCTCTTACTTCTTATACATCAAGACTTTTCATAGGCCTAATGGCGAAGCATCCTAGAAAACTTCAAAAATCACCCCTTATTCTAGAATCTAAAGTAATAGATTTCTAATTTACATTTTTTAGGTATTCAGACACTACATGAAACTAATTATTCTACATAAAATCTTGATCATTCTTGTTGAGAGTTTTAAATGGGGTCATAATCCATTAGATGCATACCACCAACCTCTGGTAATAGCCCATGAGATTGAGGAAACTATGAAAATCTATAACATTCTTGGTTAATTCCTAATAAAACCCCACCTTGATATTTGATGGGTCCCTGACCACACCTTTTTGGGACAGCAAATGCACAACATGTGTCTAAAACTTTTACATTGAAAACTTTCCACATAGCTGGTGGTATTGAAGTACTTTTAAGATATCTATGAGACGATCGATGTGATCCTGGTATGAATTTGAGTATATCAGTATGTCATCAATGAACATGACTACAAAATAGTCCATGAATACTCATAACATGAAGTTCATGAGACCCATGAACATAGCTAGTAAGTTTGCGACACTAAATAAAATGACCACAAACTTGAAGTTCCCAAACCAACACCGATGGGAATTATTTATAATATCGTCCTCCTTCACCCTTAGTTGGTGATATCTAGAGCACATATTGATTTTAGAGATCTAACTAACCCCTATTAATTAGTTAAAATTTTCATTAATCCTTGAGATATGGTTGAAATTATTGATCTTCATATTGTTAAACCTTCAGTATTCTATCCAAAAATTCAGACTATAGTACTTCTTTATAGTGAATAACACTAGAGCATCCCATGGAAACACACTGGGTCGGATGAAACCCTTCTATACCAGCCCATCTATTATATTACTCAACTACCTCAAATAATATGGTTCCATATAATAAGGATTCATTTAATTTGAAAAGATATTCCGTTGTAACTTAATCCAAAAAAATGATGACACATCGAGGGGGTAGTGTCACAACCTCCTTTGGGAAAACATCCATAAATAACATAATGAATACATGCGCCTCCACCATACCAAAAACACATTAATATCATTTAAAACTCTATCATAAAAGATATAATGGGATCCAAAAGTCTACCACCCTTCCAACAACCTTGTTTATGGATGAAAAATATACACTGAGCATCCATATATGAGAATGAAACCATCCTAAAGAAGAAGATGATAATATAATGCATGGAATAGTACTAATAAAATTTGAGAATGAAATAAAATGTTTTTATCTATAAAAATAATAGATCCTCAGATGATAGATGAGGCCCCATCATCACTCTACATCCCCATCACACATCAACCAAGCTAGTCTGGCCTTTGATTAGCAAAGTAATAATGAGGGCATGAGAAGCCTCTCCATATACAGTACCAAAGAATGGAATAAGATGTGTAAAATAAAGAAGTGTGAGGGTAATAAATCAAACAAGACACAAATAATTTTAGATGATAAGATAATCGCACCTCTAGCAATCATTGGCCCCTCTAATGCTAGAACATCCATGGCACACAATTGTTCACGCCAGGCTCCTATGCCTCAATTCTGATATACTCTTCCAAATCCACACTCATTTTAGTGTCACTAAAGCTAGTGAACATCCTTAGGTCGTCCCATTCCACACCCATATCACCTCGATGAAGCATTGGACTAGTTAACCTATAATTGAAATGGACTCGTCGGTTACTAGTATTGAGGATGATGTTGAACCACAACTGTTATACCATGATGAGCTCTTAGAACCACTGGTAACTAACACTGAAAATGACCATGGACCCCAAAAACGTAGAACATTTTCCAAAACCACCAGTAAAATCACAAAAACTACTAGCCTCAGATGGTAAAAAAAATTACTAGGGTCAACTCCACACTATTGGGGACCTCGTAGGCCCTGGAACATAAGAATTAGCACTAACAATTCTACTCCTCGAGGAACCCTAGTAGATCCCCTCTCACAGAAACCCTCCACATTAGTGCATATACTCAATCACTTTCACCTTATTCATTACCTCTAAATACATTGATAACATAAAAAATTAACTTCATACTTGATATAAGGGTTGAGTGCCTCCTCAAGATGCCGCACTCAAGACTCCTCATCTGAAAAAAGATCAAGGGTGAAATGAAAAAGTTCCATGAACTTGATCCCAAGATCTCACCTGAAAATAATCCTCAATTGGACAGAAAGAAGTTATTGCCTTTTCATTAACATCGTGGTTGATTATAGGAACTACACTCATAACTCCTTCTAGAAGTCTTCCCATGAAACAACTACTTCCTTAATCTCCCTAATATAAAAATTCCACAATTGGCGTGATGAACCCCTTGTATAACTAACTTGCATTGGGACCTAGTACTCTTTACTTGACTGAATCAATCCAATGGAAATAACAAGCTCTTCAAAACAATGATTTTACCTTTATATTAGATATTCCACCTTAATAATTTTCCAAATATTTCTACTAAATGGAATACAATGTATTCTTTCATTGATCATCCCCCTCAACCAGGTCGACCATCTAGAAGTCAACCAGGTCCACCTCTTAAACCCCACTAGCTTAAAACACATGTAGATGGAATCTTTGATCTATAACTAAAAGAAAAATGAAGATTACCTAATCATGATAGTATTGAGTTTTATTAAGGTACATTAAATTATTTCATTTTAACTTCACGAGTCCACCCAATTCATCTAAGAACACAAACAAACCTGATTCATGAACCTCTCCTAGGTCTCTACCCTGTAAGCGGCACCACCATACTTGGTTTCTCATTTTACATAGAGTAATTCCATTGGATAACGTGGGGACAAAATCTCAAGTCATAGCTGGTCTCCCAGGACTAAGTCACACATTAAGATAGATTACTAACCCATACAATTCTCACTGTGCCAAACTCCACACTTCATCCCATCTCTCAACCAAAGCCTTTGATACCACACCAACATGACCCCTCCCTCTCAAGGTACCAATCATGGGCCGAAAATGAAGTAAGAGATAAAATGACCCTAAAGTTCCACCTTTAGTAGGCTCCAATTTGGAGAATAGAATCGAGGGTAGAAGAATATAATATATTTAAGGAATTACGCTCTATAGAAAATATAGGATTAGTGGATAGGATATAAACCATCAAGAAACTCTAGGACATAATATAAAAGAAATGAAACTAAAACTATCCCAAAATTTACAATTAAAGTAATAAAATTCAAAGAGTATCCAAATAAATACCAAAAAGAAATACTAAGGTAGATAATAAGTGACAACTCCAACGTTTAAGATAGTAATGTATAGCTCCATCCCCGAAGTGCACCTTAGTACCTAAAAAATATTTTGTATAAATGTGGGGTGAGAATAACATGTATACTTAGTAGGATCATAACCAAAATCTCTCGTTCATATGTGAAAAAAACAATGCATTGGTGGATAAAAAGTGAAACCAACATGCACCCAAGCAGGTCAATTAACCAATCCCATACTCACCATGGGATACTCACCAATTAATGCATCCAAATTTAGTAACCTAATATGAATCATATCAGTAAAAAGGATACACCACACAACTTTAACATTGATTTTTTCCCTTACACCACAATGTTATACATCCTACTGCTCTCATCCCTTCTATAGAATACTACCTAAAGACCCATGGGAAGAAACATCATACCAATAACCCTATGTGAAACTGGTCATCACATCCTCATCCACCATAATCACTTTCATAACAGGGTATGTAATAAATTTTTACCATGAATTACATAAACCTTGTTCCCTCATCCTACCATGCACAACCCCCACTATGAACCACCTCACTAATCTCATCAAACCGAACCATATATCCACTACATCTATAAGCCATCACAGCCAAAACGTAAGCTCCTTTCTTTAAAGAGAGAGTTGGGAAGAGGGGGTATCCATCCATTCATCCTCACCATCTTGGATTTTGGTAAAAACACACCCAAAAACATTTGGGTGTCAGCACATCATGCTCAACATGGTTGGGGTGAGTATAGAAATCATAATGAAAATAAAATACACAATAGTCACACACATAAGATCAACCTATGGGTTTACACCTAGAGAACTGTCACAACTCACGACATCACCACAAGGCCTCACAACCTTCACCACTTTTTTTCTAACCTATAAATTCATCACACCATCCAAACAAACCAAAAACCTCAAGATGCATTCTACAATTCCTTTAAAGTCAGGCCATTTCCATATTTTTACAATTACCAACAATTAAACTTTTATCAATAACATTAACTTTAGGTTTAGGAAAATCCATTTTAATAAGACATCCCATTTTAATTCAAGAGTTCATTAACCATTACAACTTATTCAATTTTAGTTTTGTCATTACATTTTATTTCATCACTACCATGAAACTAACACAACACAACACATCCCATATTAATCCACATTCCTCAAGTAAACAAGGCCCCATATCACAACCACATCTCATCAAAATAGAATCTTCTCTCAACCACATCTCATTACAACTGTACTTCACAACTACATCTCATTACAACAACTGTACACATCAACCACCACACATCCCAACCACTGCACTTCAAAACCATTGAACATTTCAACCACCACACAACACAACCATTTCACAACACATTTTTTCATTAATAAAGGGATTTAAATATAATTTTTTCAATATTTTAAAGGGAATCATCACACAAACCAAGATTCCATTGGTAACCAATTCATTAGTGGGATAAATGATCTTATAAATTTTCATATGTAGTGAGTAAAATTAAAAAATGCAACATAGTTCACCAATTTCAAGATCCACAACAGCATAACAAGTCTGAACATAAAGAAATATGAGAATACTAGTAAACATGCTCAAATATATAGTAAAAATAGAATAACAAATAAAATCATGTGATTTCTTCTATTCCCCTAAAATTTTAATTAAACCAATTAATTATCATCATTAAGGTAGATCAAACCATCTACTCAAAGGATGTTCAAAGCATGATATCCCCAAATGTACATAAAAATGAGAAAAAGAGAAGGATCCCCAACATTGATTAAATATTCAAGGAGAAGCACACCAAAAACCAAGGATCAACCCCCATCAATCTCAGAGGAATCACCACCGAATTCTTATGCAGAACAAGCCTCCATTAAAAAATTGCCAAAATAGAGGAGAAAACCACCCTAGAGAACTCCTCGCTAGATGAGATAGAGAAATAAGAAAGACTAGGGAAAGTGAGAGTTACCAAAATCCAAAAAAAATCCAATTTGAACAATCCAAAATCAACCAATATAATATATAAGATTTGGATGTATCCAGCGTTAATCCATTATCCGTGATAAAAAAAGAACTGATAAATATAACCCTTTACTATTATGGTTTTATGCTGATAAATACCACCATTTTCAACACTTTTTTAGCACTGGTAAAGAGTACTTTTATTAGAGCTTTTTAGCGCTGAAAAATGTATGTCTTTTTATAAGTTCTTAAATGGTTATTTTTAGGGATTATAAAAATTATATTTTATGAAGAAAATTAGAAAACATTAAAAAATATATATTAATATATATATATATACATTGATATAAATATAATATATTATATAAAATATGATTTATATAATATGAAATATTTAATCACACTAAATATATAAGATATTTAGTAGAAAATGGTATATAAATAATTAAAAAAGAATATTAATTAAAAATTTGATAATTTTTATTGAGTAATATTCATTTAATAAAAAATTCAAGATAGAAATACTCAGTAAAATAATAAATGACCTAAAATAAGTTGAAAATGAAGCTTGAACTTCAAATGGTCATTACATTTGATCAGAGTGTTGGTTTGAGCTCTACCACATATCAAATAGAATCTTGAGAAAATATATATGTCATGGTGACTTGTGGGGAGCCTCGTTAATTTTTTTTTCAAAAAAGGACTAAAAGGCCTCCAAAACTGAGTTTTTTTGTTAGGGAACCCCCATTTTGTAATATTTGATGGAATTTCATCCTCAATTAAGGGAGTCTCCTTATATTTTTTAAATAGATACTCAATTTATCCTCTTGTAATACACTCAAATAAATGTTATGACTTTTATATTTTATCATTTATCATAATTTTACAACTAATTATAATTAAATATACACACATTTATACATATTTGTATATATTTAAACATAAAAATTTAATTTTATAAATAAATATTTAAGAATATTTACATATAAAACATATTTCTAAATATATAAACCATATAAAAACAAAAAATAATATCCATTTTATTTAAAATAAATATGTATGAATATTTATATACCTATACATTATATATATAACGTGTATATATATAATTAAATTTTTGTGTGTGTATTAACAAACAAATATATATTTATCTATATATTCTAATATATGTATATGAATATGAATATATAATATATGTAAATAAATGTAAATATTTATAATTATATTTCTGGAAACACACATATATATGAATAAATATATGTATGTATGTATGTATGTATTTATTTATTTATTTATTTATAAACACAAAAACACACAAAACAAATTTTATAAATGTATTTAAAAATAATTATATAAATACATATAAATATATGGATAAAAATGTGATGAAATATATAAAAATGAATAGATATATAAAAAATAGAGAAAGAATCAATATAGAAGAGAGGTAAAGGTGAATATCTACGAGGGGTGGTCTCAGGTTCAAAACTCGGTGAAGGAAGGGGTGCGTGGGGGTGGACTGAAGGTGCTCTAGAACTGATAAATGGGAAGGGGTCACAAGAACTAATAAAATGGTTAGGGAGGGATAGATGAGAACTACTCGATCGTTGATAAAATGGGGTAGTCTCCCCCTTTAAATTAAAAAAAAATACTTTTATCATCATTTTATTTAGCACTAATAAAATGGGACATTATCTATTATTTTGTGTTGTTGACAAATGGGACCCCCTTTTAATGGCACTAAGAAAAAAAGTGATTTTTTAGCGCTGATAAAATCTATTTCTAACAATGATAAATATATGATCGGTAGTATTGAAAAGGGTTCAAAACACCATGGGAGGTGATTGGAGAAGGGAAAAGAACGTAGGTTTCGGCCAAGAGTCAGGGGATGGTTTGGAAATGAAAAACATGGGTTAGAAAACCTATTTGTAATCAAATCCCATTGTAATCCACCATGATGTGGTGAAAAACCAAAATTCCCCTGGTGGGTCCAGTCAACATGAAATATAATGCCTTGCATGAGATCCTTTTCCCCTCTTTTTAAAAAAGACATTTGACCACTACCATGACCTTAACCATGATGTAGTCCATGGAGTGGTGGTTCTTCTATATTTTTCCATGGAAAGACATCACACCCAAGTTCCCATCACATAGCTATTTTACCCTCACCACACCAAAGGTTACGGGGTGGTGAAATCATCTTTCCCATTTCACACAAATTCTTTTCCAAAATTCCATGCCCAACATACAACTAAAGATTTGGGTTTATCCAGTGCTACCCTTTATCAAGGAAATATAAAATCACTAATAAAGGGAACTTTTTATCAGGGCTAAAGAAATAGATGATAAAAACCCCATTATTATCTCTTTTTCATTATCACTAATAAAGCGTACCATTTGTTAGCACTAAAAAAGTGATGATAAAATCCTTCTTTATCATAGATTTTTTCTAATGCTGATGAAATTAGATTTTATCAATTCTAAATGGAACTGATAAAGGGTAATTTTTTCATCACTAAAAAAATCCATGATAAAGAGTAGTTTTTATCAGACCTAAAAAAATCCTATTAAAAGTTACCCTTTACCAGCGCTTTTATTTTATCACTAAAAAAAGGTATCCTTTATCAGTTATTTTTTGCAAGCACTGATAAAATATATATTTCATAAAAAAGTATATATCAATAAAAATTAAATATTAATATAAATATATATTTATATTGATATAATATAATATATTTTGTTAAATATGATTTATAAAATACTAAATATGCTTTTACACTTAATATATAAAATATTTAGTGAAAATGTCTTATAAAATAATTAAAAATACAATTAATTAATAATTTTCTAATTATTATAGAGTAATAGTCATTTAATAAGAATTGGATGATATAAAAATTAAATAAAAGAATGAAAAATATAAGATAAGTTGAAAACGTGACTTGAACTTTAAATGATCATAAATTTTGATCTAGGTGTCCATTCAAGCTCCACCATAAATTAAATTGAAGAATACAAAGAGATCTACACTATGTTAATTGAGGGGACCTAAGTCAATATTTTATTGGGGTCAAAAAGGTCCAGAATGCCTTTAAAATCGAGTTTTAGTTGGGATACCCAAATTTTTTCATATTCAATGAGATTAAACTATGTTAAAGAGGAAATTTTAGTCATTTTTCAGTGGAGAATGAATTTATTCTCAAGTATTACATTCATATTGATAGTAAGGTTTTGAAATTTTATTATATTTCATATTGTAGTTTTATTTATAATCAAATAGATCCATATTTTCTTATATTTACATATAATAAATTAATTGATAAATTAATATTCAAACATATTTACATAAAAATGTGTTTTTAAATATATAAACCATATGTAAATAAATATTTATTATTAATTTTATTTCAAATGAAAAATTATCAATTTATTTAACTTATAAAATGAATTAATATATATATACATATAAAAGTAATGTTTATATATAAATATGTGTTAAAAAAATATATTTCTTTGTATATTCTAATATATGCAAAAAATACATATTTATAATTATTTTTCCATGTATTTCCAAAATATAAATGTGTAGGTGTGTGTTCATGTAAATATGTTCCTATATGTGTTCATCATTATTGTCTAAATACATCATATATAAATGTATTTTTATAAATAAATCATTATCAGTGTCATTAAATATTACATATAAACATATCTATAGTAAATATTATAAAATGCATTATCAAAAATTTATATCAAAATATAAAATTATATACGAATATGTATAAATATGTATTGTTAAATATATATACATATAAATATATATGTCAATATATATATAAATATAAATATCTACATATTTTTTAAAATTTATATCAAAATATTAAATATATAGACATATTTTAAAAAAGTATTCAAAAATAATTATGTAATTCATATTGACTCACTAATACAAAATCAGGATATAGCCACGGCTTTAAAATGTAGCTATAGGACCAAAAACTGTGGCTATAGGTTATAGCCACAATTCTCACAACCGTGGCTAGTATTGGCGTGGCTATAGGGTAAAACCTATAGCCATGGTTCCCAACCGTGGGTATAGCCCTATAGCCACGGTTTGAATCATGACTATAACCCTATAACCATGGTTCCAACCGTGGCAACAACCCTAAAGCCACAGTTTTCAACCCGTGGCATAGGCTAAAATCACTCATCGCCTATAGCCACGATTAAAACCGTGGCTATAGACATATAACCATGTTTAGGAACCATGGATATAGACCTATATATATGGTTTAAAACTGTGGCTATAGGCCTACACATTTCGTAAAAAAAACTAGCACCATTCTGCCGGTGCTGGCCCCTTGCATCCTCCCCACCACCCCCTGCAAATCCCCCCCACTCCCCCCTTGCACCCCACCTGAACCTTAAAACCCCCATATGCACCTCTCCCCCTGCAACCCCCTTCCCACCTTGGAAAGACTCCACTCACCCCCTTGGATAGACCGCACCTCCTAGATTGACCCCCCGGACAATATCCCCCCGGACAACCCCCCCTCCTGGAAACCCCCTGAACAGACCCCCCTCCCACATGACAACCCCAACCGGACAGTATCCCCCCTACTGGACACCCTCCTTGGATAGACCCCCCCTCCTCGACACCTCCTCCCTCCTGGACGGACCCCCCGGGACAATCCCACCCGGACAACAGCCCCCCCCGGACATCATCCCCCGCTGAACCCCCCTGTATAGGCCCCCTTCTTGGAAACCCCCTCCCTCCTGGAAACCCCCTGGACAACCCCACCCAGACAGCAGCCCCCCCAGACAGCAGCCCCTCTCCACCCCCCTGGATAGACCCCCTCCCCTCCTATTGGAAACCCACCTGGACAGACCCCCCAGGATAAACCCACCAGAACAATATCCCCACCTACTGGAAAACCCTTTCACCTACCCTAATAGAAACCCCCTCCCTTTTAGAAACCCCTTGGACAACCCCACCCAGACAACAGCCCCCCCGGACAACAGCCCCCCTCCACCCCCTGGACAGAGCCCCCCTCATGGACACCCCCTCCCTCCTGGAAACCCCCCTGGACAACCCCACCCAGACAACAACCCCCCCTCCTAGAAACCCCCCATGGACAGACCCCCCAGGGCAACCCCACCCGGACAACATCCCCCCCTTGCTGGACAACCCTTGCACCACCTCTACTAGACACCCCCTCCTGGACACCCCCTCCCTCCTAGAAACCCTCCTGGACAGCCCCCTAGATAGCAGTGCCCCCTCCACCCCCCCGGACAGACCCCCCCCAGAAATTAGCCTCTCCCCCTGCTGGAAACCCCTTGCACCACCCCTGTTAGACACCCCCACCCTGCTCAAATCCCCCCTTGCACCCCACCCTACACCCCCTGCACACTTGTACAACCCCACTACGTCCCCCTGGACAGACACCCCCCACCCCGACACCCCACTGCACAACCCCCCCTATACCCCACCCTACCCCTGCACACCTTCAAAACCCCACTGCACAGCCCCCCATACCCCTTGAACCACCCCTTGTAGGTGGAATTATAGAATGCCACTAAAGCCGGAATAATGGTATCCTAGTTAAGGCATGGATACCTTAGGTGTAGGGAGTCATAGTAGCCTAGGTGTGGTATCATGAATGAAGACTAGGTGTGGTATCGAGAATCACTAGATAACACAAACCACAAGATGATGGCTTTTACTACATCATTTCGTATTCTTTGGTTCATATTTATAATAATCTACAACTTTCACGTATTTATCATAGGTTTTATTCAATTAATTGAAAAACATTGTGAAATGATACCAAGTCTTTTGGATATGATCTTCATATAAAGACCCTCAAATATTAGGAGAAAACATTGTACCAAAATTTTGAGAAACAGGAATCCCTCTATGGGAATTTTGGTGGACATATTAGAGTTTTGAAAGATGAGAATATATGTTTAGGAGTCGAATGAATAAATAATGATGTGGCCATGGAAATGGTTTTTTCTTGATGATTAACTACTCGATGCTACGGTGTTAAGAAGAAGGGTATTTCATTGGGAGTGATGTATTGAGAAGCACTTGAACTGATATGGAATTAGTGGTTATGTTGTACAAAATTGATAATCATATGACTTATAATGTCATATGAAAATTTTGTGCATAAGTATTTCCTAAAAGTATTCAAGTATCTAAAATATGACTTTGTTTTCTTTTGTGATCAAATAAGATGTGATAATATAGTCTAATAGATGGGATTAACGCTACCCCCGCCCCCCGCACACCCCATACACCCCCCTGAACCCTCCCCTGCCCCTTTCACCCTGCCCCTTGCACCCTCCCCCTCCCCCTGCAGACCCCCCTGATCACAAGACTCATGGAATATAATCACTGAGAACCACCGCAGGGTGTTATCCTAGAGTAGGGCCAAATCATGCCATTATCGCAGCATGACCGTGGTGTGACCACGACGTGACCGCCGCACTACAGCGTGACCGCGACATGACTGCGGCATGACGATGGTGTGTGGGCCCGATCCCACAACATTTTCCGGGCAATATCTTTTGGCCAGGAGCGAAGGGAGTGGGAGGAGGCGGGGTAAAATTCCGACCGTTGCCCCGCCAGAAGATGATAGAACAGATCAACTATTTAATATGCTATAATAAGGGATCACCATAGAAGGTTGTAGCAAGCGGCACAATGACACAACGTCGAAAGGGAAACAAAATGACGGAAATGAAACATACACCCTACAAAAACCATTTAAAAATTCATTCACATTTCCTAAACATGGAAATTTTATTAATAATATTCAAAGTGTGAAAAAGAAAGTGTCATGGTCAAGGAATATGCCTACTCGGGCAATGTCATTTGAGTTAAACGAGTATGATAAGAAAATTTATATTATTAAAATAAAACAAAAACTAACTAGCCACAAATCAAACACCAACATGAGGCATATGAAAGACTCCAACCAAATCTAAACATGATACAAATAAACAACACTTCTCTTTGGTTTATAAGACAGTGCACCTCCGTTGGAGGGGTTTTATTATAAAATCATGGCATTGTTTTATCACAAAATTCATTTAATTATATTAAACATTTATTCTAAAACTCATTCAGCACAAATAATATAAAATAATTTAAGAAACTAGATCAACATAACTATCACTGTGAGTTTTCACAGACAGTGCACCTCTGTTGGAGGGGTTTTGTTATAAAAACATGACTTTATTTATCAAATAAAATAATTATATTAAAGAAAACTTTTTCAAGATATTCAATTCAATATAATTAAGAATAATTAAGAAATAAGCTAAATTCAATTTAAAGCATTCTTGAATTTAAGAGGCTAGAAGAGGGATCATACCTCAAGGTTTAACCAAACCATCCACTTTGACTCTTGGAGATTTCTAACTAAATGTTGCTTCTCCCCCACTAGATATACACACCTTCACACACATGAAAGGACACCTAGACCATACGCACACACCCGCATGGCCATGAGCATGTACAAGGTGATCCTTGCACATATGCTTATATGCATATACTAGTATCCAATCACCTGCGTATGCATTTATATATATATACAAGGGCACACATAGCCCCATACGTGAATAATCACTTCCATGGTTGACTATACACATAATGGGGGGACCCATATACATATACTATCTTACCTATGCACACGCAGGCGAGTTGCCCTTAACTTGGCTACTCGAAACCAATGAGCAGGTATCAATGCACTACATAAAGGATAAACCAAAAAAAAGAAAAACATCAAGAGTTTTCTAATTTCTCAAGTGAATATGCAATTTCAAACAATAATAAACATGTGAAAGAAGAGAAAACCATGTTTCCTCAACATAAATGTTTAGAATGTGAGAAATAAGAAAGCGCAAAGAAAATCAAACACTTTAGAGCTACAAAGAAAAGTGCTCTCGTGTTGAGAAAAAAGCCTAATAACATTGATGTTGATAAACCCACCTTATTACCATACTTGTTGATATAAAACAACACTCAAATGGAAATGTCACATAACACACACTTCACATATATTTTTTTTACAGGAAAATAATTTTTCCAAATGAATCCTTCATATAGTGTTGTGGAATTGATTTGTAGGAAGAAGCTGAAGGAGGCTCAACAACCACATGAGGTTTTATCCAATTCATACCCCCCTGCACAACCCCCCTACAGACCCCCTTTCCCCCTGTAGACCCTCTTGGACACCCCCCTCCCCCTGCTAGTCCCCCATGTAGGGTCTTTTCTATTGGTTGTTTTAATGTGGAACCATGGATTCTAGATCAACCCTATACATTCTCCTAGTGGGTATGATTTCTATCTACTCATAGTGGTTGACCAGTGTATTGGTAGCCCTCCACTTCATGATCTCTATAAGGGAAAGAAGGTGAGGGAGATAGTAGTAATTTCATCAAAATAGAGGTATGAAATTTCCATGTTTGGGTAATCATGGGTTTTAGTAGAATCATGGGATCTTATTCTACCCCTACATATATTAGCAATGGTTGGGGAACCTCACCTATGAAATCTATTTCTTAGACTTCCATAAGATAATTTGAATCAAAATTTGGGTATTTTTTCATGATTAGGATGACTAATATGACCTATGTTACTCATTATATCATTTTCTAAGGATATTAAATTCTTAACGGGTTCACTAATCCCTGATGTTGATGCCCAATGACACTCATCCTCTATTGGCTAGTCACATGAGGTATTTTAGGCCATAACCTAATAAACTAGAGGCTCCTCACCCAAGGAATTTCATGCTCTTTGCATGAGGAAGGATGACATTATGATGCATTAGGAAAGGTGATTCATCATATTCTAATCACATAATTAATCTTATACTTTTCAATAATTCATATGCCAAAATCTCTATAAGTATAATATCACATCAGCAGTAAAATGGATGTCCATGACTTCAAGAGAATTTTTTCTCTTGTTTTAACCAAAGATTCAGATTCCTAAAACATGGGCACTCACACTTCATTGATCCATATTAATACTCAAACAATATTCTATTCAAAATTAAAATCTTTTCATCTTGAAGGGATCTAATTATAAGGGGGAGTGATCCTGGGTTATTAAATATTTATCAGTATAATCCCATGAATCATTAATATAAATATAATAATTTTAATAATAATTATTTGTAGGTTCCCTAGTGAATATATGTGCACATGATCAATGGATATATTCAAATTCTTTCTTAAAAAAGCTATTGGTTATTAGAAAACCATTTTTTAACATAATAAAGAAATTATGGAAACCAGTTTTTAAAAAAATCAGGAAATTATAGAATTCAAATTAAAGGTTTAGGCAGAGGGAACCTACCCTAACCTCAAGACGCATTGATTTTGATGACGACAACTCGAATCTTCCTTTTTTATATATAAGGACACCTAGCCCCTATGTTCATATTCTTATGGACAAATATGCACAATGGGGTCCTTATATATATGTTAGTACTTGCATATACCCCTTTACACATACACATGTATGCATTTTTCATATATATATATATATAAGCACACCTAGCACCAATATATATATTCATACTGCCATGAGTGAATATATATAAAGGGGGAACTTATATATGTATATGCCTACCTATGCATACACATTTAATCCTTATTCAATTGCGAGTCGAATCCACCTCAACAAAATCCAAAATTCACAACAAAAATATAAGGAACCCAAAATTCACAAATGAACTAATTAAAATTAGGCCAAAGAATAAAAACAGAATAAACCTTACCCAAATACGATGTTGAATTCACTATCATAAATGGTGGTGGATAGAACCGGCCTCATCATAAGAATCCACCTATAAGAAAATAGTGGGAAAAAATGAGATATAATGACTTCTTATATATATTTGATCAGTGTGTTAACTGTGCATGATAAATGATACATGAATCCATAAACAAAAATGAACAAATAATATTGAGATTGATATGTACATCCCAATAAAAAATAACATGATCCTTAATAAACCTCTTTTTTTCAAACATCACATTCAATTGCCTATTCAAAAATCAAAAATCACCAAAATATTGGAATAATGTGAACTTCCATCAGCACTTAAATGCGAGAATTAGGGATCAGACATTGTTCTTATCTTAGAAAATCCATTCTTTGAATGTATAAAATACCTAAAACTCTTTATGCCTATATCCTTTTTGATTTTCTAAATTGAAACCTCATTTTAACATGTTTTTCTTCTGGAATTCACCTTTATTCTTAGTTTATATAGGTTTATCAATTTTATAAAGTAGAAAATATTCCTTATTTTATTCTTACTCAATCCCCCCTCACCCCACCCAGCCTCCTAGCCTGCACCAGCCCCCCAACCCCCTAGCCGACACTAGTCCCCCTAACACCCCTGCACCACCCCACTCCTTCCCCTATACTAGCCTCCCCACCAAACTTGTCCCCTCCCCCCAAAACCAGTCCCCCTCCCCTTAGCCTGTACCAGCCCCCAACCCCCCTGTCCAGCACCTGCCCCAAACCCCCCACACCCCTGCACCAGCCCCCCTAACCCCCCTCCACCACCCCCACCCCTTCCCCTGTACTATCCTCCCACCAAACCAGTCCCCTCCTCCCAAAACCAGTTCCCTCCTCCCCCCTACACCATCCCACTTGCTTGCACCATCTCCCAACCCCCTAGCCCTCACCATCCTCACCCAATTCCCTCTACTTATATTTTTCAATAAATATAAATGTGAGATAACTTGTTCTTATTTCTGGTGGTATCTATTTTAATGTATTTGGGGATTACCTACTCAGTTTTATACTCACCCATTACTTGGGAACTTTGGTTCCTTTTCAAATGTTTTGTACCAAGATATATGTAAAGGCATGGTGTCGTACTTCTCAAGTGATGCATCATAATGTTGTAGGCTTGGATCTTGGAGTTGGATCTTGGTGCTGGTTTGGGGTGATGCCTATGTTGATGCCACATCAGTTTCATTGAGTTATTTCATTATTTCATGTATGTGTAGTATCATTTATTTTATTCCATCCACTACTTTGATATTACATCTAGTTTGGGTTGAATTTAATTTCATTAAATGCATCATATAGAACTGGGTTTCTTTGTTTTGTATTCAGTAGGTTATTCTCATCTCTAGAAAAATAATCCCTCAATGATCTAGTATTCCCCTGGAACATATTTATAGACTTTGATGTTCTAGGGATTCTGCCTAAGGTTAATAACACCTCTTCCCATTCCCAATCCCATAGGTTAGAGGATGGATGTTACACCAGTGGGAGGAAACTTTATTACACATATGGCAGATAACCTCAACATCTTTGAGGCCTCAATCCCACTATCATCCTTGTTCTAATTATATTTTATTTAATTTTATCTTTTACTTTTGTTGGGTCTATTTATATTGATCGAGAAATAGTTTGAGTGGTCACCTGAGTACATTTTTATTGAGAGCGAGGATCTATCTCCAGGAACATTGGGATATATGATCACTCAGAAAAAGACTAAAAAGGGGGTATCTATTTACCAGGCCTAACCATATTCACCCACCCTCACTTTTTAGGTGTGGTTTCACTACTTGGGTGCCTCTATCTAGTTCCAAATCAATCAACTTCATATTTTATTATAGGACTGTGGGTTATTGTTCACTGAGCCACTTGTCCCCCCATTTTATCTCTCTAAGACCTCCTTGGCCTTATAGCCTTCCTCTTCCATTGAATTATCAGCCCCTATCCCTATTATGACTAAAATTAGAGGCCTTACAAGCCAATACTATATTCAAATTTCTATTGATATCAGCAGCCTGACTGCCCAACATGAGTATTTGTTGGCTTACCAAAGCAAGGGGAAGGGACAAGCCACCAAAAAGGTGAAGAGAACTGCTTTTTTTAACCATAATACCCAAACCAGAACATATTTTAAGATTATAAAGGTACTTTATGAGTATCCCTCAACATAAACTCTGACACAGACCACGACTAAATTGTAGAGTTCCCTAGTAGTATATGAGCAGGCTGCACCCATTACCCCATATTAGACTCCTCTTATTTTAAACCAACCCATTCTAGATGGGTAGCCAGTTGCCACCTTGGTTTCACATTATCCATTATAGGTAACTATTCATTCTATTAATAATACCAACCATCTTAAGTATCTCTCTCCTGATGAGAAGGATACTCATATGGAAAACACCAGATAGGGAGCCTGTGGATGTGAACCTAGAGTCTTAGGATCTTCCCATTCCCCAATTTTTAACGATTTTGAACATAACTTGTGTTGGATATGTATTTCATTACACTTGTGATTATTGTTTGTCTGTTTTATATGCATTTAATGAACATATAGGATAATTTCTTAACCACCACTTATTTGTACGCATCACTGTTTATCATTTTTGACTTAACCACTTTAAAGTAAAGGAATTTTATGACTGTGGACTCGCATCCCCTTGCTCATAACTGAAATGTGGTTTCCAAGCACACCATATTCATTTTTTATTCACCACAAGCCCTACATATCCCAGGAATCCATATATGGAAATATGGACATTATGGAGTGTGCATCTCAGAATAGTGAAACAAAATTAAGTGAAACCTAATGAAAACCCAAAGGGTTATACCAATTGGAATCTAACTCAAGGATACAAGGATCCAAAATCATGCACTAATCCCCAAAACTAACCCACACCTGCAAACATAATGAGATTAGTCCTCACACGAATGGTTCAAAAACATTACCTTCAATCATATAAAAATGGTCAACAATTTACTCCCCGCTTTGAAAATTAGCAGGATCCCTGAATAAGAAAATTACTACCCTTGAAGACAAACACTCCCCTTTAACCCGATACCTTTCGGGGTGGCATAATTTAATCAAATAAAAACATATAACACACTTTCTTAGGTTTCTAAATTAACATAAAATGGTACCAACCTCCAGGATGGGACAAAACCCATAAAGCACAAGAAAATAAGGAAACCCATATTCCAAAAGTCGCATTTATTTAAAAAACACTACGTACATTCCCAAATAAAAAAAATCCATTTTCTCATAACTCCAATGATTTTAGAAGCACAAAAACATTTGTAAAATTTTTTATTTCTTTTAAAATTCAACTTTTTGTAGGGAGTTCCAAATTTTTTTCCCGATTTTAAAAACCACCAATTCCCTTACAAAATAAAGAATCAACTTGAATGCTCAAATACCATTCTCTAAACTGTTTTCCACAAAATTCACCCACAATTAATTTTTTTTAAATATTATCCACTAAATCATCATCCAATGAAAATAAAAAATATTTTTTTGGAACACAACCCAAGGGATCAAAAATTATCATAAAATTGTATAGCCAATGATTTTTATAACTAAAACATTTTCCAGATTCCATAAAAAAATCAACCAATATAAAAAAATAAATAAAAACATAGAAAATAAATTCCATTTTATAAAAAATAAAAATGGAGTAACCCCCAAACCATAAATCTTTAACAAAATTCAAATCCATTTTGTAGACAAGCTTAAATTCTTCATTTCAAACCAAAATAACTTTCAATAAAAAACTCACATTTTACTACAAATGGTTTGAACAATCACCCAAAAATGGGGGAACAAAAAAATCCATTTAAAAACCAATTTACATCATCAACATAAAATAAGACCCACCTTGACTGAACTACTTGTGCATTAAAATTTTAATGGGTAGACTAAACATATAGTGAAATGGTATACATGACCATGCTTTACTAAGCCATATTGTTAGATAGGTTATGGTCCATTTATCTAATATTCCATATAATGTCATTAAGGTTGAGTGTTTGTTCACTACCTTGTTTATCCGACCATGTAAACTAACATAATTCCATCGAATTTTTTTTCCCATCACAAAATTTAATATGAGACCTAAGGTAACTCACACAATATAAATGAGGATTTTCACATCATCACAAAAAATCAAGTGAAATTACAAATTCATAACTCAAACCCCAATAACCATGGAATCTCATGTGTCATTATGAAGGGTGGTGACAAAGAACCCACTCATGACCAACCACCAAAGTCTTGATGACAATCCCAACAAAATCATACCCAATTTCCCTAGATAACAAGTGATGGATTGGAGAACCAAGGTCCCTATACTGAATCCTAGGATCTAATAACATTTACAATGAACTATCATGGAGATACCATCTTAATAGACACATACCCTGACCCACCACTAGCCCAAAGGGGGTTCTTGATACCCCCAATCTAGATACTAGTATATGGGTATTGAGAAAACCCTTTTGGGAATGATTTATCCCATGAATATTAATTTGAAAATAAACAATGGAAAAAATAATTAAAAATCCTTAAAAACATAGTATAAGAAAATATCCATAAAAGGATATAGATTCAACTAAAATAAAACAATGTGGAAGAAGATAAATAAATATAATAGGATAAAAAAGGCCGATACAACAATCTAAAATGAAAATAGATAGAGAAACAGAACCAAAAAGAGATCCGATAACACAACCTATGAAATCTGACCACTCATCACTTCCCAGTCGTCTATTCATAAATAAACCCAAAAAATGAACTGAAATAGACTACCAATTTCACCCAAAATGTTTAGAAACGCTAAAAAAACCATAAGTAAATGTACCTCAAGTGAAATGATGAACGCTTGAAGAGGAGAGCTCAATCAAGAAGAGGGAAAGTTTGATCGTGTGGAGGATGGGGAGCTCGATTGAGAAGAAGGAAAGCACTGTCCAACACACCAAAAGTAGGAGGAATGCCTGAAGAATGTGCGAGGGATAGAGGAACTGCAAATGGAGAAGCCAACGAAGGATGGAGGAACCACAAAGGAGAAGCCTGAGAGGATATTATGAAGGAGAATCGATCTGGTGAATATCTACTGAGGATAAGGGTTTTGGGAGAGAAAATATCGAACACGAGGGTGGGAGAGGAAACCTGAGCGCGAGGGTGGGAGAGGAAATCGTGAGTGCACGGGTGGGAGAGGCGAGCGGAAACCCGAGCGTGAGGGTGGGAGAGAAAAATTAGAGGGAGTTGTTGCCACAGGGGAGAATCTCTCTGTGGTTTAATCTTATCTATAGCCATAGATAAATTAAAGTGTGGCTATTGATCCGTGGCTATATGTCATTTTTCTAGTAGTGAGTTAATTATTATCCATTTTATTTTAAAAAATATCTAACCATTTTTTACATTACCAAAATATATGAATATATATATATGAACAAACTTATTCAAATGTATATATAATGTTTATATATACATATGTGGGTGTAGTAATAAACATATATATATATATATTATTTATATTTTAATATATGTAAATGAATATTAATATATAAAATATTTAAATAAATTTAAGTATATATATATATCACAAACACACAAAAACATATATTTGATAAATATATTTTAAAATAATTATATAAATATGTTAATAAAAGATATGTGTGTTTATATATATATAATAAATTTAAATATCACAAATTATAAATTAAAACAAGATTGGCATGATGGTAAAGGTATTGAAATTGAAAAAGGGTGGTCTAAGGATCAAATCCAGGCATCCACATAGGTGAACATTAGGCTAGCAAATGGAAAAGAGTTGAAAAAGGGGGTGTAGAAGAATAAGATCTAGGTGGGGTGTTAGGGGGGAACTAAAAAGCACCAAAAAAGGTGGTGAAAAGTGTGGAAAAAAATATTAAATCTGTCTTTTAATGGTTCTTAGATTTACAACACTTTTTAGCGATGTTAAAGCTGATTTGTAGTATTTTGAAAATTGATATTTGTAGTAGTGAAACCATGACTTCCATGGGAATTTCTATGTTTCCCATGAAACATAGGCAGACTACCAGGCTAAAATACCTAGCACCCCATGTTCACTAGAGTGTGGTGACATAACTCGTTTTGTACATGATCACACCCAAGCCAAATCACCATCCAAAATGGCTTGACAAGGTTTTTTACCAGCCTTTGGAACCAAAAAAAGGCCAAAAAACCCCCTCAATCCTCAATATTTCTACCAAACTCTCCCATAACATCTTAAAGACTTGGAAAAAATACAAAGAAATGGTCAGGAAGGTCTAGGTAAATACATATATCTATAATGTACAATTAAATTATTGATAACTTTTATATAATAACTATTATATAAAATATATGCGATAGTAAATATTTATATTAATATTATTATATTTATAAGTTTATAAATATAGAAAAATAAATAATTAAACCATGACTCAAAAAAATATATTAGTGTACTATTATGTGGAAATAGGTTTAGATGCTCAGATTGGACCCCAACTTGAGATGATATTAATTTTTGGGGGTGTGAAGATTTTATAAGGTAGGTAAGAAGGGGTATGATAAGTTATACATTGAAACCGCACACACCTTCTTTGAAAAAATTAATCCATCATACTAACCGCATCCACAATCTCTGAATTCATTACTACTATAATTTTGATATTTAAGAAAACAAATATGTAAATATTTTAACAATTTTTATTCACATCCCATGATCCTCACAATTAAAATAGTGCATATTACATATACAAGACAATGAAGAAATTTCCATATCTCAATCCTCCCTATCTCCCTCCCTAAAAATGCTACCAAAACATGAGGGTCACAACAACGATGGCAGCATACCCTCCGTTATACAGTTGAGGATCTCTATTATGTTTGATCCCTACTCCATGTAACCTCTACTTCTAGACAAATTCATTGCTCTCTAAACCTATGTAGTGCCTTGGTTTCTCGATCCTTCTCCAACTAATACTTTTATTGTAGTGATGGTGGTAACCTGGATATCCATGGAGTTGCTGGAGGTCAGCTTCAACAATACTGCCATGTTTTAAAAGTTAAGACACACCGATCACCTCTTGATCACCAATGTCACAATTTCATGGTCCCAAGAATACATCCATGGGATGGGGTGCATCCCCCTCCATATCTGCCACTACATGTGGGGGTCCCTCACATCGAACACCCACTTCATAGAGCTCTGCCATCAGACACCCCAGTATGTCGGGTGCCAAGTTTCTATTGGGATTCCACTCAATTTTGGAGTATATTTTGAAGGGATTTTATTTTTCCAAACCTTGTACATGTAGATTAAATAACAATATATATAAAATATCTCTATTCCTTACTGATATATTTTTTTAAGATATTATCATTATACCACTTTTGAACATTTTCATGTGTATGTTCTATATAAAAAATCATTAATTACCTATATGTGAAATCAATATAATACATATGATATATATGTTAAATTGAAAATGACATTCAATTATGTACATTACTCAATACAATTAGTGAGTATTTTTAATTAATATTAATTTTTAATTATAATCCTTTATTCACTAAATATATTACAATATTATGCAAATCATAAATATTTATTTTTATATAATTAATATTTATATACATTCATATATATCTTTATATTTAATATATACTATTTATTAACCTTATAAAAAATTATTTAATTAATAAAATGTTTAATATTTTTCTAAATTTATATATTTTTAATTTTTATTTGATTAATTTTCATTATATATATATATATTTAATACATATACTATTTATTGGTATTTATAATTTTTGTATAATATAATAAATTTATTCATTTTTATTAATAATTATATAACTAATAAAAATTTCAATATTTTTGTAATAAAATAAATAATTAATTAATTATTTAATTAATTTTATTTGGACTTTTATTATAGCTAAAAAATCGTTGATAAATGATTCTTTTATGGGCGCTAAAACTAATGTACAAGAAAAGGGAACTGTTTATCATCCCTAAAAATAAAGCATTGATAAAGGGAACCCATTATCCACACTTAAAAAGTGCTAATTAAGGGAATCCTTTATCAGCACTAAAAATGAATTGATAAAGGGTTCCCATTGTTAGTGCTATTAAAGGCCTGTTTTTTAGTAGCGTTATGACTCGTTCAACAAAAAAAAATCTCACATACTTCAAAATTTCAAAAAGATCTACATTCATCGCTCACTAGAGCTAATTTTAAGGCTTATTGGACTAGTTTTATATGGAATGATTGAGAATTAAAGTGTGGTCATAGCCGGGTTTATATTTTCAATGAGTTTTTGGAGAAGAATTTAGAATTATGGTGGGTTGTCATTGGATTACATATAATGAATTGGCATAGAAGTCAGATGGTTTTTCTTAGGTGAATAGCTTGACCTGGTTTTAGATGTGATAGAGGATAATTTGACAAGACTTCCTATTTTGGATGTGTTTTATAGGACCTATACAGATGCCTCATCTTATGTTGAACTTTAGAGGGTCAGTGTTGACCCTGAGAGAGGATATTGATGATTATGGGTTGAGGCATTGGACCAATGTTTTATTCAATGTTTATCTTATTTGGTTGGGGTTAAGAAGGTTTATAGACCTAATGGAAAATATGGATGAGTTCACACTCATAGTTATTATTGAAATGGATAAAGATTAGTGGTCATGGATGTTGAGGTTCCCAGATGATTGTTTGGGGACAGTCATGTAGTGTTGAGCTTATGGGTTGAATGATATGAATCATTTAGTTTTTTAGGATTTTGAAGTCATTGAATGTCGATAATTTTTTTATTATAGATGTTGCCCCCCATTTTTCAAATGGGGAAGAGAGTGGATGTGTTGTGGGTGGCCAACTCTAGCAACCGATTAGATGGAGAAGGCGATAGGAGGGGCTATTAGAGGCCTATAAAAGGAGGCTCTTCCCTCTGGTAGACCTTATCAGTTTCATAAAAAATATTAATCAGCATTTGTTTATCATTTATATGTGTAGTATTTTGTGAGGTGGTTTTCCCACATATTTAGAAGAGATATTTATGAAAGTTTTATCTTTATAATTTTAAGGGATTGTGTACTAACTTTTACCCATAGTGATAGATCTATTTTCCCATGGTTATTTAGCCCTTTTATTTTATGGGGGGTTTTCCACAATATTTATGGTATCATTTATTTCCATATTTTTTCACTTTATTTTGTCTCTTTATTATCATTGAACTAGTGGGACAACAATTTATTATTATAATAAGTAGTATATGAGGATAGTTTTTATCTCATTGTTGTTCAATTTTTTGTGTATCAATAATTCTTATTAATTTGAGTATGTTATGTGATTGCGAATGTGGTTGATCTATCACATAAAGAAATTAATATTTATTTTAAATACACCACTATGAGACAGAAGAGGTTTTGGACTGACGACATGTCCATATGGTAGAGAAATTTGAAATTGAAAAATAAAAAGGGAATAATTTTCTATTATTGAAAATTAAGATGCAAGAGTTGTTGTGGAAAGATAATTTCCTACATAAAATTGGCGAAGGAACATAAAGGGTGACGATATAGTTTTATTCCAGAGGGAGTAAGAATCATGACATGGATTTAAATGTGGAAAATTCTTTTGGAAATGGAGATATAATAGTTAGTGAATTTTTTATGAATATTTGAAGTTGGAAACTTCTCAAAGACGCATGTATAATCGACTTAAGAGCAACATGGAACGTGGCATCTCGATGGGAATGGTTTTATCATTATAAAACTATCCCGAATGTACTTATGTACATGGGGAACGACCACAACTGGAATATAGTTACAGTCAATACCATGAAACCAAAAATGCATGATGCTATTTTTATAACTGTCTAAGGTGTACTCCATGTGAAGAGATTAAAGAAAAACATATTGTATTTGGGATAATTTTTTAATTTCATTTGCAAGACTCACAACAAGAATGGAGTGATGAGAATTATGAATGGTGTGCTTGTGGTGATGAATTAAAAGATGATCTCAGTGAACCTATATGTTCTTATTGTTGAAACATACATGGAGGTAGATATAGTTTCCACATAAACTATACTAACAAAAGATTTGATGATGTCCTGGAATCAGATATGGAATCCCACCTTTTCATTACAAGAATATTTCTTTTCAATAAACACATTTATCAAATCGGAAGATCTTTTAGGTTTAGTGTCTTGGAAATGAGGTATATATTACATGAATTCTATAAAGATAACATAAATATAAACATTAAAAATTATTTTGGGATACTCCTTTTTAATTAATTCCTATTTCATCTCACTTAATCTCATATTTGTGGGAAATACATCAAATAAAGGGGTGATCATAATGACCTGTAAGGGAATAAACAATAGAAACACTTAGTATGTTATTAAGTGGCATATAACTAGGCATGGTAATATGAAAATGAGGCATAAAAAAAGAAAGAAAGTGAATCATAAAATGTAAATGTGTCTATAAAATAAAATAGAACATTCATAAGAATATCACCAAGGTACATCCCCAAGGTGTCATAAATCATAATTACCAAGGTTATTCATGAAGGCATCATAAAACATGTCATCTATAGAGTTTAAATTCGTTACCCAATGTATTGTAGTGCAATCAGTGTTCACCCTTAATATGTATTAATTTCATGTGATCCACAAAGATCATAATAAAAAATTTCATTAATAACCTTTGGATAATTAAGAACAGGTTTCTTATCGAAAATCTTAGCATACAAAAGAGCTTAAACACGTGATCATTATGTCATTTTTAGCCCATGAAAAGGGGGTGTGGGTTTCTTATGTGTTGATACTTGAATAAAATAAATCATATTCACATATAGTTGAATAAAAATGGAAAATAATTGGATTTTTGTATTCAAAAAAATTAAATAAAATAGAATTTCATGAGGAGAAGAGAGAAATTGAGAAGTAAACCAGTCGACATAACGAGAGTAAAACCTGGTTTTCGAAAAGGGTAAGTTGAGAGGGGGAAAGGGTCTCCCATTGATAAAGCATAATTTTTAAGTAACGTTATGATAAAAATTGTAATATAAGAGGAAAACCATAACATTTAGAAGGAATATATGAAAAGAGGTTCCTGAGTTGAAGAGAAAAGAAGGATAATTTCCTAACCGTGAAGAGTTACTCCTAGATCTTGTGGAATTGAACTATGGGGGTTTGAGGAAACCATTTGGGGAATCCATGGGAGGAAACACTAATATATATTCCTAGATAATAGATTTATATTGAATTTAAATAGTGTAATGGGTGGGTATTTATAGAAAAAAGTGGAAGTTTTTTAATAATTTTCCAATATAGTCCTTGGAAGTATATATTGTAGAAAAAGAAAAACCATTGTCCTGACCATGGTTTTTCCCATGGTATTAGATATTTGGGTCATATTTTATGCTATTTTAACTCATAGGAACTGAGAATCATATTATATTACTTCTTTTGGTATGGAAAAATCAAGTTTCCACAAAGTAATGTTTTAAAAGTCATACTTTCCATTTTAGACCTTGTAAATTAAATTATTGTTTGGAAAATTGATTTGAATATAATAAAACACATGGTATTAATAAATTAATATATTATAGGTCATGTATTGTAGATAAATAATTATTACATCATTATGAAATAATTATAAAGTCATTAAAGATACTAAAAACTCATCCAGATCGATAGAGGATTTTTCTATATCATCTTCCAATGTAGTGAGGATATGTATTTAGTAAAGAATATTTGTAATATGAAACTTAAGCTAGGTATCTTTTGAATATCTAAATGGGATATTAAATTTAATCCCATCACTTATAAGAAATACAACACTCATATTTTGATTATATTTTATGGATTTAATTGGGTGTATTAGCACCCAAAATCCTCAATGATTTTGCTTCATGCAGTGGAAATATTATCAAAATAGATCATCGAACGCTTGAAGGAGAAATTGGATTTCTTTTCTTAAATTCTACTTGATTTGAAGTTATTCTCTCAACATCTTGATTCTATCACATTTCATTCCAATGGTAGTAAAATACGGTTATGATTGAGTATGAACATTTTTTACCCTTTTGTGATCTCTACAAGATTGTTGGGAATTATTTTTAAAATTTTAGAGTTATTTTAAAGATAGTCAGAGAGGATCCTAAGATCAAGGATTGGAAATTTGTCAATTGGAATCACAAGAATAATGGTATTCTTACTGAGAAATGGGGTTTCTCCAATAAATCAATAAAAAAAATACCCGGACTCCCCCTACTAATGAATGAATTGAAAAGAAAACATGGGAAGATATTGTTGAGGATAAAGAAACTCAACCTTTTTCTCCTTGATCAAAGCTGTTAGGTCTTGAGATATCTTCTGGAAGGGTTCTGGTTTGTATGATCTTTTTAAAACTATAAAAATTTCATAGGATATTAGTGATTTGGTTTATAAGTTTCAACTTGATATGGATGAGAAAATTTTGGCGGCTGACATTTAATATGATATTAGTTGGTTATTCATTTTGGTGTAAAAGGAGTTGCAGTCTATAGTCACAGACAAGGACGATTCCTTGGTTATTGATTCTATTATTCCTTAATTGGATCCTCTATTGTTACATGGATTTGATATAACAGCTTCTTCTTATGAGGTTTCTATCTTAACTGAAATTGATACTATTAGTGAGGTGGGGGTTTCTAACATCAAGGAGAATATCAATTTGGGGGAACCAGTCTTGGGTGGTTCCTTAGTTCTTGACCGGCCAGTTTCATCCATCAATAATGAATCTCCCAAATAGGATAATGGTCTAGAGGTTTATTTGGATAAGGGATATGACATCAAATCTTTACTTTAGAGTACTACAATTCCACAAAGTAAGGTTTGTAGGCCTCCTAAATCCTAAAAAATGATAACAGGTGGGGAAAATAAATTGGGATATAACCCTATATTCAAGTCCAAATGAGGTTAACATGAGACTCAACCCAGTTGGTGAAGTATCCTTTAGTGAATCCAAGTGACCCAGGTTCGAAATCAGATGTCGGCATATTTATGGGGGAACTGTAATAGGTACTGTAGCAGGTACTATAGCAGGTACTGTAGCCTATAGTGTAAAAGGAGTTGTAGCCTATAGTCTCAGTGTTGTAGCCAACAATGTTCAGTACTATAACATCAAGATCTATTCACCTTGGGCTACCAGTTTGGGATTGGATTCCTTAAGGCCTTCGGGCCACCTAGGCCTTCATGCCACTTTTAAGGCCTTCAGTCCAACTTAAGGCCTTCGGGGATATGCAATTTCCTTAGACAGATTATAAAAATGGAGCAACCCTAGATAAGGATTCAGAGCAAGGAACACTCATCATAGAAGAATCAATGGATTTGGAAGAATTAAAGGGTATATCTACGCCATTAGGACCAACCTGTTCTTGCACGAGAAGCTTAGACAGATGTCCATGTTATGGTGGAGAGCTACCATCACGATGCAGATGCTGGGGAGGTGAAATTTCTTGTAGTAATAGTCTGGTTGAATTCCCTAAGACCTTTGGGTCATGTAATGTATCTTAAGCCTATGTTCCGGGTAATCAATAAGCCTATGAGCCTTGTAAGGGTTCCCCCTCCTCCCATGAAATGGGTGTTATCAAAAAATCCATAAAGATGAAGGCCTTCGGGCCATCCGAGGAAGTCTAAATGAGGAAACTTTTTTGGAATTTCCAAGGGATAGATAGTAATGATACATCCAAGTCCCTTCGTCCCCATATTAAAAATCACAAGACTAACCCTGTTGAGACGGTTTAACCTAAGATAATATTATCATCTTGATTTTCCAGTCATGATATTTTGGGTTTTCATTTATTGGATACTAACATATTCTTGGGTGATGTTAAAATTTTTTTGGGCCAAGGATCCCTCATGTTTGATTGATCCTTTCTTAATTTCCTCCAGTGATCTGCATGTCAGCTATTATTTTAATTATATGGGTATTTAGTAGTTTTGTTATATTATTTATTCTCATAACATGTACCAATATTGTAGTATTTTATGGTTAGAGATTGAATCTCTTTAAAACATCATTTTTTGTCCTTGGTCTATTATTGGAGATTTTAATTAAATTTTGAATCCAAATGAGAAATTGGGTGTTGTAACCAATTCTATTTCCTCTAAGGATTTTAGGTATTGTATGGAACTCAATGGTTTGTTTAAATCAACATGGCCAGATAAAAGTATACCTGGTATAGAAAGCATCTCATTGGTATGGTTTTGAGAAAACATGAGAGGGCCCTTTTCAAAGAAGAAGTCTTGGATATATTGGATTCCACATCCTTTTCAACCTTGTCAAGCATTAACTCTAATAATCATCCAATTCTGATTGATTTTGAGATCAAGGATTCCGATCCTTCTTTTCTCTTCAGGTTCAACAATTATGGGGTGTCTCAATCGGACTATGATAAAGTTGTTTATGTTGTTTGTACTTATACTATTTTTAATTATGATGTTATAGATTTGGTTATCAAATTAAAATTGGTTTATAATCAGATGAATTCTTGGAGAAAGGATCAATTAAGTTCTATTGATGTTGATATCTTCTCTATTGAGGCCTCACTTCAACAAATTCAAGAGCATAATACTTGAAATGAATTCTCTGGTGGAATTGTGAATAAAGCTGACGTTTCACTTAAACAAAATAACCTTATTAACCTTAAGGATACTATATATATGGTTGATTTTAAAGATAACTAGCTCAACGATAGTGACATGAACTCCAAGTTATTTAACTCCCTTCAATGATCAAGAAGGATATCTTGGACTTTATCACTACCTAGGAATGGTGAGTAGATTGTGGATAATAGGAAATATCTCTTTGATTAGGAGGATTCTTATTATAGGGATATCATTAAAGAATCTTCATTCATTCATAAGCCTATGGATGGTATAATTCATATTATTTTCAATTAGGAGAATAATTATAGTATCACTACTATTCCATTAAATTAAAAAAAATTAAGGAGGCTATATTTGGTCTCAATTGAGTGAGCTACCTTGGTCCAGATAGCTTTGGTAACTCTTTCTTTCAACTTTATTGGGAGATCATACAAGTGGATGCGTTTAGGCTTTTCCTTCTTTTATTCAAAGGTGGTTATCTTCCTCATGGTCTAAATACTCAATTTATTTCTTTGATTCCTATAGTGGAGAATTCAAACTATATCCATCTATTTGGGTCACTTTCTCTATCCAACACCATTTATAAAATTATATCTAATGTTTTTGCAAATAGTTTGGCCTTTATATAAAATAAATGTTTTTAACCAAATCAATTCGACTTCATAAAAGGTAGTATTATTCAATATTTTCTTATTATTGAACCTAATTGTGTCAATCTTCTCAATAATCCCATTAGAGATGGAAACATTTCCCTTAAAATTGATATCAAAAATTGATTTGGTATAATGGATTAGAACTTTATTTGTAATATCCATTCTTGTTTTGGTTTTGATGGTGTCTTCATAAATTGGATTAAAATCATTTGAGTTGAGATCATATTTTTGTTATTTTTAATGGATCCCTTGAAGGTTATTTTTTCCACTCTAGAGGTTTTAGGCTAGGTGATCCCATATTTTTAATTCTTTTTTCCATTATTGAGGATTATATTAGTAGTATTTTTTCTATCTTGTATTATAATGGGAATTTTAAATCCATTAGAGATGGTAGGGGAATTTATTGTCCTTACCATATCATTTATGATGATCAAATTATCCTCTTCACTAAAGGGGATAAGAAAAACTATGAAAAATATCAACAAATCCATTATATGTTATGAAGAGGCATCTAGATAGGTGGTTAGATGGAACACGTATTTGTTTTTACATTGGTAGGGGAATTTATGATTCCAGAATTATTGACATTATTAGGGAGTTGGTAATCATAGAGGGGTGGTTCCTTTTATTTATCTTGGTGTCCCTATGTTCCGGGGTATACTTAAGACCTCTTATATTGCTTGTATCATCAATCACATCAGAATCCAGCTTTCTTCCTAGAAGGGTAAATCTATTTCCATGGATGGATATGTTTTTTTTATGAAATCCATCATTATTTGTAGGGTTTATATTCATTCATGGTTTATTAATAACATATTTCTCTTATTAAGAATATTTTATCTCCATTAAAAATTTTATTTGGATTGGTAGTATTCTTGAAATGAGGTTTAGTCAATGTTTCATGGAAAAATTGTTGCATGCCTCAAGACTCAGTGGATCTCAACATTAAAAATATTTAGTTTCTTAATAATTCCTTACTGGATAATTTATGCGGAGACTCATGAATGGTAGGTAAGAGGCCCCTTATTTTTTTCAAACGAGATTTTTGAACAAAATCTAAAATGGGAATATCCTACATATGACTTCCTTAGTTTGACCTACCTTCAATTCTATCTACTCTATTATTTATTTTCATTCCAGGTGGTCGGTCTCTAGGGACACACCCCTTAATTTTTGGATTGCAAATTGGACTGGTTCCAATTTGGAGGAATCTATTTTGAATGATGATTCAAATCAGGATTTTTCTATTTCAATTTCAGAAAAATTAAATAATTTGGATATTCTTATTTATAATATTAGGGACATTGTGAGTAGATATTGGTTATCTCCTAGGGATTATTTTTGTTTATTAGAACCTGTGGTAAGTGGTATTCTTACTTCCAAGATGTTCTAGGTTCATATTTATAGTTTACATTCAGATATGCAGTGGCTTGGTAAAATGAATAGGGGTTTCATTCCCCCCTCGCATTCTATTCTCATCTCGAGTTTAGCACATAGAAAGTTTCCAACTGAACATTTTCTATAGATATGTGGAATCCCATTATGCTCTTCATGTACAATTTTTCATCAGTATAGGTACAATGTTTAACATATATTTTTGAGTTGTGTTAATACTTCAGCAATGTGGTGATCTCTTTCAGATCTATTTGAGATTCTTCTATCTCATATTTATTCTATCTGATATTTTATCAATATTTGGTCCGGTATGCTTCTCTTCATAACTCCTTAATATTTTTTAGGTTCCTTCTATAGAATTAATTTATATTATATGGAAATATCACAGTTAATTGATACCTGATTAAGAAAAGTGTGCACCTCAGGCTACTTTGACACAATTATTGGTGTCTATCATAGAAGTTAATTCCTCCCAAAATGGTTTTTATCATAGTTTAGTTCATGATCAATCAGTCTTAAGGTGTCTTGGTATCTATAGTCATTTTTATCCTCCTTTTGGAATGCTTTATATTTTTTGGAAATGAAATTTTTCAGGGGGATTAAAATTAATATAGATGGTTCTTCAAGGGGTAATCTAGGTCCTTCAGGTTATAGTGATTTTTTGGAGACCACCATGGAGATGTTTTAGTTTGTATTTATGGTTCATGTGGATTATATTATTCTCTTGAGGCTGAAATGTTGGGTGTTATTATGGCCATTGAGTAAGATATGATTCTTGGTTGGAATAACCTTTGGTTAGAATGTGATTCTTCTATCATTGTTTAAGCCAATAGGGAATGCTCTATCTATATTTTGTGGATATTAACTACTCATTGGGATATTTTTTTGGATTATCTCCCATCCATTGATTACATCATCAGTCATGTATATAGGGAATTCAACTCTCTTATGGATGGTCTTTCCAACAAGGGTGCTAATGGTAATTATTTAGTGTGGTCTAATCAGATTCTTGATGATCTTTTTCCTATTTTTCAGAGGGAAAAGTATAAATTTCCCCTCTTTAAACTTTTATATTAGGGAACTTTTTTATGAATAAAAGAGACATTCTCTTGTTGGAAAGGTCTCATAATATGTTAAAAAAATTGGATAATCAAAATTCTGACCATTATTAAAATTAATTTGGGATTTATTAAAATATAATATCATTTAGAAATAATTTCATAGAATTGTTAGAGGATGTCAAATTTTATTTAATTCTTCCACATAAAACATATTTTAAATGATTTTTTTCCAATTTTTAATTTTTTTATTATATCATTAAATAATCCTGAAAATCATTTGAATATATCTATGTAATGAACAATAGTACTAACCAACTAATTTATTGGCTAAAGATCAAAATACTGATCAAATGTATCAGTTGACAAAATAAATGGGGATGATCATATTTCCCTATAAATAAAATGTCATACACTCATAATTACTTTCTATTTTTCTTACAAATGATATTACACATCCCTTTATAATGTCTATTTTTCTCCTAACATTTCTTTTCTTGTTTATGATCTTTTTGGAAGTGCTGATCTTCTTGGGAAATTTCAAGACTAAGTGTTTGTTGATGTGAAATTACTATTCTTTAATTTTTATATCCTAATGTTGGTCATAGTTGTACTAGTCTAAATATATACAATATGTCTAATGTTATCATGAAATAAAAATTCATTTTGTGTGTTTCTATTGTAAAATATAATAAAAAGTTATTGGGTGGAAAGAGATCCATAAATAAAAGACGTACAGTTTTGGGTAGTTATGTTCTTCCCCCTTAATGAAATTTTCTCCTCCCAATTTTATCTTATTGATCGACACCATTAATTATAAATATCAGGGTCTTCTTCAATTTTACTAATATTTTATTCTATTTTATATCTTTCTTTTGAAGGAGAAAACTTAAGTGAGAAATTTATTACTTTTAGGAATCTTATAACAAGAATTCTAAATGAAATAGTAATCTTAATAGTTTTTAATATCATGATACTAGGTTGATATACATCCATATTAATAAAAAAAATGACAATATATTTATATCGTTCATAAGGTTTTGTACCATCTTGGGATTAACAAAAGAATATCACCCCCACCCCCTGAGAGTTTCAAACTAGGAGTGCGGCAAGGACTATTGTCACGAACCATCTCCTGTTTGATTCTAGATCAAAGTGGTGTTTTTGAGTGTTTCCCCAATATGAATATGTGCTAGATCCAAATCCAATTATTCATATCTATATAGATATTTATTTGTTTAGAAAGAGCATACTTAACACTTCAACAAAATACTAGGATATTTTTATATATTTAAACTTATCCCTAGGTTTTTACTATAATTTTAAAATCCCAATTTACAAAAAAACTAAACCATACTTTAATGAAAAATTTATAATCCTACCTTTTCATTACAAAAATTTTTATTTCAAATATACACATTTAACAAATCAAAAGATCTTTAGGGATTAGTCTCTATGAAATTAGATACATATTGCATGAATTACACATGGATAACATAAAAATTTACCTTAATCAATTATTTTGGGAGGATTCATTGATATTTCATCCAAATTAATTTAAATTAATCTCATATCCAAGGGAAATACATTAAATAATGAAGTGAGTATAAATCCCGGTAAGGGAATCAACAATAGAAACACTTAGCATGTGACCAAGAGGCATATAACCAAGAATGATCATACAAAATTGAGGCATACCATAAAATAAATAGCATGAATTATAACATGTAAATGTGGATACAACATTAGAATACCACATTCATAAGTATATCACCATGTTCCATCCCTAATGTGTCAAAAATCATAATTACTAAGGTTATTCCCTAAGGCATCGTAAAACATGTCATCTCTAAGGTTTAAATTCTTTACCTAATGTAATATAGATATATCAAGGAGAACTTTTAATTAGTATTAATTTCATGTGATCCGAATTGATAACAATAAAAAATTTCAATAATAACCCATGTATAATTAAGAATGGGTTTCTTATAAAAAATCTTACCATACAAAAGAGATTAAAGACATTATCAATATGTTATTTTTAGCCAATAGAAAGTGATAGAGGGTTTATTTTGTGTAAATATCTAAATAAAATAAGTCATCTTCACATCTAGGTGAGTAACATAGAAATTAATTGGGATACGTATTCATATAAATAAAATAAAATATAATTTTTTAAGGATAAGAGAGAAGTTAATAAGTAAATTCGGTAGCATAACAGATATAAAATATGGTTTTAAAAAAGGGTAAAATGAGATGCGATAGGGGTGTCCCATTAATAAATCATAATTTGGTATTAAGTTTATGATAGAAAGGGTAATAGAAGATAGTAACCATAACATATAGACGACATAAATGAAGATAGGTTATTTAATTTAAGATAAAAGAAAGATAATTCTATTACAATGAATAGTTACCCCAAGATCTTAAGGAATGGAACCTTGGAGGTTTGATGAAACCTTGGGGGACTCATTGAGAGTAAAAAATACAAGTGTTTCATATAGTATGGATTGTGAGTGAAAGTAAATAGAAGAATGGGTGGGTATTTATAGCAAAATTGAATTATTTGTTTAATAATTTCCAAATATAGTCTTTAGAAATATAAGTTGTGGAAAAAGAAAAACCATTAGATTTCCCATGTTTTTTTCCATTTATTTTGTATATTTGGGTCATATATTAAGTTATTTTAACTCCCAAGAACTGAGAATCATATTATATTAATTTCTTTAGCATGGAAAAGTTAGAATTCCACAGAATATGTTTTTAAAGTCAATGTTTCCATTTTAGACTTTGAAAATTAAATTATATGGTTGGAAATTGATTAAAATCTATTAAAATACTTTTTATAAATAAAGTAAAATATTTTAGGTTATTGATTTTGGTTAACTAATTATTACATCATTATGACATAATTATGAAGTCAGTAAACATACCAGAAACTACATACTGTATTTTTACTATTGGCAAAAAAGGTATTTTAGAAAATTCTCATAAATTCATCCTAAACTAATTTCGATGTGTTGGTTTCAAAAATTATGATTATTTTCATAATAATTCTCTATGTATGATAATTTTATATTTTAATTATAAAAATAATTATTTTAAAAAAAATAAAGGGTTGATAATGCATAGTCAATTTTATAACTCTTAAAAATATTCAAGGGCATAAGAAAATTATTTAATCATTTTTATTTAAATAAGAGTGTTTTTAACATACTATTTTATTAAAATAAAAAATATTCATAATACATTTTTTTATAGTAAAAATTTATATCTTTTAAATAAATCATTATTTTAAAGAAAATTAACAATTTAATAGGATAATCAACATTCAAACTGTTATAAAAATTAAATTGGGATTAATTAAAATATAATATCATTTATAAATAATTTATTATTATTATTAGATGATATAAAATTTTATTTAATTCCTTCACATCAAACATATTTTATTAGAATTTTTTTATCGTCATAAAAAATAATTTTTTTATTATATTATTAAATAATCCAAATGATCATTTAAATGTATCTATGTAACAAATAATAGTAATGATCATCTAATTTATTGACTAAAGATCACAATTCTAATCTACTATATTATTTGAAAAACATAAATTTTTATGATTAAATTTCCCTATGAATAGCCTATAATATCGTAAACAGTACTCCCTAATTTTCTTACAAAGCTTATTACACATCCCCTATTCAAGTAAATTTTTCTCTTTACACTTCTTTATATTTTTATGATATTTTTGGAAGGAGTTATCTTCTTGGTGAATTTAAAGCCTATGGATTTTTTTAAAATTGAATTTACTTTTCATTAATGTATATATCTCAATGTTGTTCATAGTTATACTAGTCCAAATCTAGGCATGATGTCGGATGTTCTCATGAAATAAAAAGTCTTTTTTTGTGATTCTCTTGTAAAAAATAATAAAATGTTATTGGTAAGAAAGAGATCAATAACTAAAAGAAGTACATTTTTCTAGTAGTTACATCAGAAGCCTAGCCATATGTCCAAATAAGGGTTGAAGATTATTACTAATCAAATGTTTATTCCTAAGATTAAAAAGGTATCATCACCATTTTGTGATCATTGTGTTTTGACCAAGTAATACAGGTTAAAGTTTGGGATGTCAACTATGAGAAGAAAAGATATGTTAGAGTTGATCCATTCCAACATTTGGAAAGTGCAATTTATATCCCTATAAAAAGAAAGGCACTTTATATCCTTCATTTATGATTATTCCAGGAGATGATGGGTGTACCCAATCAAGAGGAATGAATATTCTTTGAAGTATTTGAAACATTTAAAGAATGGAATTAGCTTGAATCTAGAAAGAATATTGATTGTTGAAGGAATGAAAATTTGGGACAATATACAAGTTCACGATGGCATACAATCCTTGAGAGAATAGAGTGGAAGAGTGGATGAATATAACAATGTTGGATAGAACAAGGGTGATTTTAAAGATTGTAGGAATTTCAAAAAAAATGTGTAGAAGTAGGGAATACATCTTGTTATATGATCAACCAATCTTCTTAAATAGAGATTGATTTAAAGATCATGATAGAGATGTGGACTAATAAACCTATTGACTATTCTCAAATACCTATTTTTGGAATTCCTATATATACATTGTTTATTGACCACGAAATACAAAAAATTGGATTCAAAATCCATGAAAGGTATCTTCTTGGGATATGTTGATGGTGTGAATGGGTATTGTTTGTAGAACCCCACTTTCCAAAAACATATATTCACCATAAATTTTATTTTTGTAGAAGATAAGGTGCAAATGATAATTTATGGAGACATGGAGAATGAGAATATAAAAAGTACAATAGTCTTGGTGGAAAAAATTAAAAGGAAGAACAAGTTTCTTCTAAGGTATTACCAGAGCATTAAGATCAAGTACCGATTGAGTTTGGATCATGATGGTCAGCTTGGTAGAAAAGTGCACATGTATGGATCTTAGATTATGTCACTAAAATCAATATTATGTACAATTTATTAATAGAGGATTGAGAACCATCTTATTTTGTGGAGGTGACCCAGAGTCTAGATGTATCCTCATGGATGACCGGAATGCAGGAGGAACTTGAATCCCTGCACAAGAACAAGACTTGTGATCTTGTTCCATTATCTCATGGATGGAAGGATATCAACAAAAAATGGGTCTTTAAGACCATGTAGTATGTAAAGGACCAAGTGGAAAGATATCATGAAGGAATGGTGGCCAAAGGATATAGTCATAAGGAATGTATTTATTTCAATGAACTACTTTCTCCTGTTGTTAGAATGATGAATTTTCCAAAAGTTTTTGTTATGTTTGATATATACATCTTACATCTTGAGAAGTTTGATGTAATGAATGATTTTCTTTATGGTGATCTTGATTAATAAATCTATATTCCCCAACTAGAAGTCTTTAAAAAAGAATGAAAATAGAACTTATTTTTCATGTTGAAAAAATATTCATATAGTATAAATTATGTGTTAGGGTGTTCTTATAAGAGATTTGATTCCTATATCATGATCCTTGGATACAGAAGACATCATTCATATCCTTGTGTACATTTCAAGGGTTTAGATGGTAATTATTTCATCATTCTTCTATTGTATGTGTATACAATGTTGGTTGCATTCCCCAAAAATGATTAGAATGAGGAGATGAAGTCATAGTTGGCTATGGGGTCTGATATGAAGGACATGGGACCAGTAAAAAAGATTATTAGGATCCAGATGCACTGAGGCAGAAATAAGGTAAGATTCAGATATCACAAATTAATTACTTATGGAAAATCATGAAACAATTTAACATGAAATACAATAAACCAATCTATACCACACTACTAATTAATTTTCAGTTATCATCTATAATGAGTTATAGTAGTGAAGTAGGGAGGAGAGAGGTGTCTTGAGTACCATATGCATCGTAAATGGGAATTTTGATGTTCTTTGTGGTCTGTACTAGACAAGACAATGCACATGCAGTGGGAAGAGTTAGTCAGTACATGGAGAATCTAGTTTGGGAGCATTGAAACACAGTGAATAAGGTCATGATATACATTAAGGATACCTAAAAAGATATATTATTTTATAGAGAAATCGATTTTTCTATCAGAGTATTTGTTGATTAATATTTTGCATGTGATTCTGATAGGAGGTAATCTATTGCTGGTTATATTTTTCCTCTTATAGGAGGAGCTATGAGCTGGATTTCAAAGTAATGGTTAGTTGTGGGTTTATCCATTATATATTAAAGTACATGGAAGCTACACATGCCTTCAATGAGTCAATTTGGATGATAAGGTTATTAGAGGAGCTTGGGCACAAAAAAGATGAATATTACATTGTTTTGCGATAGTTAGAGTGCTATTCACACTGTAAAGATTATATATTTTCATTCATGGATAAAAAATATTTTGGTACAATATCACTTTTGTTGACATGCGGTGGAGGAAAGAAGTGTGTATATACAAAAAATTCACACAAAATAAAATATTCAAGATTTCCAATTGAAGGAAATTTAATTTGATATCATGAGATGGTGAAAATGCTTATGTGGACTTGTAGAGATGAGATAAACATGTTAGGAAGACATAAATGATTTTTAGATATGTTATAGGTTCTTAATCATTCTCCATATAGGAGATATGTTGATAATTTTTTATTTTGGATGGTTGCCCCCACCCAATTTTTTTTCAAAGGTGGTAGGCGGTGGTTGGTGGACAACCCCACCAACCCATAAAAAGGAGAAGGAAGTGGGATGGGTTGTAAGAGGCCTATTAAAGGATCATATCCCCTCTTCAAAATCTAATCAGCTTCACTAGTAATCTTAGTCACCAATGGTTCTTCATATATATGTGTTTTATTTTGTGAGTTTGTTTCCCCACATATTGAATAGAGATATTTATGAGGGTTTTTTCCTAATAATAGTGAGGGATTGTGTATCCAATTTTACCCATAGTGATCCTTTTATTTGTACGTGGTTTATTACCCCTTTTATTTTTGTGGTATTTTTTCATGTTGCATCTGGAGTCATTTATTTTCACATTTTCACTTAATTTTATCTCACTTTTATTATTTCATAAGTGGGAAAATAATTTACGGCCCCAACATTGAAATGTTCTTTACTATTGGACTAGAGTTCTTGTCACTAGTTCAGATCCTACTTTGGATGTCCTAGAATCCAGTAACGGTGTGTTTTATTGTTGTGGACACCTACAAAGAGATCCTAGGGTCAGAAATTCAAGCTTGTTAGTGTGTTAGATATCTGGAAGATTCTTATTGATCTAGAAGATGCACCCAATGGTATGTGGCCAGGTGAGCCAGGTACTATGTCATACAACTTTGAATGGAGTGGGATAGATCAATCTCTAGTGTCACCCTAGAACCAAATTTTTTTCAGGGTTTTGTTAGTTTTTTTATTTCAATTGTTTACTCTTATTCCATAAGTTATTCTACCAAGTTGTTCATATCTTGTGTGCATTAATTTTTTATGACATAAGATGTTATGTACTAACATTGGGAGTGGGGACTACTAACAATTATTTTTTGACCTCCTACATGGGAACTTTGGTGTATGTGCAGGACCATATGTATGATTTCAGTTTGAACACGTGATGCATAGAGGACAAGGAAGAGGCTTGATGTTGCATGGTTGAGTTAGACTACCACAAAACTAGGTGGGTCTTCATCTAACCCGACATCCAACCCGGACTGCGGCATAGCCTAAAGGGAATTCCCATCCCCACGGGTGAGAAACTAGTGTCAGGAATTAAATATAAACTGAGTGGGAATTGTTTAATCCAAAAGAATAACCAATACCAAATAAACAATAATGAAGAAGTGGAATAACCAACCACAACTGAATCTAAAATAAATATGTAAAACTTATTGAGTTACAATAGCTGGAAAAGAAAGAAACTAAATTAAAATAGAGAATAAAAACTAAGATTGAGCCATGCTACCACAATCTCCATGTGCCCCAAAGTTCACCACCATCCTACAACAAACATGCTCCAACAATGAGCACAAAAACCAAGAACCTGAAAAGAAAAAGGACCTACAAAATAGTTTGGGTCTACAGACTCGGAAGGAAACAAGTAGGGTGTAATCTAAACATCTTAGAGGGAAACCAATAAAGAATCCATCCTTTCCCAAAAACATTCCATTAACACTAGTTTGAAATATAGTTATAAAAATTGGGTTTTCAAATTTTATTAAACAAACATAGATTTTCCCATTTTAAAATCCAACACATTCCACATTCCATTTTCAAAACAGATTATCATTTTTAAACCAAAATCCAAACCAAATACCTAATGAAAACAACTGCAGGCTATTGTAAAAATAAATAAACAGTTCCAGATGAAAACAAAATATTATAGGAAAAAACCAAGAACAAATAAAGTAGTAACTATGGGTGTTTCATAAACATCCATAGAGAGATCCATGGGCGTACTCAGTTCGAAACCACCAATCATTTTATGGTGAATCTCCCTAGTCTCTAATCAAATGGCCTCCCTCAACTGACCAATCTAGAGGCATTTCCCACCTATCCTATTAGTAAATCAAGGGGGGTACCAACCTGTCTAATCAGGGATGATAAGAAACCATCACTCAATCCTCTAAAATATGCCTTGGAACCCATTGTAAAAGTATATTGTGTATGTAGGAGGCCCTCGCACGCATCAATCACCCTACCTACTCTCACTAAAATTGCCTACCCCAAATACTAAAACCACATATATTATAACCTTTATAAGGAAATCCCCAATAGTTTTTCCCATTATACTATGAGTCATTCAAAGTGCCAACTGGGATGTCACATCACATGGTCTTATATAATGTTATTCAAAACATTCAAACATGCCAACCAAGAAATTACACCTTCAAAATCATATTTCATTTCAAAAAATGAAATAAGGTTCAACCCGAACTTCAATGATTCCAACTCCAGTATATAATAAATTAATTAAACCATTTTAAAAACATTGTAAAATTCCACTTCCACCTAGAACATTCCAAATGGTCCTTTATTCCAAATCAAACTTAATTTCAAAATCAAGATGAAAAATCACGACACACATATAGATTCAAAACATTATTCCATGTCATTTGGAAACCAATCATATTTTATAAAATACCAAATGGTCCATAATATTAAACATAACATTTAAAATCACATTAGAGTTACTTGAGACAAAGATACATTTAGTGAAGAACCTTGAGTTTGAAAGAGGGAGAGATAGAGGAGAGTTAAGTGTATTGAAATCCAGGTTTTATGTTAAGCAAGGAAATTATCGTTTGTGTGCCCATCCTTAAGTGCATCCCAAGAACACGTGTATGTGACCACATCCAATGGAACACCACAAGTATCTATGATATTTCCGAAAACCACATTTAATAAAAATCCACATTTTTTCCAACCAAGACAACAAGCCATAAATAAAATTCATGCCATAAAAATTACAAATTCACACACACAACACCAAATCGACAATCCAAAAATTTTAGTATAACATAAATATGGCTAGATACTCCTCAAAACACAAAATTCCATTTTAAAAGAACTCATGGAACTTCAACAAACACCCTAGAGTGCACATTTACATAGGCATATTCCAAGAATAACGTTGAAAACAAATTTTTGAAAATTTATATCAACATCAAATACCATAAAAAACTAACTATGTGAAACATAAAGTTGTGAATCATGTTTAAAAATTTATTAAAATTACCCAAGAATCAACAGAATGCATCAGAAATGGAAAGTACGAAGACACCTACCTTGATGGCCTGTGAAAGCAACTAAACTCTCATCGAAGTATGAATACACACTAGAGATCAAACAAAAAACCCTAGACATCATGAAAATTAAGCTACACATTAAACATAACATCTACAGTACATCTAATATAAGGTTTACCAAAGTAAAACAAATAAATAAGGTGAGGATAGGAGGAAGAGGAGGAAAGAGGACTAAAACCCTAAAAACATACCTCAGAATCGAAGGAGATGCACCAATGAGAGAGCAGAACCAAATGAAAGGGGTTTTAGGACCTCTTTGGGCACTAAATTTGACCAAGAGGGAGGAAAAAATTTGGGTTTAAAGGGTAGGAGGGTAGAATAGGGTTTTCAACTTTAAAAATTTCTGGGAAACTCATGCAGTTTTCCAAACTGTGTGCCCCTCACTGTCCATAAAGGATACCCTGCAAGGCTTTTCCATGTAGTTTCCAAACCATGTTCCAAATATGACACATGACCCTATCCAAAAATGATACCAATCCACAGGGTTTCCATGGAAAGGCACACTATTTTTTCTAATCGTCTTCAAATCATGCGCAAGCCAAAAAAATTCACCCAAGACTTCCAAAATTCAAAATTTTAAACCAGAGCTCGACCCAAACCTAAACTAAAAATATATAAGGTAAATAAAAGAATAAAATAAAGTAGTATCCAAGGTTAGGGTGTGGAAATTCTCCCATCTACATACACTTTATACCCCCCCAAAAGTCATCAAGCCAAAAGATAACCAAAACACGAGTCCATGACCGATCAAATCCGAGGGAATCTATGAACCTCAAGGTGACTATTAATTCCAATAGTCACACCTAACCAATCAAGAATAAACCACAACATGGGAATGAGGGGTATACACTATGGGATTCCCCTCACCATAAATACTCAACTAATATAAACAACATTTAAACCCCCTAGCATAGAGACACCAACATGGCAACCCCAACCACTCTACCCTAGGTCTTTTAGCACGGGAAATTACAACATGAGTTTAATAAAATTTCCCTTCACAAACCAAACCACAAACCCATGACATAGACCAAAATACCACTACAAGGCATCCTGGTAAACCTAGACACCAGAATGAGCGAATTCCCAAACCACACTAGAATTATCCCATACAAACTGAACCCCTAACATGATGGGAAACCCACAAAATGAATATAAACCAAAACTGGGAACACCATCCAATAATTACAAAAAACTCAAGTACTTACAAACAAACACTAAAAAAATGAACCCAACCCTCACATGGTTTGATCAAAGATTAGGAAAAATAAATGATTCTAGAAGAAATGTTCAGAAAAAACCACATAGATCATGAAAGGAGGAGTTCATCACACTTCTACAATGAAAAGATGAACATAAAAAAATAGAAATCTAAAACAAGGAAACTTTAAACATTTACATCCCAATATAGGATACAAAACTGGGCTATGGTTTTATACAGCCCCTGGTTCAGTATGTGCTATATTAGTACTGTTCAATAATTTAGTAGCCAGAGCTATTCATCTGTTTTAACATTCAGGTCACTGCATTGGCCCTCAAGTCCTTTAGGCCTTTAGGACACCTAGACCATCACGTAAGTAAGGATTTTAGGCCACCTTAAGAATTTCAGGCCACCTCAAGAAATATGGTCCACCTCAAGGACTACTGGCCTCTTGTTGTTCAGAAGTAACTTGATAAAGTCTACAAGGAGCAGGATCTAGATGAGGATTCAGAGCAAATACGTTCACTATAGAAGAGCTAATGGATTTGGAAGAATGAGAGGGTATGGAAATTTCAATCCGTACTAAGCCTATGCATCACTACAAAGAATAGACATCTGAACATCCTTGTGAAGGTGGAGAGATCACATCATAATGTAGACACTGTGAAGGTGTAGTTTCAAGTATTCAAAGTCTGGGATAAATTCCACTAAGGCCTCTAGGTCATGTCATGTCACCAAGACTACGGGACATGTTAGGGTTCCCCTTCAACCCTTAAAAAGGGGATTATCAAAAATAAATAAAAATATAAGGCCTTCAGGATATTTCGGCACATTCAGGTACCAACATCCTTTGATTAGTATATCTTCTTCAGACTCCGTTTCCTATAAAACATATTTAGATGATCCAAGAGACCACAATTATGGAAAGTCTTTGGAGGGTTGCAACTTGATGACTTCAAATGTCCAAACTGGCCGCCCTGATGGCACATAAGAGAAGGTCATAATGAACTACAAGCCAGAACCAATGATGGAGACTACTTAGAGATAGGTTCCTCCGGAATGCACTCCTCACTAGATGGGGAACCTTCTTGAGCGATAATAGATACCTGAATGCCAAATTCTTTCACTCTGAAAAATAACTCAGCCTGAAATGCTTTGTTCACCATGTTCTCAAAATGAAGTTCCATTGAAGAGATGACTCACTCCATGATCTCTAGATAAATGCCCCACTAAAAAGAGTAGCCTCCATAAAATCATGTTATACCAGCTCTGAAGAAAAGGAAACCAACTCCTTGAAGTGGTCAACATAGGCATTCACTTTCGGTTGTCCTAGTTGAATACACATGAGATATTCTTTTTTCATCATCTTCACCTCCCCAGCTATAAAGCATCGAATTAAGTCGAACTTTAAATCATCACACATCTTCCCAACTTTCATAGATGGTGAGGAAAAAAATCCCCATTCATCCAAAGTTGGGCACCAAAAAACCTCTAAACAACACACACCATGAGAGCTTTGGGTGTTCCCAACAATCTGAAGACACACTCTACTTCCTCAAGCCACTCCACTACCCCTAAAAGAACTCAATCACCAGAAAGGATAAGAAACAAACGTGAAGAATAAAAAACGGTGCATGGATCCTTAAAAATTTTGGGGACCTTTCTGGGTGTCATTCTCTAAACAACATGAGAAATACAAAACTAATACCATCATCGAACCAAAACAAAATTGAAATAAATATCTTGAGCTGAAATAACAAGCCCACAAACCAAACTCATACAAACAAAACCTAGAACCCTCATTTCAAAAACAACCTTTTTTATTTAAATTTAAAAACTACCATCTTTCCAGGCCACCTTGTAAGAACTAAAATCAAATTTTCCACAAAACAAGAATCCACATTTCAAAGAAGAGCCAAACCCAAATCATTTTCCACTCAAATACCATCTCAGAAAAACCAAGACAAACCATTAATTTCAATAATTCACCCATGGAACCCTATAAAACCATCAAATGTGTTTCCACCCACTTACACTTTTATCATCCACTCCCATGTGCCGAAGTTGATTTTCTGTACATACCCACACACACATGAACTTTCATAAGGAGTACCAAGGGTCTCACTTACCATTTCATTATCAAAAACCAATCATTTACTAAATTTTCAATCCAAAACATTTCCCATTGAGACCCATCTTTCCAAAATCAAAAACATTTGAATGAAATTATTTTCATTTTCCTAAACCAGATTCATTTTAAAAGATTACTCACACCAACCGAGGCGATAAACAAGACACACTCAATCCAAAATATTATCAGGAGGAACTAGTGGTTATTCCTAGCTCGATGACATTATAGTGGGATTTGTCCCACGTAACAAATAACACAAATACGACCTTGAACTGTGCACTTGGACTTCACATTGGTCACTACTCCATGTGAGATCTCAAAATTACACCGCCTCGCCTCCATTTTTATCCCTCAGTCCAAAACAAAGACAAAAGAATCAAATTCCAAACTACCCACGGTGACTCAATTCTCATCATTAGAGGTGGTGGTTAGGAACCGACCCATAACATACATCTTGGGCCCCGAAAATCCTAACATTCAACTACCTAACACCCCAAATAACAATAACCTGGATCCAATACCATTTTTCTCACAAACTAGGTTGGGATTACATCCCACTCGACATCCATCGTAATCCGTGACATGACTCAAAGGTCGTTCCTGATCCCCTTGGGATAGAAAATTTTGTCGAGCGTCAAATATAAACAGAGTGGGAATAATTTGAGCCCAATTAATAAATGTGAAAAAATAAATAAAATTGAAAAGGTGGAATAACCAACCATAACTGAATATTAAATAAATATATAAATATAATTCAGTTACAATATATGAACAAGACAGAAAGTTAATACAAACTGAGAACAAAAACTAAAAATTAGCCATGCTACCACGATCTCCATGTAAACCCAAGGTCACCACCATACTATAAACCAACATGCTCCAACAATGAGAACACATACCAAGAACTTAAAAAAGAAAGAGGACCTACAAAATAGTGTGGGTCTACCGACACCAAATGGCACAAGTAGGGTGTGATCTTAACCGATCAGTAGTCAACCACCAAAGATTCCATACCTTTCCTTTTCTGAAAATAGTCCATTAACACTATTTTTAAATATAGTTATAAAAAAGGGTTTTCACATTTTATTAGACAAACATATTTTTTACCATTTTAAAATTCAACACACACCACGTTCCATTTTCAAAATAGATTATCATATTTAAACCAAAATCCAAACAAAGTACCTAAGAGAAACAATATCGGGAAATGCTAAAAATAAACAATCAGTGAAAAATAATAATAAAATGTGACTAGAAATAAATAATCACAAAAAAGTATTAACCATGGGCATTTCTTAAACATCCCTATAAAGATCCTGGGATGTAATCGGTTAAGAACAATCTGCCGATGTATGATCAAGATCCCTAGTCTATAAAAATATGGACTCCCTCAACTAATGAATCTAGTGGTACATCTCACCAGGACTCTCAACAAATCTAGGGGTACCAACCCATATAATTGGGACTGATAAGCAACTGCCACTCAATCCTCTAAAAGGATCCTTGGAACCCATGGTAAAAGTATACTAAGTAAGTAGGAGGCCCTCACATACATGAATCACCTTATATTGTATCACCACACTTTTCTACCTCAAAAATAGACACCACCTATATAAAAACCTATATACGAAAATCATAAATAGGTGTTCCCATCATAAAATGATTCTTTCAAATTTCTAACAAGGTTGTCACATCACATGGTCTTACAAAATGTTATTCAAAACTTTCAAAGAAGCCAATAGTGAAATTACACCATCAAAATCACATTTTTTCCAATAATTAAACAAGGTTCCAAAAAGGCCTTCAATGATATCAACTCCAATATATAATAAAATAATTAAACAATTTTAAAAACATTATGATACTTCACTTCTACCAAGAACATTCCAAACATACCTTTATTCCAAATCCCACATTATTTCAAAATCAAGATGAAAACACATAACACACTTATAGATTCCAAATGGTCTTCCATGTCATTTAGAAACCATTCATATTTTATAAAATAAAAAATAGACCATAATATTAAACATAAACTTCAAAAACAAATTAGAGTTACTTGCGACAAAGAAACATTTAGTGAAGAACTAAGAGTTTGAAAGAGGGAGAGAAGGAGGAGAGGCAAGTGTTTTGAAATTTGTGTTTTATGTTAAACAAATCCATTATAATTTGTGCGCCCATCCATATTTTCATTCCAAGAACACATGGATGTTTCCAAATTCAATGGAACACCACATGTATCTATGATATTTCCCAAAACCACTTTTAACGAAACTCCAAATGTTTTCCAACCAACACAACAAGACATAAATAAAAGTCATTCCATAAAAATTACCAATTCACACTAACAACACCAAACATAAAATCCAAGAATATTATTATTACATAAATATAGGTAAAAAATCCTCAAAACACCCAATTCCATTTTTAAAGAACACATGGAACTTAAAAAAACACCTAGAGTGCACATTTACTTAGGCATATTCTAAGAATCACTTTGAAAACCTATTTTAAAAAATTTCTTTAAATAAGAAAACACCATAATAAACTAATTAGGTGTATTATAATGCTATAAATCATCTTCAAAAATTAATTAAAATCACCCAAGCATCTACAGAATTCATCGGAAAGGGAAAGTACGGAGACACCTACCTTGATGGCGTGTGAATGCGACTAAACTCTAAGAGGAGGAAGAATACACCCCAGAGATCAAAACACACACCCAAAACATCAATAAAATTAAGCTACACATTAACATTAACATATATTGTTCAACCAAGAGAGGGTTTACCAAAGGAAAACCAAGAAATAGGGAGAGGAGAGAAGGAAGAGGGGGAAAAGAGACCAAAAACCCTAAAAACAAACCTTGTAATCGAAGGAGGGGCACCAAGAAGGGAGGATAACCAAATAAAAAGGGGTATTGGGACTCCATCATGCACCAAATTCGACCAAGAGGGAGTGGGATGAATTGGAGTTAATGAAAAGGATGTTAGAATATGGTTATTAACCTTTAAAATTTCTCGGAAGCTCACATGGTTTGGCCACTCTATTTACCAAACCATGCACCAAATGTGCACCCCTTGTTGTCCATAAATGATATCCCGCATAGCTTGGACGCATGGATTCATAGTAAAAGAAAAAGGTTTCTTTTAATTGTGTGAAAACCATGCGCATGCCAAAAAAACTCACTTGATACTTCTAAAATTCAAAAATTAAATTGGGGCACAACCCAAACCTAAACTAAAAATATAAAAGATCAATATAAGAATAAAATAAAGGAGTATTTGAGGTTGTGGTGTGTTAGAGACCACTTGTTTGGAGTCTGAAGATCATGAAAGATCAGCATGACGGATGTTGGCGACTAAGTTTAAGGTATTACTTAGGGGTAGAAGTGGAGCCTCTTGTTTTTTATTTATTATGTATATGTTTTCGACTCGATGGGTGATCATTTTATTTGTTTTGACATGATCTTGAGTATGTATTCTACATTTAATTTGTTATAGTATGCTTCTCTTTCAGTTATTTTTCAAACTTTTATGTTTATAGATGTGTAAATGTTTTTTTATTTTCTGCTTTCATTGGATTATGATATGAGGGTATAGTCACCCTACTATATCTCTTTAAACCCTCGCCACTAGTTAGAATACTTCAGTGTATGGGGAGGCCCACTTGAGTCCATGTGGTGATCCAGATTAGGTGACATGTCTGGTTGACTTGGGCATGTTTTTTATAACACATGTGCACGCACATACAAACACATATAAATTTACATTGATATTTTTCATTGAAAAAATACAATGAAAATTTATTCTAAAAATTTACACTATATATAAACTATACAATGTATATTCTATTTAGATTCAACTACAAATATAAGCATTTATACATACAAATAAAGAATTAATATTTTTAAATATTCCTAATTATGTGTAGGAATAGTATTTATCTTATTTTAAAAACATCAATAGTGAAAAATTCAAGTATTAATTAACATTCTACTTGAAATTTAGTTTCCTAAAGAATTTAAAAATTCTAGAATAAATTTTCAATGAATGTTCAAAGTGGGAAATTCAATTTATTAGTGAAAACTTTTACCTGGAATATAATTTCCTTAGAAAACATCCAAAGAATCTGAAGATATTTTAAGTGAAATTTCAAGGATATAATTTTCTGTTATTAGTGGAAATTTCTACAAAAAATTTAAATTTCAATGAAAAATATCAAAATATTACTTGAAATTTTAATTTAAAAGTTGTGGTTTACGTTTAGAGTGCACATTTCCACTAAATAAAATTTATTGTAAATATTTACCACACAATGTATGAAAATTTTTAGTTACTAGTGGAAATTTCTACATAAAATTTAATTTTCTAGGGAAACATTAAAACTTCCAAAAGAAACTCTCAACGGAAATTTAGAGTGGAAATTTAAAGTGAAAATTTAAATAGAAAAATTCTACTATATATATATATTATGTTCTTGAGGGAACAATTACATTAAACACACACAAAAAACACACACATGATAGAAAGGTAAGCTACAGGCCCCGTCCCAAAGGATAACCCAGCCATCAAGCCTTAATTATTCAAAACATAGAACTAAAGGCTCAGTGGAAATGAAGACAATAACATAGCCCAAAGGCCTAGTGCAGTGTCATGCCTACATCACACTATCTGCATCACTACATGCCGGTGGAAATTCACTCCTACAAAGATTTTATCATGGTCTGATTTAGGATTTCAAAGAGCTTTTACCACTCGTGTAATCCCCCAACTACAATTATAGTATATATATATATATAAATAGTTTCAACACATCACATAGAAGTATCAAGTTATATGTGGGGATCTCTATTTGAATTTTAATTTCCAATATCAGCTTTCAAAATTCTAACAGTAATTTCAATATAAACTTATAGTGATATTTTCAGTCACCGATGTAAATTTTTACACTGTAAACATCCTATGCATGTGAATTTTTAATATAAAATTAGAGTGATAATTTTACATGTAAATAATATATATAAATAAGTAATGTGTATGTTTATACACTAATATACAGATAATATTTCATTTTTTAATGTATTAGCTTTATTTATATAAATAAATGCATACACATAATTTTATACACACACACACACATAGGAATTCATGTATTTATCTATACTACACATTAATAAACAATTTCTTCTTAAATTTATTTTTATTAGTCTACACTTATTAATATATAATTATATTAATATATACACAATGTTAAAATTTTTAACAATATATATACATATTTTTAAAAATATATATTTATAAATATAAAATATTTATGATTATACATTATTTATTTATTTATTTTTCTCTATTAATTATCAGTATAATTTTGTGCATATAAATATTTCTTTTTTTAAATTCGATGTAATCTTTTTCTAAATATATAAAATAACATACAGAAATGAAAAAAAAATATAAATTTATATAAATACACAAAATATTTAAATTATATATTTATAAACACACATTATTTATTTATTTATTAATATATATATATATATATATATATATAGTTTTTTTTTCAATTTTGGAGTTACAAATTTTCATTTTAATAAATAATACAAAAATATAAACAAAAATATTTAAAACAATATAATAATTTTTATTATTATAATATATATACCACATGATAAAGGAGGTGGCACTAAATAATGGTAACAAGGGTATTACGGTGAACCAAATTTACCAATTTATTGCATAAAAAATCCAACACCCGCATGTCCCCATCTCCATCCTCTATGTCTCCCTCTCTTAAACTGCTCCCAATACACATTGGTTGCGACAACAATAGTAGCATCCCCTCTGCCATGCTATTGACGAACCCCAACATGTCTGCTTCCTCTTCTGTGTACCCTCTACACTCCCGCCAGCTCGCACCGTTCTCCACCTTGATGATGAAGGATAGATTGCAACAGTAAACTCAATCGCACACACCCAGATCACTTGAGGTGATGGAAACCACATAAACACAACGGAACAAACTAGTATTATTTCATTTCACTGGAATTCATATATCACAACTCAAATAAAAAACCCTATTTATAGGGATACATAGAACACACCAAAAGTCAAACAGAGAAAATAACAGTCAACGGTTGGTTGCAGTAGGTTCCACTCAATCCTCTAAAGCCACACATGTCTAGCAGTGATCATTGAGTCAGTCATTTCTTCATTATAATAGTGGATGGTAGGTGTCGTCAATGGAATAATGAGTTTACTATCCAAAACCCGACATCGCCTTTGTCTCCTGATCCTCCTCCTCCTCCGAATGCTTCTACCGCAGCGGTGACGACGACCCGAATATCCATGGAGATGTATGAAGCCGACACCGACAGCTCCATGGAGTCAGCGAAGTTGAGACATGCTGAATTCCCCTTGAGCACCTTCACTATATCCGTAACTGCGTGCGGGGATCCCTCACCTCGCCAACCCACTTCTCGTAGCCCCGCCACCGGACGCCCCGGTACTCCTAATGTCGGGTCTCCTTCTACACCCTCCTTCCAACCGACCTCTTAGGAATGACATGCGTCCGTAGGGAGGCCTCCTCATCAGTATGGATGCCCATCAAGGTGTCGTCTGGGGTTAGCAGTGACCAAACCGACCCATATCCAATGACCGATTGGAGCAGCTGTACATGGAATGATTGATGTTTAGAGTGTTGTGGGAACTGAGTAGAGATTTATATTAAGTTGTTGGAGTCAGGTTGAGTGTTTTGGTTCTGGTGGGTGGCATCAGAAAATATAATACAAGTTGAAGAGACCCTGAGGCCGAATGTGAACCTGAAGGGGGATGGCCACATGGAAGAGCGGTGGGATAAATTTGTTGGAGGGGTGTTTTTTTAGTTTAAGGGGTTTATGGTTTTGTTAATTTGGAAAATGGGTTTTATCAGTGCCACTTGAAGTGGCGGTGTCTGTAGAAGCCCTTCGTGAAAACATCAAGTGGCACTAAAGGGTTTTTTTTGTTAATCCGAACCACACCCCTCCCCAACCCCCCTTATTTATAAAAGTATCTTATATATATTTATATTTATATAATTATAAAAAATATATTTATAATAAATATAATTACTAAAATAAATATAATAATTACAACTATATTTATAACAATTATATAATTATAATCAATATATAATAATAACAAATACAATTATTATAATTATAATAATTATATAATTATAATAATTAAAATAATAATATAATTATACAATGACAATAAATATATAATTATAAATATAATATATATATAATTATAATAAATAAAATAAATAAATAAAATAAATACATCATTATAATTATTTAGAGTTATTTAAATATAAATATTTATAATAATATGAATGTAAGTATATTTATAATATATAGTTATTAAAATATGGTTACATATATATTTAAGATTTATTTATAAATAAGTAAATATATATTTATAATAAATATATAATTATAAATATTTATAATTAATATATAATTATAATATAAATATATTTATAATAAATATAATTACTAAATTAAGTTTCATAACTTTATAATTATATTTATAATAATTAACCAATTATAATCAATATATAATAATAAAAAATATAATTATAAAAATTATAAAAATTATATAAATGGAATAATTATAATAATTATATAATTACAATAATTACAATAATTATATAATTATATAATGACAATAAATATATAATTATAAATATAATAATTATATAATTATAATAATGATAATAAATATATAAAGTAAATACATAATTAGAATTCTATAGATTTATTTATATATAAATATTTATAATAATATGAATGTAAATATATTTATAAATATATAATTATTAAAATATGGTAACATATATATTTAAAATTTATTTATAAATAAGTAAATATATATTTATAATAAATATTTAATAATAAATATTTATAATATATATAAAATTATAATTATTCATAAGAAATATATAATTTTAATTATATTTAGAAATGTATTTTTAATAATATAATTATAAATCGGTATTCATATAGTTATATATTTTTATTTTCAAATAAATTTGAAATATTTTTAAACATTTAAAAAATAAATTTATTAAATTTAATTATTAACGATATATTTTAAAATTAATGTATGTTTATAAATATTTTAAATTTTTTATTAATAAATAAATATTTACCGTTTAATATATTTAATATAAATATAATTATATTCATAAATATATAATTAAAAATCATTATATGTTTATAAATATTTAAAATTTATTTATAAATAAATAAATATTTTTAAATATAGATTATAGTTATATATTTATAAACATATTTATATTTATTTAATTATTAATATTTTTTTATAATTATATGATTTTAAATATATTTATATTTATCTAATTATAAATATTTATTTATATAACTGCATGTATAGTTATATAATAATAAATATATTCATTAAATATATAATTTTAAATCTATATTTATTAGTCAATGTCACAAATTTCATTTATATTTTTTTTTTACTTTATAATTTATATGCTTATAAAGTCATATACATGGAACATAATAATGTTACAATTATGAGACATTGAATTTCTTATTAGTTGTATAAAACTATAATTATTTATCGTAGTAAATAGGTTTTTTTAATATATACCACATAACATATGAATAAATCAACGTCGATGCCCCTTGGTACCACGACGTGGTGTCTGAACCCCACGCCCACTCCGCGTCCGACGTCTGTGTCGCTCTGGTGTCATAGATGGGGGTTCCTCCTCTTGTAGTGCTTATAGTGCCTCTTTATGGTGCTGTGTAGAGGACCGACCAACATCATGTGTAAAGGACCGCCCAAAATCATATATAGATCCATATGACCCCAAACTCCTAAAAATGGAAGAAATGAGACATTGAAGAAGTCCTCATTAGGAGGAGAGGGGCCACGTCAAGCGGTGTTACCACACCCATATTTTAGTCCAAAGTAATCATTAGAGATGACATATGTGGAATATAAGTATCTCCCTACCGTGCAAGTTAATCAATAGGCTGGACAAGATCATCTCTCTACAGTGCGACAACATCTGTAGAAGCTTCTATTAGATGTCTATGTCATCACATCTTCCCCTCCTGATGTACTTGTCTCTGTCTTCCAGCTAGTGGTGGCGGTGACAGTGCATCATCCTCAGTAGTCATAGCAGGGACATAATCATCCGTAGGATCTTCAGCCAGAGGATTTGGATCCAGATATACCTATGGCACCTCATCATAGAAACTATCACGTATGAACATGAGATAATCAATGAGAGCCAACACATCTCAAGGAACTACACCCCACCTAATATATGCCTCCTCATGAGGATGTGTGATATGTGAAAGATGAGAAATACAGTCTGATTGCAAATGTAATAGGATTCAAATTAATACCAAAAGTGAGTTAAACAAAAATAATAAATCTTATTAAACATACCATCTACTAAATTCCAATCACCTGATGTGTAAGGTTCATGATAATGTGTCATCGGTACTAGTATGCATAACCCCACTGATCAGATAACTGATAGCGTGTTGTGGGATATCCATATGGAAAGATACCATATTGGGCATGTGTGTCCCAAAGCTCGATATAAGCTGCATGATACTGCCGAAAATCTATTGTTTGTCTACCTATAGAAATAATTGAATGTAACGCATCATCCTGTCATGGTGCCATGGCGATATACTATATATAACCAAACCGATGCATTGTTGAGAAAAGTATTGTTTTCAACAATAAGTATTAATTTTATTTAAAGGGGGAGATTATTGAAAATAATACTATGTCTCTTTATGATAATTTTGATGCTCACAAATACCCTTAGTTATTTTCTAATGATTATATTTAGTAATTTTCAGGTGTTTTATTAATTTATTTTACTCTTGAAATAACGAGAATTTATTAATTAGCGTGGAATCTGTTTGAGCGCATTCTGGAATCACTATTCACATATTACGTAGATGAATATAGTGTGGAATCTGTTTGAGCGCATTCTGGAATCACTGTTCATACCCTACGTGGATAAACGTAGCGTAAGGATGAAAAACATGTATACTTTTTGAGATAAGAGAAAAGTATGGTTAAACAACCATACGTTTTCAGCAAAGTATGGAAGAAGAACCTTACGTTAGGAAGGAACCCTACATTTTGGTTATCAGCAAAGTATGGAAGGAGAACCGTACGTAAATTCTAAACGTTACGTATGTTTCTCAAAAGTATGGTTCATCAACCTTACTTTTGTAAACAACCATACGTTATTGGAAAAGTATGGATCAAGTAAAAGTATGGATCTTTTACCGTATGTGTGAATGTTGATGAAAAAGTATGGATGATCAACTCTACGTTTGTGTTTAACCTTATGTTGTCAACCCTACGTTTGAAGACTATGTTATTAACCCTATGTTTGGAGGCCACATCATCAACCTTACGTTTGGCGTCCAAATTTTGACATATGATATTTATGTGCAACGATCAGTAAGCTGATTTCTAGGCGGATTTCAAGCTGGATTTGAAGTCGTTTTTAAATTATGACCTTGACTGATTCAAATCCATTTTATTAATGGATTTAAGATCAAATTAAAAGGATCTTTTTATGCCGAGTCTTAAGGGAAGTTACGACTTCTCTATAAATTCAAATTTTTGAATATTGCGAATCAGAAGGCAACTTTTATGGATCTAATTATGCAGAAGATATGTTTTATTATATATGTTCTCTCTGAAACACCAGGTATAAGAGGATGTGATTGATCTATTATTGAAAAAGGTGGAAAATAGAGATTGTAACTATTCACGATTGATTTGCTGATTCAACAGGAGCGTAAAATCTCTGTTTGTTCAAGAAGAAGGAACTCGATAGAAGATTCACCTGTTCTATATCGAATATATACTATGGATCTACTACTGCTGAGGTTGTGAACTATATCTCTATATCTACTACAACTGGATCAACTCATAATTACTTCGTCTTGAAGATCAATATTTCTAGAGACTTCGATCCATCTACTGTCAATTGCATTCTGTTACAATTGTGATGATCAACTGGAAATTTCTTTCTGAAATTATTTTTATTCCTGAATAACCAGCTTCTCTTTATAAGCTGTGTAGGTTCGTGTTTGAACCTGAAGGCTTTGTTTTGCCTTGGATTGTAAAGGTGTCAACTGCCTGTACTCAGTTGTGAATCGGTCTGTGGAAAAGAGGTCTAGATAGTGAAAATCACCAAACTCGTGGAGTAGAGTGTTGGTGGAGTGGACTAGGGGCTTTCTGTTCCCCGAACCACTATACATCTTTCTGTTCTTGATTTTATTTATTCCACTGCATGATCAAATATGATAAAGAATAAAGGACAGAACTCATTCAAGAAAAGAGTTATTGAAAAATTACAAAAGTCACATTTCACCCCCCTCTTGTGTATAATCTGTAGATTCAGATCCAACAATTGGTATCAGAGGAGGAGCTTCTGATAGAGCCTTAGAAATCTAGAAGCATTTAAGGATTATACAACATAGCATCATGACTGATACAAGAGAAGGGACGTCGATGGTTAGAGCACTATATTTTAATAGAGACAACTATGGTTGCTGGAAATCGCGCATGATAATATATCTAAAAAACCTCAGATATAGAGTCTATTCAAAGATTCTGACTCCTTATGAAATTCCTGAAAATACTGAGGCATGGAGTACTGCTATAGAGGCAGAGTACGATATCAACTTGAAGGATATGAATGCAATTATCTGTGGTCTAGGTTCGGATGAATTTAACAGAGTATCTCAGTGCCCGACAACATATGAGATGGGGAAAACAATAGATGTGGCATATGAAGGAACAAATAATGTAAGGCAAATGAGATATGCAACTGCAAAACTGAAATTTGATACTTTCAGAATGATTGAAGGTGATAGAATTACCCAAATGAATGGGAGATTGACAGAAATTGTCAATAACATAACTGCTCTTGGAGAACCTATCAAGTAGGCTGATCAAACATTAAAAGTACTGAGAGTACTTCCTACTAGATGTAATGGTATTTTTGCTGCAATCAGACAATCAACACCTGTCAAAGATCTAACTATGAGAGAGCTGATTGGTACACTGATGATGTTTGAAGTTGAAATGCAAGATGAAGCTAATGAACATAAAGTGATTATCAAAAGAGAAGATACTACCTTGAAGGTAAAATTACTACAAAAGAATAGAAAGATGAAGAGAAAATAAGTCAAAGATAAATCAGAAATCTCTGACTCATTCAACTCAGATGAATAACTAGCTCAACTAGTAAGAAAATTTTGAAAATTCTACAGCAAGAAAAGAAGATTCAAAAAATCCTTTAAGGGAGATAATAAGGAAGTGAGATGTTATGAATGAAAAAATATGGGACATATCAGAACATATTTCCCACAATTAAAGGATGCAAAGAAGAAGAAATTATTCAAAAGAAATGACTTTGAGCAGAAAGAAAAGAAAGATATGAAAGCCACTTGGAGTGTATCTAAAGACTCTAGTAGCTCTTCTGAATCAAGCTCAGAGAAAGAAGAAGTCAATATAAAGGCAAACATGTGTTTCATGGCAGAAACTGATGAGGTACACTCATATTACTCCTCTGAATCACATTCTGAATCAAGCTACATAGATGAAAAACTTGCAGCCTACTGCAATATGCTTGAAGAATGATATGAATCACTATTTAAGAAACATAAGGCACTAAAAAATATACATAAATCTGTTTCAGATGAAAGAGATACAATGATGAAACAACATAAGGAATTAACTGATAAATACAATTCGATTAACACTAACTATATTAATTTTGAATCAAGAATAAAAACACTGCAGGATGAAGTAGAATCTTACAAACAGGATGCATTGGTTTTTACAAAAGGAGAGAATTCATTAAATGAAATTCTTGGAAAAAATTTCATTAAAAATGAGAGATTTGGAATTGGTAGTAAAGGATAAAAACCAAAGCTATATAAAAATTATTTTGTTCCTAGCTCTAAAAAGCTTAATTGTAATTTTTGTGGGGAAAAGGGACATGTTGCTAAAAACTGTTTCTTAAGACAACCTCAAATTTGTGGTATTAAGAAAGCCTATGTTTCAAAAGACTTATATGATTCATCTAATTTTAAAAGAAGAAAGCAAATCTGGATACCCAGATCATTGCTAGCTAACACTCCTGGACCCAACAAAATATGGGTACCAAAGCAATTTCTTTGAATGTCTTTACAGGTAACAAGTCACCAGAGAAGAAAAGATATATGGTACATGGACAGTGGCTTCTCAAGACATATGAGTGGAAACTCATTGAATTTTTCTTCACTCACTCAAAAGGAAGGAGGACCTGTCACATTTGGTGATAATACCAAAGGAAAAATAATTTGCGTTAGAACTGTTCGAGATCCAAAAATAGTCTCAATCAACAAAGTACTTTATGTACAAGGACTAAAACAAAATCTAATAAGTATCTCTCAAATTTGTGATGATGGACATACTGTTGATTTTACTAACAATTTCTGTACTGTTTCTAAAGATAACCTGTTTAAATTTAAAGCACCAAGAACTGAAAATGTATATACTTTGGACTTAAATTCCTTGTGTAAACAACAAGTAAACTGTTTGACTGCTAAAGTAAGTGAATCCTCGATCTGGCATAGAATACTTTGTCATTGCAATGTATATGTTTTACATAAGTTATCCAAGAAACATTTAGTTTCTGATTTACCTTGTCTCAAATTTGAAAGTGACTGATTTTGTGATGCATGTTAACTTGGAAAGCAACACAAATCATCCTTCAAATCTGTTAATAAGGTTACTACATCTAAACCTCTATACCTTATTCATATGTATTTGTTTGGACCTTCAAGAGTATCAAGCTTAGCTGGTAAATTATATGTATATGTTTTAGTTGATGACTATTCAAAATTTACATGGATTTTCTTTTTGAAATTTAAAAATGAAGATTTTACTTTATTTGAAAGGTTATGCAAATCTGTTCAAAATGAAAAAGCTTTCAATATAATTTCATTGAGAAGTGATCATGGTGGAGAATTTGAGAATCTGGAATTTAATTCCTTTTGCTCAAATATGGGTATTAAATACACCTTTTCTACACCCAGAACACCTCAACAGAATGGGATTGTAGAAAGAAGAAATAGAACAATTCAAGAAATGGATAGAACTATGTTAAATGAATATAACCTACCTATATATTTCTAGGAAGAAGCTGTGAATACAGCTTGTTATATAATTAATAGAGTTTTATTTAGACCTATTCTGAAAAATACACCCTATGAACTATGTAATAACAGAAAACCTAAAGTAAATTACTTTAAAGTTTTTGGATTCAAGGTTTATATCTTAAACATCAATGATAATATTGGTAAGTTTGATCCAAAATCTGATGAAGGTACTTTCGTAGGATATTCTGCTACCTCCAAAGCTTATAGAGTTTATAATAAGAAGTCAAGGATTGTTGAAGAATCAGTTCATGTGAAATTTTATGAATCTGATCCTTTTGAGAAAAGGACAGAACAAATGGATGAACTTGACTCTAATGATACCATGAGACTTGAGAATTTACAAAATAATTTTGAAAATGATATAAAAGAAATTCAGTCCAGTTCAGAGGAACATGATACTGAAGAACCATTAAATATATCACCTAGACAGTCTAGAACCCTAAAGAATCACCCTTTAGAAACTATAATAGGTGACCTAGAAACTGGTGTTCAAACTGGAAGAAACTTAGGAAACCTAGTGGAATTCTCTACCTTCCTATCTCAACAAGAACCCAAGACTATAGAAGAATCTTTAGAAGATGAAAGCTGGGTAATAGCAATGCAAGATGAATTAAACCAGTTTAAAAGAAATGAAGTTTGGGATTTAGTGGAAAGACCTATGAATTATCCTGTAATAGGAACCAAATGGGTCTTTAGAAATAAACAGGATGACCAAGGCACAATAATTAGAAATAAAGCAAGATTAATAGCTAAAGGATATAATCAAGATGAGAGAATAGATTATGATGAGAATTTTTCACCTGTATCAAGGTTAGAAGCCATTATAATCCTTTTATCCTATGCATCTTATATGAATTTGAAATTATTTCAGATGGATGCTAAATCTGCCTTTTTAAATGGTTATTTAATGGAGGAAGTTTATGTTGAGAAACCTCCTAGTTTTGAAAACTCTCAAAAACCTGATTCTGTTTTTAAACTTACTAAAGCTCTTTATGGAATTAAACAAGCTCCAAGAGCTTGTTATGAAATATTAAGTTCTTTTATATTGAAAAATGATTTTACTGTTGGAATGGCAGACCCAACACTCTTTAAGAAAACTGTGAAAATTAATGTTTTATTGGTTCAAATTTATATTGATGATGTAATCTTTGGATCAACAAATAAAACTCTTTGTCATGAATTTTCAAAATTAATGTAAGAAGAATTTAAAATGAGTCTGATGGGAGAATTAAATTTCTTTTTGGGTCTTCAAATATTTCAAAAAGATTTTGGAAATGTTTTAAATCAATGAAAATATATTACTGATTTACTTAAGAAATTTGGACTTGAGAATAGCAAGACATTTACAACTCCTATATGTACGAATATAAAACTTGATTTGGATGAAACTGGAAAGTCAGTTGACAACAAGTTATATAGAGGTATGATTGGTAGTCTGTTATATCTTACTGCTAGTAGGCCAGATATAATGTATTCAGTATGTCTTTGTGCTAGATTTCAATCAAATCCTAAAAAATCCCATCTAACTGTTGTTAAAAGAATTTTGAGATATTTAGAAGGAACTATTTTTCAATCTCTTCTTTATCCTAAAACTTCTGATTTTAATTTGATTTCATATTCATATGCTGACTTTGGAATTTGTAGATTAGATAGAAAAAGTACACCAGGTACATGTCACTTTTTAGGAAAGTCCTTAGTATCATGGTCTAGTAAGAAACAACATTCAGTTTCCCTGTCAACAACTGAGGCAAAATATGTTTCTGCTGGCAGTTTCTGTGCACAAGTGTTGTGGATGAAAAACACTCTTATGGACTTTGCATTGAATTTTAATAATACACCTATTTTATGTGATAATACGAGTGCAATTAATATTTCAAAAAATCCTATTAGTCATTCTTGAACTAAGCACATTGTTATAAGACATCACTTTTAAAGAGATAATGTTATTAAAAAAGATATATTTTTAGAATTTATAAATACTAAAATTCAATTAGCAGATATTTTTACTAAACCACTTCCCACTGAAAGGTTTGATTTTATTAAGAGGGAGCTAGGTTTATTTAATTTTAAATAATTTTTTAATTTTTTTTATTTACTTATGTAAATTTTGTTGAATATAGTTTAATTTTTTCTCTCTTTTTAATATAAGTAATGATGAGTGATTACACAGGAATCAAGGCTATCAGAGCCTTTTCAACTTCTAAACCCTTTCACTTCTATCGAACCCCTTTCGAATTCCAAAAATTACACTTCCTCTTTTGAAATCCTAACCTTCGAACCACTGAAACCCTAACCTTAAAACCTTCAGAGACTCTCGTAGAAATGGTAAGGACTAAAAGCGCCAGTGAGGCCGAGCCGAGAAATGCCAAGAGACAATGCACTAAGGGAAGAAAAATCTTATAGGGTAAGGTAATCGATCTCGACTGGTTATTTCAGAAAAATATATTGTTGAAGAAAGCGCTGTCATTTCAGAATCATGAACAGATGTTCAATAGTGAAAATACAGAATTTCTGTATGAAGTAGAACATATATACTTCTACAAATATGTACAGTTTAGTCTGGGAGATACAGAGGATAGTATGATAGCTAAAATAGAGGATAGGGATTTCTCAATCTCTTCAGTAGATATTAGTCATATTCTCAACTTCCCTTATGAGGGAGTTTTTCATTTTGACTTGAAGAATATAGGAGATTTTGTGCATAATTCCTAAGACATTATGTCTTTTCTTTCTGGTACCAAGACAATAAAGAAAATGTTTGTTAACGATTTGGAACCTGATCAGAAGATTTTTGTCAAATTTATACAGACTGGAATAGCTCCACGGATGGTAGAAAAGTAGAAGATTTTGTACCCTGATATGTATATAATGTTTCTTATGTTAAGTGATATTAAGTTAAACTTTCCAAGATACATGATAAGGTATCTCAGTTACTGCTGTCAAAGCGAGGCCAGGATGAATTTCTACCCCTTTGATAGATTTATTTCTAAGCTGATGTTTAAGAAAGACATGGTGAGATTAGCGGATGCTAGAGTTAACTATCATCATAGTAATACGTTTAATGCTGGAACTTTGAGGAAATTTGGATATTTCTGGACCACAATTAAAGGAAATATTTTTCCAGTAGAAGCTGAGGAAGACTCAGAGAGTTCTCAGGCTCAACCTGCTAAGTCCAAGGAGGGACAAGCTAAATCTAGAGTCAGCAATGAAGCAAGAAGGATTCGCTTTTAAGTGGCAGATGTTGAGGACGACAGAAGCCAGGAGGGACTTCAATCAAAAAGAAAAAGACCAGTAAGTGAGGAAGTCACTTACACTACTTTGGAAACTCCAATAGAACCTTTATTTTCTTATTCTTTTGTGAGAGAAGTTGTTGCTGATAAAACCATGGAAGATGTCACTGAGAGAACAACACCAGTAGAGGAATCAGGAGTTCCAGAAAAAGCTCAAAGGGAAAATCAAGAACAGATTGTTGCTGATGTTGAAGTTTCACTTTAACAGGAACAGGAGATGGAGGCAGTGCCTAGTGAAGAAGTGGCCAGACCTCAGGAAACTTTTGAAAATATTGTTCTTGAAATTTCAATGGAAGAAAAAGATGCAGATGAATGTGATGAGCATGCTTCTGAAGCTCAAACAGAGGTACTTCAAGAGGATTTTTCTGTGGAGGAGTTTGAAAACTCCAAGGATAGATTTGTGGACCAACCTTCTCAGGACAAAGAAAAAGAAAAATATGATGCTGAATAATTGCCTTTGGTATTGCTGCATCATGCTGAGAATGTGAGTCAAGCATAGGGTGCATCTGATTCAAGGAAATAAGATGTTGAAGAACTATACAGAAAAGTATCTCAGTTTGAATCTGAGAATGCTTCTATGAAAAATGCCTTAGACATAGAACATTTGAAGTTTCAAAAGCTGAAGGAGTGTACAGTTTCAATGCAAGAAGTTGAAATGTTTAAAGAGGATATGCTGACTGTTGTTACACAATTAAAATCTGAAATGGATATGAAGTCAGATTTATCAGATCTGAAGTTGTTTATGGAGAACCAATTTGCATAAGTTTCAAATAATGCTATTAGTGGATCAGGTACTTCACCGGATTTAATTAGAAGGTTTCAGGCTATCACAGCTGCGTTGAGAAATATGAATGACAGGATACACGATCTTCAATGTAATAGTTCTCCTTTTCCAGTGTTGCTGAACAATCAGAAATTCGTAGTGGATCAACTGACATCTAGTGAGCCATCAATCAGATTTCTGTTAGATCAGTTATCAGAGAAGATGTCAGTATTTGTTGAAAAAGAGGAAAGGGTGCATGAGATTTTCAGAGTCAATTTAATTGAGGATATTCATATGACTCAAGAGAATAGAGAGCTCATTATCAAGCTTGGAGATGGGATGATGAAGAGACTTCGAGAAAAGTTTATAGAAATCAAGTCTGAAATCTAGAGGAGATAGACCCTGTTTCCTATCTTACCCAAACCTTGATTCCTGTGTATATCATTTTCATGTATATACTACTGTTTTTGAATGTCAATTTTCCTTCATTGATTATTTTTTCTTATTATTTTATTTTTAATATGCCAATACTCCAGATTTAATTATTGGTAAATAGTTCGTAATAGCATTTACTAACAGTTTAGTGCAATATTAAAAGTGTTAAAATCCATGATTTTTCATTCTTTTTGATATCACAAAAAGGGGGAGAATTTGGATAAACAAAACATCAAAACCGACATTTTATTTAGGGGGAGAATTCATTTTAGTGAGGGAGAAAATTAAATGAGACATTTGGATTTATAATTATCTTTTTGGTGGAGAAGTTTTTATTTAAAACATTATAAAAAATTTTGAAAGTTAATTTTGTTTAAATAATTACAATTATTTTATGGGTTTTGTGATCATAAAAAAGGGGGAGATTGTTTAGCAAAGTATTTTTTTCAACAATACGTATTAATGGTATTTAAAGAGGGAGATTATTGAAAGTAATACTCTCTCTATTTATGATAATTTTGATGCTCACAAATATCCTTAGTTATTTTCTAATGATTTTATTTAGTATTTTTCAGGAGTTTTTTAATTTATTTTACTCTTGAAATAACGAGAATTTATTAATTAGTGCAGAATCTGTTTTAGCGCGTTCTGGAATCAATGTTCACATCTTACGTAGATGAATATAACGGGGAATCTATTTTAGCGCGTTCTGGAATCACTGTTCACATCTTACGTAGATGAATAAAGCGCAGAATCTGTTTTAGCGCGTTCTAGAATCACTGTTCATACCCTACGTGGATAAACGTAGTGTAAGGATTAAAAGCATGTATACTTTTTGAGATAATAGAAAAGTATGGTTAAACAACCATACGTTTTTAGCAAAGTATGGAAGAACAACCTTACGTTAGGAAGGAACCTTATGTTTTTGTTATCTACAAAGTATGGAAGGAGAACCATACGTAAATTATAAACATTACGTTTGTTTCTCAAAAGTATGGTGCATTAACCTTACTTTTGTAAACAACCATACGTTCTTGGAAAAGTATGGATCAAGTAAAAGTATGGATATTTTACCATATGTTTGAATGTTGAAGAAAAATTATGGGTGATCAACCCTATGTTTGTGTTCAACCTTATGTTGTCAACCCTACGTTTGAAGACTATGTTATTAACCATCCATTTAGAGGCCACGTCATCAACCTTACGTTTGGAGTCAGAAATTTTGACAGATGATATTTATGTGCAACGATCAGTAAGCTGATTTCTGGGCGGATTTCAATCCGGATTTAAAGTCATTTTTAAATTACGACTTTGACTGATTCAAAGCCATTTTATTAATGGATTTAAGATCGAATTAAAAGGAGCTTTTTATGCCGAGTCTTAAGGGAAGTTACGAATTCTCTGTAAATTCAATTTTTTGAATATCACGAATTAGAAGGCGAATTTTATAGATCTAATTATGCAGGGGATATGTTTTATTATATATGTTCTCTCTGAAACACCAGGTACAAGAGGATGTGATCGATCTATTATTGAAAAAGGTGGAAAACAGAGATTGCAACTATTCGTGATTGATCTGCTGATTCAACCGGAGCGTAAAATCTCTGTTTATTCAAGAAGAAGGAACTCGATAGAAGATTCACCTGTTCTAAATCGAATATCTACTTTGGATCTACTACTTCTGAGGTTGTGAACTAAATCTATATATCTACTATAACTGGATCAACTCAGAACTACTTCGTCTTGAAGTTCAATATTTCTAGAGACTTCGATCCATCTGCTGTCAATTGCATTCTATTGCAATTGTGAAGAAAAACTGGAAATTTATTTCTGAAATTATTTTTATTCTTGAGTAAATAGCATCTCGTTCTAAGCTGTGTAGGTTCGTGTTTGAACCAGAATGCTTTATTTTGCCTTGGATTGTAAAAGTGTCAACTGCCTGTACTCAGTTGTGAATTGGTCTGTGGAAAAGAGGACCAGATACTGAAAATCACCAAGCTCGTGGAGTAGAGCATTGGTGGAGTGGATTAGGGGCTTTATGTTCCCCGAACCACAATACATCTTTCTGTTCTTTATTTTATTTATTCCACTACACGATCAACTCTGATAAAGAACAAAGGGCAGAACTTGTTCAAGAAATGAGTTATTGAAAAATTGCAAAAGACACAATTCACCCCCTCTTGTGTATAACTTGTAGATTCAGATCCCACATGCATGACCTGGTCCGCCTGGTGCCACTCAATGATGTGGAAGTTGATGAGTGGCACCACTACTGCACGATCTCCAATCATAGCTGTGCAGTATAGTGGAAGTGATGCGTAGACATAACCTGCATACAAATTCTATGAAACCTAAAATGTAAACTCAAAAAATAAGTCATATATTAGTATGATAATGTTACTAAAATTAGATTAAATAACTTAAAAGGGTAATAACAAAACAAATTTGTCTACAAAAAAATAATGTTTAACTTACATCAGCTGGAACTATGGCATCAAATATCTATCAAAAAGTGGGAACACTATGTCTTGGAGTTTGTGCATACTTTTGAGACTGAATCCACCTGGTTAAAAAAGAGTAATATATGGAATGTTTATAAAAAACAATAACAGGAGTACTAAATAACTGAAATTAATAACAGAAACATACCTGCATCCCTGAGGACAGTCTTGAAATAACACTAGTGCAAGTGGTGCGGTAACTGAAGGAGAGATGAGTGTAAAATGTTCCTAGGCCCACATCTATACTAAAACCATATAATCTACAATCTATCGTGCATCAGTGTGACAAATGGTACAGGGAAATATGTACGGATGTGAAAATACAACAGACCCCCAACTGCATATAGTCATCTGATCAAGATCATCAAGTAATGGAAGGTACATCATGTCTACAAAAGTGGTGGAGTAGTCGATGCACAATATGCCTCTAATCTGTCATGAAATATATTCATGTGTGTATGGAATAAGTTTATTCTCATCCTAATCATCATGAATGACAAGGAAATGCTCATGAATCCACCGAATGTGCAAGAACGAACCCTGGAGGACACCTGGTATGCCGACAATGTCAATTCCTAAAAGACATTGTATGACTGTAGACGAGTTTCCAATAGTGTCACCCATAACTTCCTATCCATGGATGGGTAAACCGAGCATGTATGTGACGTCCTCTAATGTAATGGTCATATTCAGCTCTGGGAGATAAAATGTGTGTGTCTCTGGCTGCCATATCTCAGCCAATGCATAAATCAAATGGTGATCAATGGTGTTGATGTCACATATAGAGACTCAATAAAAGACATCATGTCTAAGGTATGAAAAAATAGCTACTGCGGATGCATTGTGATGAAAACAACATGGGTTCATTTATATACTGAATTTTGGTCATTTCTAATGTTGTTTCTACTAATGTAGTGTATTGGAATAATACTGATTTCTATTTGGGTCCATTAATCATTAAGTACAAAACATATAATTGATGTGCATTACTCACAAATTTAATAAAAAACTAAGGATTAATTGTGTACTTCATTATTGTTGGTTAACTACCTCTTAGCATAATATATGTTTTGAACATCATACCTGGTGTCCCCGTGATGCTCTCATTGCACACATGCTCACCCCCATCTGAGTGGTGATATGATACATATTGGGGAGAGCATGTGTGCGATGAGAGCATAATGGGATGCCAGGTAGGAAGTTCAGATCACATGTTATGATAAGCGGCAGTTAACCAACAGTAGTGAAGTGTGCAAGGAATCCTTAGTTTTTTTATTATCTTATATCTGGAACAAAGAAACTCATTGGAAATATGTAAAGGTAATCCTAATATTTGTATAGTAAAATCATTTTCAATATTAAAAAAAGTCAATGGAAATCATGGTAACCATGATGGTTTGGATTGATTTTTAATATCTGTAATAATTTGTATTTATGTAATTGTATAAACCAATGTTTGAAATGTTTAAAATATATAGTTAAATTTTATAAAAGTTACACTATAAACAAATATGAACCAATGTTTACATTTTATAAAACTTACACTATATACAAATAACACAAATATGATTAAACTGATGATAATGTTAAAATTTACTACTGTAAAAACATTTACAGTAACTGATAGAGTACATGATTCATTTTGAGCATTACATGACTTCCTTAAGTGTCTAAGGAAATGGGTCTTCATATGACCTTCCTGGTATCATATGTTTCACCTTCGTCTAGGTTCTCGTTCACTAGGACAATCCATCTCATTCCGAATACGAGTCGATTTTGGATCCCTTTTAGTTTGAAGCTTAGTCTTGTTTGGTAGAAGCATGGGTGTTCCATAAGATATCCAAAAATTCCGATAATCCCCAATTGGCATCCATGAAGTACTATAGCAGTCATTGATAATCTCTAGTCAATAAATTGGATCAACTAAATGCTCCCAAGATACGTGCATGTACGCACATGAGGCAATAACATGGCCACAAGGATATCTCAATGCTTAAAAGTTCCCACATTCACAATAACAGTTATCTAATAAAACAACTCTCACATGACCATTTCTATAAGCCACAACATCACCAGGCTCAGTGACTGCAAATCATTGCTCTAGATGATTAAATGCAGTTACATGATAATTTGAAGCCTCTAGAAGAACTCTATCAATCTCACGTTGAAAATGGTGTCCATAACACATCCCTCTATTCAGGCCCTCTTCATGTTTCTTTCCTCATTCTAGAAAATACATTACACTACGATAGAATGTCTCTTGTACCAAACCTATAATTTAGATTTAAAACATTATACCAATATTATATTATAAATGTAGCTCTTCTGAATAAGATATAGTCAAATATTCTTATTTACCTTTGATAGGTAATTTCCAAACTCCCTTGAAGACTCTAATTATAAATTCTACATTATTGGTGGTCATATTTCTATATCACCTCCCATCATCATATGCCAATGACCATTTATGCTTTGGTATTTTCATCATGTAAGCATTGACTTTGGCATTTGCTCGATGAATATCTTCAAGACAACCCTCCATCCTTTGTTGATGAGGCTCATATGATATTAAAGAATAACTACTATGAAAAGTTATGGTACTATGATAGTGATTTGTAAATGAGAAATTATATTCATACAAATTTTTAATATCACATTTTTCATCGACTCATTCTTGAACTTCTTTCGAAAATTGCCGGAGATGTGTCTAATATAGTATCAATGATGGGTATAGGGTGGTCTCCATGAAATACCCTTAGACTGTACTACCTCCTTGATTTCATGATGATGATATGAAATAAGAAAAATACATTCTATATCCGAAATAAACTCTTGAAGACATTCCAGAAAATATCTCCATGATGAGAAGTTCTCCTTCTCCACAATTGAAAATTCCAAAGAAAGAGGGGCTTGATTTCTATCTTGTGTGGAAGAAATCAGTAATTTTCATGTATAATTTCAATATAAAAATGTGTCATCAGTCTGTATAAACTTCTTGCAATGTCTAAAATCTACCAAACATGGTAAAAATGTCTAAAACAATCTATCAAACACAACCATCGACTTATCAACTTAGTTGTGTTGGTTAACATATTCAGTTGTATGTAACCGATAGATCACTTTATTGGTATGGTGTAAAATCTCTATAAGTTGTGTCAAAAATTTATAATAGTCATCCCAATAACTATACACTTGGACAATATCCTTTTTTGGTGCCACCCATGCCTTCTAGTAAGAGATTTGATACCCAAAAATCTACTTGATTCACTCTACAACCAAAACAACAAAAACATCTTAACATTCTATAATCATTTTAGTAATGATAGTTAAAACAATCTTAATATATAATGAAGAGTGTCCCTATGATAATCATTGGTTCACACATCTATGTGGATTAAATCTAGTGATGCACCAGCTGTAAAAAGTGTTATCAATTATAGCTCATATGCACATTTTACAGTTCGAATCATATTTGTCACAATGGATCAAATAATAATACCTCTTTGACTCTTCTACTACATAAGATTAATGTATTTCAATGTGATATTGTTTTATCACAATTTTCACTGCATATTTACTCTCAAAACCTCTTCCAATATACAGAACACCTTCACCCGACACTCGATTTGTGCCACCAGTTATTCCAAAAAATTCTATACTAGGAGTAATAACTGACCAATAAAATTCAAGCAAGCGATTCATGCCTTCAGTCGACCAAGAATCCAATGGGGGAGGATGGTTCAATGGTCGTTTGAACCTCACTTGAGTGGGAATAGACTTTTCTTTCGCATGATCTACTTCTTCTTGAACTTCCTATTCATCTTCTTGTTCTAAAATGAGATCATCATCAAATTCATTGATCAATGAATCTAAAGTAAATGGATGACTATCAATTGAAACTATGGCTGGAGGAAATGATGGAACAACTTCCAATGATAATAGAACTTCTTGATGTTTTATAGAAGGACCATACGACATTGTCACATTAAGTTGTGTTGGCCCAGCTTCCAATGTCGATGGAACATCCATTGTAGCTATAGTAACATACAACTCCATCGTTTGATTCTCAGGTTGATACTTAACCAATGAAAGAACAAATTCCCATTCTTCATAATCAGTTACTAGATAGGCATCATGCCAAAACCTATCTACATATTGCATATGTCTAGATGTGATTGATTCTATCACTTGATTTCTTAGTAGTTTTAACTTTCGATGAAGTTTCCTTTGAAGAGATTACAAATTGGAACAGACTCCAGGCATCAGAACACCTTCTTGTCATATACTATAACTACATCCTTATTATGTCTCAATTATTTGACTGTTACAATAATTATAGGCAACCATATTTTTTATCTAAAATAAACCATCATTTTTATTAAAAATCCAAAAGATTTTAAAAATTCCAATGTTATGTACATACCTTTCGAAGATGTTCTTAATCATTACGATTCTAAAATTTTACAACATCTTCTTATACCCTAAACTAAGATACTAATGTTTTAGAACAATTTTTAACCTCTTAAATGTATTTTAGTAGTTTATAAAAAAAATATGAATCATCTAAAGCATATCCCCCAGGAGTTTCAAACTAGGATGTAGCAAGGCCTAGTGTCGGGTACCAGGTTACCCCAAGTTAGGCCTCAAACACCTTTTTGGAGTTGTTACTCCTAGGTACATCTATTCCAGAGCCAGTTCCACTTGTTTGTATCCAGACATAGACTTGGTTGCTTAGATAACCACATAATCTTTATGCTACCATAATTTTTGGACATTTCATAAAACCAAAAAGATGACACAAATCATTACTTAACCATTATTTAATTAGTACCTAAGTGTATTTTAGTAGTTTATAAAGAAAATATGAATCATCTAAAGAATATCTCTGAGGAGTGTCAAAACAGGATGCAACAAGGCCCGTTGTCATGTACCAAGTTATCCCAATTCAAGCCCGAAACACCATGTCAGAGTTGTTACTCCTTGGTACATCTGTGATAGAGCCATATCCACTTGTTTGTATCTAGAAAGAGATTCTATTTCTTAGATAACCACATATTATTTATCTAACCAAAAATTTAGAACGTTTTCTTATATCCTAAAAGACGAAACTAATCATTACTTAACTATTTTTTAATCATTACACAACCATGAGTTAACCATTATTTAAAAATTAGTTAATAATTACTTAACTTTTATTTACTCATTACTTAAATATTAGTAACTCATTACTTAACCATTAGTTATTCATTACTTAACTATTAGTTACTCATTGCTTAACCATTAGTTACTCATTACTTAACCAATAGTTACTCATTATGTAACCATTATTTACTCATTACTTAACCATTAGTTAATAATTTCATAACCATTAGTTAAACATTACTTAACCATTAGTTAATCATTGATTCTCTAATTAATATAAATGCTTCACTAATTAATATAACTGATTCACTAATTTATATAACTACTTTGATATTAATATAACTAATTCATTAATTTACAAAACTGCCTTTCTAATTTATAAGACTACTTCACTAAATTATACATCTTCTTCGCTAATTTAGACAACTGCATCGCTAATTATACAACTACATTGCTAATTTACACAACTTCTTCGTTAATTTATACAACTGCTTCGCTAATTATCTAGCTACCTAGTTAGAGTTCATTAATTTTATAATTAAAATTAATTAACTGCTTAATTACAATTAATTAATCACCTAATTACATTCAATTAATCACCTAATTACCATTAATTAATCAGCTATATAAAATTAATTAATTACATAAATTCAATTAATTAATCACTTAATAATAATAAATTGAGCATCCAATTATAATTAATTAATCATTTAATTATAATTAATTAATCACCTAATTAGAATTAATTAATCACCCAATTAGAATTAATTAATTACTAAATTACCTTTAATTAATTACCTAATTTGAATTAATTAATTACCTAATTAGAGTTAATTAATTTCCTAATTACCAATACTTAATCACTTAATTATAATTAATTAATCTCATAATTACCATTAATTAATCAACTAATTACCAATAATTAATCACCTAATTTTAATTAATTAATCATCTAATTAGAATTAATTAATCACATATTTAGAATTAATAAATCACCTAATAATAATTAATAAATCACTTAATTACTTTTAATTAAATACAAAATTATAATTAATTAATTAACTAATTAGAATTAATTATTTACCTAATTACCATTACTTAATCACCTAATTAGAATTAATTAATCACATAATTACCATTAATTAATCACCGAACTACCATTAATTAATCAATTAATTATAATTAATTAATCACCTAATTATGGTTAATTAATCACCTAATTAAAATTAATAAGTAACCTAATTAGAGTTATTAAATTTCCCAATTTTAATTAATAAATACTCAAATTACGATTAATTAATTACCAAATTAGAATTAATTAATTACCGAATTATAATTAATTAATTATGTAAATACCATTACTTAGAATTAATTAATCACCTAATTACTATTAATTAATCACTTAACTATAATTAATTAATCACTTAAATACAATTAATTAATCACCTAATTATTATTACTTAATCACCTAAATACAATTAATTAATCACCTAATTATAAGTAGTTAATCAGCTAACTGTAATTTATTACTCAGCTTCTACATAATTAATTACTCACCTAATTACAATTAATTAATCACTTAACTGTTGTTAATTAATCACATAATACAAATAATTAATCACCTGAATACAATTAATCAATCACCTAATTGTAATTAATTAATAACCTAATTTGAATTAATTAATCACTTAATTAGAATAATTAAATCACCTAATTAACTTTAATTAATTACCAAAATAGATTTAATTAATTACCTAATTAGAATTATTTAATCACCCAATCACTATTACTTAATCACCTAATTAACATTTATTAATCACCTAATTAGAATTAATTAATAACCTAATTACCATTAATTAATCAACCTACTTATAATTAATTAATCACCTAAATACAGTTAATTAATCACCTACTTATAACTAATTAATCACCTAATTACAATTACTTAATTACCTTTTAATAAATAGTTAATCAAATAATTATAATTAATTAATCCCCTAATTATAATTAACTAATCACCTAATTATAATTATTAATCAACTAATTACAAATAATTAATCACCTAATTATAATTTATTACCCACCTAATTATAATTAATTACTCACCCAATTACAAATAATTAATCACTTAATTAAGATTAACTAATCACCTAATTACAATTAAGTAATCTCCTAATTATAATTAAACAATCGCCTAATTTTATTTAACTAATTACCTAAATAAAATTAATTAATCACCTAATTACCTTTCATTAACTACCTAATTATATTAATCACATAATTACTATTCCTTAATTACTTATTAGAATTAATTAATTACCTAATTATGATTAGTTAATTAACTAATTACAATTTAATTACCTAATTAAGATTAGTTATTTAACTATTTAGAAAATAAGTCACTAACTTCTATTACTTAATAACTTAATTAACATTAATTAATTATAATTACTACAAATAAAAAATTACTATTTCAAAATATACTACATTAATTATGAATTATTTCTATGAACTAAAGAAATAAATAAATAAATCATCGTATTAAACAAATTAAAAATTACAATTACCTCAAATCTATGGAAATGTTTTGATCCTTAGAACAGAAACACAGACAAAGATAGGTATAGCATTGAGAGAGAGAGAGAGAGATCTTGAAGAGAGAGTATGAAAAAGAGAGGGAGTGAGGATTTGGAAATGACGAGAGAAGGGGTTGTCAGAATGAGGAGAGGAGGGGGAAAACCACCTTATATTGGGGAGGATCGATGATCCCTATTACGGGATACTAACAATGCAACATTAAGTGGTGCTGATATACTAAAGATATAAAGCGCAACACCACTTCAAGTGGCGCTGCACCTGTTTTCGATAAAAAATGGACAGCACCACTTGAAGTGGCTCTATAGGGATATTTGCAATCAGCACCACTTCATATGGCGCTGATCAGAACCATTTTCCAAATTTAAAAAAAATAGACCCATAAAAAACTAAAATGCCCCATACAATCAAATTTTCCGAGAGCAGTGTGTTGTGCATGTGTTTGGGGACAGTGACGTTGCCAATTTGGCCCAAATGGATTTTATTGATGGGGTGGGTCTCTGTTGTGGTGGGGAGTCCCTTTCAAGGTGTGGTACCCTGATTTCTTTGATGTGGGCTGCTCGTCCCCCATGAGAAAAACCTCGGAATTGTGAAATGTGTGTGTTTCATTAGAGGTGTTAATGGGGGCGGGGTAGGATGGATTTAGATTTTATTAATGGGTTTGATTAGGTTTATAAAGAATGCGACCCTATCCATGCGGGACTCATAGACTAATGGGCTGACTCATGAGGCTAAAAAAATTAATATATAAAAATATTTTTTCCTTGGTAAACCATCATAAAATGGAGTGAATAATGAGAAAGATTTTAGATTGGGTGAAAATATTTAGTTTTCAATTAACATTGACACTAAAAACAACCCTAAAAAAATTACATATTTGAGGGATTATTAATGGTTATATTTTGTGAGTACAAAATTGAACTCTTTTCCACCATTTTATTAATTTATTGAGAGAAATTTTTAATTTCAGTTTTTTAAATTATTATTTTGTTTAATGGGTTCAATGTTTTAAAATTTTGGATTTGGGTTTCGTAGTAAATTGATTCCAGGGATGTCATCAATTTACTAGACAATGCTCAAATGTTTTTCCTTTTTTTCTTATTTGGATTTTGAAACACTTGTAAAAAACATTTATTAATAATTTGAAAGGTGTTATAATAATTTTGTAAAATGATGGTTTTTAAAAGGTTTTGAAACATTATGACATTAGGGAAACATAGAAACCAAAATAAAATAAACTAAAACCTGAAAACTTAAATAAAATAATTATTCAACCCATATAAATTATTTTTGTCTAATTTATTGTATTAAATTATTTTATTTTATTTTCCAAATATCACTTTTTTCAACCCTAATTATAATGGAAGGTCAAATAGTACCTATGGACACCAGATGGACTAGTCCGTGTGGGCTGCACGTTTCGTGTGTTGGATCAAACGTGGTCTGAATTTTTTCGGGTCTAAATGTTCAATGTCTGAACAAAAATAAATACACAGGATATCAGATTAGCCCGTGGTCTTAGGGATTTTCTGACTCGTATATTTCTAGTCTGTTTTCCACTTGATAATCATGATGTAAATCTGAACTAATAGAAAAACTAGCAGCAGATCAAAACAAAATTTTATGTAAATCATATAATATTTTAGTTCTAGTATGCTTTAATCGATGGCATAAAAAAACACAACTAAACACTGAAAGTAGCTTAATTAATCATTTAAATAAATTTTATCAAAAAAATTATCATATCACATGTAAAGAGTCAGAAATTGGATAATGGTGAATAGTTTTTTAAATTATAGAATTTTATTATAGTTTTTTGACATTAAATGTTAGAATGGTAATTTTTTTGGTCTAGAAATGAAATTTTAATCATATTGATAGATTCAAAACATGATATTTAGGCTTGAATGAAATTTCGATATTTTTATGCCTAGGTTAAAATTTTTGGTTAACGGTTGATCTTAGTGGAATTGAATTATTTATTTAAGTAATTCATTTAATTGATTTAAATTTATGAATAAATTATCTGAGATATTTTAGTAACATTGATATTGGATTAAAAGAGGAAATAAGTATATATATATATATATTGAGACAATGAGAGGAATCTTTTCCTTATAACCGGTTTAATGATGGATTTGAGAATTGAAATTCAAAGGGGAATTACAGATGAATTGATATATCATATAACTAGAATTTTGTGGGGGGATAAACCATTGACTCTTATTTTTGGGATGGACCATACAATGAGAATCCTTTATCTCATTTTACATATATCCTCACAAGATAATCCTTTAGAAGAATTTAACATGGGAAGCATTGGTGAAATCTTTTTTTATGTCTTGGTAGGGTTCTTAAGATGATAAGGGTCCATTGTAACACAAATATTCTCTTTATCATTTCTCTATTATGTAAAGTGGTGGTGTTCTTCAGATGATAAAGGGTAACCGTAAATTATTATATTCATTATTTGGTTTTCAAATCGAAATGTCTTGATTAATTATATTCTTAAATTTATATTTGATATTAATTCTAATGCAGAGAAAATAGTTTTACTTTTAATTTTCTCAATTTATGCTGCTGGGTTTATTCATTTGTGCTAGACTGTTGTTCCCTTATTGGGTATTCTACTTAGGCCTGTCCTCGAGTTGGTTATCTACCCTGTGTTACCTTTTCATTCCCACCATTGAAATTTGATGAATATTTATTCATGGATGTTGATTATTTTTGTTACCCGTGATATTTGAGTCTTCCATCTGCCCCATATCATTGAGTACGCCACTGGTCTTTCTGTTCGGCGTAAATTCATGGCTCCTTCTGATTGGGTGTTCCATTTTGAGGCACTTTGGGTGTTAGGGGATTAATGACCCATGTATTCCTCAACTCTTTAACATTAATCTCCACCCCCTCTTGGTTTCGGTTCCAGGTTTCCTCTTGTGAAACCCTATCTCACCAACGCCTTCCAATCACTTCATCAGAGTTCCAGTCCTAGCCTATCATCCTCCTCAGCTATATTTTGTGGAGAGTTTATAGTGCATATCACTTCCCATGCATAGAGGATGATGTGTGGATATATCAATGACTGAATGAGAACATATGAACAAGGAGAAGGAGTCCTCAAACCCAGTGTTCCATCATCAAGAGATCAGGACCACCAGAGTGATACCCACTCCAGCTTTATAAGTATAATTGTTTTGTTTCTATTTGTTTTAAATTTTACAATTCTTACACACTTTTATTTCTTGTCTGTTTTTGTTGGATCTCATTATTTACCATTTTATTTTATTTGAGTTTAATAAAACTCATGTTTCTTGAGTGGTTTTGTTTCCATGCATATAGGTCTCAAAGGGACGGAAGCATGAAAACCTATGTTTTTTATTTATTTCTTTGTTTCTTGAATTTTTTAATTTTATTTTTGGTTTTATTAGAATATTTTGTGTAAAATCCCTAATTTCAGTCCTTTGGGTTTGAATGTTTTATTATTTCAAGAGAACTCTTCCCCCCTGACAAAGTGGTATCAGAGCCATTATTGATTCTCCTTTGATGTCGAACCTATTTCTTGCTTTCAATTTGGGCTCTGTTTCAATTTCCGCATTTTCATCTGTTCTTAAATCACCTCAACTATCTACTTTATCTGATTAGATCTAGTTTCCCCTCTATAATTTCTCTTCAGTTTTAATGTATTTTGATAAGCATTGTTTACCCTTGATATTGGTTTGTCGTTGGGGGCATATACTTAACATTGTTTGCAAGAACTCGACATCTAGTCATTGGGAAAACATGACAATAACTAGGTATGAAATAAAGGAATTCAATGGGGATAATGACTTTAATATTTAGTGAATTAAGATGAGAGCACTTATGGCTCAATAGGGCTTAATTTATTCCCTTTTTTGCACCTAATAAACCTATTGTTACCATAAGTGACACTAGACAGACTAGTATTGAATATAAAGATGGGGCCCCTAATGTTTTAGTTAAAGAACATAGTTCTTCATTGTTTTCTTTAGGTGATAAAGAGCAGATGGAAGTTTCCATTGATTCTACTTATAATGGTATATGGATTAAAGGAGAAAACTATATATGGTAGCTTCTTTGGATGGTATACTTTATAAAAAACTTATTGTTCGCTTTTAATATGAAACCTGACAGTTCAATAAAGGTCAATTTAGATGAATTCAATAAACTTGTGTTAGATATAGCCATCGTAAATGTAATAGTTGATGATGAAGATAAATTAATAATCCTTACACTTTTTCTAGATAATATCTACAACACCCTAGTCAAACCATGATGTATGAACATGACTCATTAACCCTTGAACATGTAAAGTCTACCCTTCTATCCAAAGAAATATATTCTAAACCAAGAATAAAAGGAGTGGCTGACAACTTGTTTACTAGGGTTAGACCACAATCTAATGGTAAAAAATAGGTAGTTAAATAAGTATAAAATCATGAAGAATAAATAACCCAAACGTAGGTCAAATTATAGGGAAATAAAAATTTTTTGTATCCATTATGGTAAACTCGAGAACAAAAAGACCAACGGTTGAAAACTTAAAAAAGAACTTGAATCTAAATATCCCACTGACCAGTCCCTTTTAGTGGATTCTGGTTATGACCCAACTGAAGTGTTAAATGTGTCATGTCACTATCTTAATCATGAGTGGGTCCTTGTCTCAGGTTGCTCCTTTCACATGCATCCTTTTAGGGATTCATTCTTATAATTGGCAGTGATAGTAGAAGGATATTTCCTCTTAGGGAATAATAAGTGGTGTAAGGTAGAGGGAATCATATCCATTTTAATAGAATTAAAAAACCATTCCATCATCACATTGCTTGATGTTAGGTGGGATCCCAAACTTCACAGAAACCTTATATCCTTATAGGTTCTAGTCTAATAGGGGTATACTTTTAGGTCAAAAATAGGTTGTATAAAAATATACAAAGTCTCTCGAACTATCATTAAAAGTTCTATAATTATTGGGTTGTATGTTTTGAATGGAGAGGACCATTCCAAGAAATTAGGTAGTTTTTATACCACTAAATCAGATAATACCATGCTATGTAAAAAGATATTGGGGTATGTAATCTCCAAGGGACTAGAGTAACTCAATAAGAAATGGCTATTGAGTGAAATCACACCTTCCAACCTTCCATTTTGTGAAGACTGTGTCATCAAAAAGGATATAAGACTCACCTTGAAGAAGTACAACTTTAATGCTACCAACCACTTAGAATAAATCCATTATGATATATAGGGACCAACAAGAACTACATCCCATGGTGGAGGTTCTTATTTTGTCACCTTTATAGACGATTTTTCAAGAAAAGTTTGTATTTACATTCTGAAAAATAAATCTGACGTCTTTCAATCCTTTAAAACCTGGAAAACATTAGTTGAAAATTAGGTCGGGAGAAAAATTATAACCATGAGAGAATAAAATGTCTTAGAGTACATATCTAATGAATTCATTCAATTTTTTGAATATGAGAGTATTAAAAGACACCAAACTGTGAGAGAGACTCCCCAAAAAAATGGACTTGAATAAATATAGAATAAAACCATTTTAGAAACGGTCAAAAGCATGATTTTATGCTAGGATATCTCTAAATCATTTTTAAAAGAGGATTCCATAATGACAGTCTATCATATTAATAAATTTACTTCTTTATTAGTTGTTTTTAGGGAAGTTTTGAAAATCTCCACAAAATTAATAATTTTAAACTTAAAATAAATCTTCAACAAGTTGAAAATCAAACTTTTAAATTAATTGACCATAACTTTTGATCCGAGAGTCCGTTTTATCTCCACAACTAGTCAAATTGATGCTTAGGAAATAAACTAAATCCAATTTAAATTTAAATTTTGTAATAATTTAAAGGATATAGTTGATTTTAGTTTCATTAAAAGTAAGAAATCGAAATTGAACTTTAAACGATCAAAACTTTTGATCCAGGTGTCAGTTTGGACTCTATCACATATCAAATCAAATAATACAACGAGCCCTACGTCGTGATGCCTCATGGGGACCCCATTCACTATTTTTAGAGGTCAAAAGAGGCCGCAAAGGCCTCCAAAACCTTGTATTTAGTAAGGTTATTCCAATTTATTAACATTCGATGAAATTTTAGCCCCATTTAAGGGGGTATTATAGTCTTTTTTTGGTGGGGAATGAATTTTTTCATAGGTATTACATTTATATTTATATTATGGTTTTGAAATTTTATCATCTTACATAAAGTAATTTTATTTATAATTAAATATATACTTATTTTCTTATATTTACTTATAATATATCACTTGTATAAATACATATTTACATTGAAATGTATTTTCAAACAAATAAACCATATGGAAATAATTATTTTTAATTCAATTCATTTAAAATAAATAATTACTGATTTTATTCACCATATAAAAATGAATTTATATATATATATATATATATATCTATACATGTAATATTTATATATAAACATGTGTGTGTCAATAAAAAATCTATTTTAATGTGTATATTATAATATATGTAAATAAATACATATATATGTAACTATTTGTGTGTATATTTCAAAAATATAAATATGTACTTGTGGGTCAATAATATTTGGTGTATACATCATATGTAAATGTATTTTTATATAAATATATCATTATCATTAAATATAGTGTCTAAATGAATTTACTATAAACCTATATGCATATATATACCTAGACATATATAAATAATGTTAATATATACATATGTGAGTGTATTGTTAAAAAAATATATATTTATATTTATATTATAATATATGAAAATAAATATTAATAAATAATATATTTAAATAAAAGTAAGTGTTTATATATATATATCATAAACATTCGATGATATTTCATCTTTATTTAAGAGTGTCTTTATATGCTTTTTATGCCATTTATGATTATATTCTGTTGATTTACATTCCAATTGATTTGACAGTGTTGTAATTTTTATGCTTTCCCCTCTTTTGGTAATTTTTTATCAATTATATATATATATGTGTGTGTGTGTGTGTTTATATGAATTTCTAAAAATTTATTAATTATTAATTATTATTTATTCATTTATTATTTATCATTCATTTATTATTTATTTATTGTTTATTTATTATTTATTATTCACTAATTTATTCATTACGTATTAATTCGTTATTTATTACTTATTATTCATTATTTATTATTTTTGTATTCATGATTTACTATTTATTAATTAATAATTAATATTAATTATTAATTAATTATTAATTTTATTTATTATTCATTAATTATTTATTACTTATTTATTATCAATTTATTATTTAATTATTAATAATTAATTAATTAATTTTTTCATTGTTTATAAATTATTTATTATGTATTATTTATTATGTATTATTTATTAATTAATCAATTATTATATATTATATATTATATATTATATATTATATATTATATATTTGTTTATTAATTCTATGAATAATAAAATAAGAAAACAATTATAAATTACAATAAAAATGAATAAATAAATAATAAATTAATTACGAGAAATAAAAAATATTAAAATAAAAAAAATTAATTATGATTTTTTAATGAAAATTTAAAAAAATAAAAAAATAGTAAAATTTATTTTAAAATAAATGTGACAGTTTAAACAACTTCTAAAAACGATGACTAAATCACTCTCTGATGGTTTTGAAATAAACACCACTAAATAAATGTTGACATATGATTTAGCATCGGTTTTTCAAAACCATCGTAGAACAATGTAGCGGTAGTTTAAACTGTCTCCAAATGAAAAAACCACCACTAAAAACCTAATTTGGTGTAGTGTGATAATCATGATGTAAATTTGAACTGATGGAAACTAGAAACTAGTAGCTGATGAAAACAATATTTTACCGAAATAATATAATATTTGAGTTCTAGTATGTTTTATTCAATTGTATAAAAAAATAACCAAACAGTAAAATTTCATTAAGTCATTTATTAAATAAATTTTATCAAAAAAAATTATTTTACCACATATAAAGGGTCAACAATTGTATGGTTTGAAGTTTGTGAAATTCTTGGAGTTTGTTATATTTTTTCGGCATTAAAGGTTAAAATGGTAAATTTTTTGGTCTTAAAATAAATTTTTATGCATATTTTTAGATTCAATACATGATATTTAGGCTTGAATGAAATTTTGATATTTTTATGCATAGGTTATAATTTTTGGTAAATGATATATTTGAGTGGAATTGAATTATTTAATTAATAAATTCATTTAATTGAATTATTTTTATAAATAAATTATCTGATATATTTTAGTAAGATTGACATTGGATTAAAAAAGGAAATAAGTATATACATATTTTGAGACAATGATAGAACTCTTTTCTTTCTCTGCGTTTTAACGATGGATTTGTGAATTGAAATTCAAAGTGGAATTACAGAGGAATTGATGGACTATTTTACTAGAATTTTGTGGGTGCGGGGGGGGGGGGGGATAAAGCATGGACTATTATTTTTAGGATGTACCATTCAATTAGAAACATTTCTTTCATTTTCCATATATCATTATAAGATAATCCCTTATAATCATGTTTGGTTTTGGTGTGAGAAATATTTTTTTGTTCAAATCTTGAATATTTTGGAACTAAAATTCTAAAAGTACACTAGAAAAAACATAATTGAGACAACTCACCCGACATCTAAAACTCTAGTATGTTAAGGTAACAACCTCCAATAATGGAGTAAATGTCACAGAAGAAGTTATGAATTTGAAACAAAAGTTCCAAAGGAAGTTAGTAGTTAAATGGTCTTGATGTTGGAGGCTATGTGTGATTAAATTGGTATCCTACTGGAGTGGCTATGTAATATTAAACTTCTCTCATATAGGAGTGTCCATAGTGTTACATAGGATTAATATAAAGTGGTTACATAATATTAATTTGGAGAAATTAATGAATCCAAACATGGGATCAACTAAAAATGTTGGAGGATATGTTTTTGGAAGCTTGCACTAAGCCGGGAAGAGCGGCAATGAATTCAGAGCTTCCACTGATCAAAGATTTGGAGAGCTAAGGCAGTGTTTCATTCAGATTCTTGATCTATGTGGAAGAATACTTGCATAGATAGGAAGGTAATGGAACTGGAAGGACTAATTTTCTATTGTCGAACACGTTTATAAAAGGATGGGCACTAATCACTTGTTCAATTTTGTGTGTCAAAGAATCAAAGTGTGGAAAGATTTGATGTGGAAGGCCTGAGATCATAGTCTTGAAGTGTGGTAGACTAGAAGGATATGAAGTTTGGGATCTAAGAGGGGGGGGGGGGCTAAGAAAACCATCAAATATCCTTAATCTACCATGTGTGGGAGACACAAGAGGGCACATTCAATGAGACTTTTTCATGGGATGCGTTATATAAATCTTTTTCCATTTCTGGGTAGGATTCTTTAGATGATAAGGTTCACTTGTAACATAGATATTCTCTTTATCATTTATCAATTATATAAAGTTTCAATTTTCTCCGTATTATAAAGGGTAACTGTGAATTATGGTATTCACTATTTTTTTCATATTGAAATGCCATGTTTAATAATATTCATACATTTATATTTTATATTAATTATCACGAATACCAAAAAAATTTACATTAATTTTTATCAGATTATGCTACTAGGCTTATTCATTTGTGCTCGAACATTGTTCCCACCATGGAAATTCATTGAATCGTTATTCCTTTCTATTGATCATTTATGCCGCCTGTGATATTTGAGCCATATATCTACCCCATCTCATTGAGTACATTGATGTTCATTTTGTTTTGTGTAAACTCCTGGCTCTTTCTAATTGGGTGTGTCATTTTGAGGCACTGCAGGTGTCAAGGGATTGATAACCCATGGATCCCTTGACTCTCCAACATTATTCTCAAATCTCTCGTGGTTTGGGATCCCAATTTCCATGGTGAAACCTATCTTTCCATTGCCTTCTGATCACATCATCAGAGTTCCAATCTTGGCCTCTCATCCTCCTCTGCTGTATCTTGTGGCAGGTTTATTGTGGATTCGACTTCCCTTCCATAGAGGAAGACGTGTGGCCATATCACTGACTGAACCATAAGCTTAGAAGAATAGGAAAAAGGAGTCCTCAGACCTTGTGTACCGTTTTCAAGAGATTAAGACTGTCGGAGTGCTACCCACTCTGACTTTATAAGTATAAAATTTTTATTTTTATTTTATTTTTATTTTATAATCCCTATAAACTTATGTTTCTTATCCATTCTAGAGATATTTCATTCTCTACCATTTTATTTTATTTCATATTAATAAAACGCTTATTTTTGGGTGGTGTTCATTCCATGCACGTAGGTCCCAAATGGACTAAAGCATGAAAATCCTAGGTTTTTTATTTCAAGATTTGTTTTGTTAAATTTTCATTTTATTTTTTGTTCGATTCGATTGTTGTGTGCAAAATCTCCAATTTCAGTCCATTGGGTTTGAGTTTTTTACTATAACTAGTGCACTCTTCCCCCTAATAGATTGGTATCATATCCATTATTGTTTCACCTTTTTTATTGAACCCATTTCTTTCTTTCAATTTGGTTTCTTTTTCAATTTTCTCATTTTGTTCCCTTCTTTAATCACCTCAATTTTCAACAGTATCTAATTAGAGACATTATCCTCTCTATAATTTCACCTTATTTTTCATCTATTTGGATAAGCATCATTTACCCTTGATATTGGTTGGTTGTTGGGGGAATATGATTAACGTTTTCTGCAAGAACTCGACATCTACTCATTGGGTAAACATGCCAACAACTAGGTATGAAATAAAGAAATTCTATGTGGATAATGAATTAAATATATAGTGAATTATGATGAAATCCATCCTAGTTCAGTAGGGATTAATTTATTTTCTCTATGGGCCTATGAAATCTTTTGTAACCTTAAGTTTCACTGGATATACTAGTACTTAATATCAAGATGTTAACACTAATGTTCTAGTTAAAGCACATAGTTTTTTTGATTTTATTTAGGATATAAAGTTATTAGGGCTGTTTACAATGAATATAATACTAATGGAATCTGTATTAAACTTGAAAAATTTAAATGATAGCTTCTTTGGTAGGTAGAATATATAAAAAACCGAATTCTCACCTTTAAGATGAACTCGATAGTTCTATAAATCCCCATTTAGATGAGTTTAATCAATTTATCTTAGATTTTACCATCATTAATGTAATTGTTGATGATGAAGATCATGAAATTATCCTTCTAATTTCTCGAGATAATTCCTACAACACCCTAGTAGAAACCACGATGTATGGCCATGACTCATTAACCCTTAAAGAGGTTAAGTCAACCCTTCTCTCTGAATAATTAAATTTTAAACCTCAAATAAAAGGATAGGAAGATAAATTTTTTACTAGGGGTAGACCAAAGTCTAAAGGTAAGAAGAATTAGTTTAATGAGGATAAAATCAAGAAAAATAATGAACCCAAACCTAGGTCAAATTATAGGGAAAGAAATTTTTTTCCATTATGGTTAGCCCGATCACACTAAGCTTGAATGTTGGAAAAATAATGAAGAACATGAATCTAAACAGCCCACTGACCATTTCCTTTTAGTGGATTATAGATATTACATAACTTAAGTGTTAAATGTGTCCTATCATTATCTTAATCAAGAGTGGTTCCCAGACTAAGGCTGTTCCTTTCACATGTGTCCTTTTATGGAGTAATTCAATGAATTGGTAGTGATAGTAGAAGGATATTTATTCTTAGGGAATAATAAGAGGTGTAAGATAGAAGTAAGAGGTTCCATTTTAATTGAACTAGATAAGCATTCTATAATCACTTTTCTTGATGTTAGGTGGGTTCCTGACCTTCATTGAAACCTGATTTCCTTATGGATTCTAGACTAATGGGGGTTTACTTTTAGGTCTAATATAGGATGTCTAAAAATTTCAAAAGTAAATCAAAATATCAATAATTGTTATTTCATAAATGGTATATATGTTTTTAATGGAAATACCCAATCAAAAATAATTAGGTATTGTTTATACCCCTAATTCTAATAATACCATGTTATGGATCATAAGTAGGTATGTAGTGTTTCATGAGTCTTATTCTTCTACATGGTATATATGTTTTGAATGGAAATACCCAATCAATTACCAAAAATGCATCATAAGTAGGTATGTAGTGTTTCATGAGTCTTATTCTTATAAAAGCAAGGCCTCCACATCTGATAGTTGCGATCCAACCTTAGAATTGGATATTGAAACTAAGCATATAGCTCATTTTGAGGCTCTTATCAAGACCACTCCACCAGATCCATAGTCTATTACACAGGCTGGTTCATCCTCTAGTTTTGGATGAGATTCTGAAAGAAAACCACCTTCCAATAATAGGGGCAATCAATTTACTTGAGATAGAAAGAGGAGAGCACTTATACCTCTATCTCAATTCATCCTATATGATACTGATTCTTATGCCTTTCATGTTTTCTAGTATCTAACTGAGGATGATTCCCAAATGTATAGGCTAGACTTAAATGACAAAGACTCTAAATAGTGATTCCTTTTCATAGATTATGTAGTGCATTCCTTAAGAGAAAAATCACACTTGGTTTATTTTAAATAAACCACCAAATTCTAAAATATTTGGTTTTAAATGGATTTATTAAAGGAATGAAGATAACACTAATGTAAATAAAATCAAGTTCCAATAAAGACTAGTTGATATGGTATTCCTTCCAAGAGAAGGAATTGGCTATTCTGAAAATTTTCCCCAGTTTTTGAGCATCATTCAATTAGGTATTGACTTTATTTTTCTACCTAGAGTGATCTTCACATCGAACAACGTGATGTTGAAACATCATTTCTTCATGGTGATATAATGAGAATCTTTACATGAATCCTCTATATAATTACTCAAAATAATTCAAATTAAACCAAATGTTCCTTTTAATTAAATACTTATATGGTATAAAATATGTCTCAAGGTAATGGTATAATAAATTTTATTATTTTATAACTGACATCCAAATTATTAGGAGAAAATACGATGCATTTTTATATTTAAAATTAACTAAAAATTGAATTCCTTATTTTTTGTTGTATGTTGATGATATGGTTATTATTTGAAAAAACATGAGTCTCATTACTGATATAAAATCTCAATTGAAATGTATGTTTGAAATAAAAGACATAGGTGAATTTAAGAAAATTTTAGGAGTTGAAACAATTAGGTACATACCAAAATAAACTTCTTTATTTATCTCACCATGATTACATTTTAAATATTCATAAGAGTTAATTTTTTGAATCTCTCAAAAATTTTAATATACCTATTGGACAACAATTTAAACTATATTTGATACAATAACCTAATACTACTGATGATATTTAGTTTATGTCCAAAATACCTTTTGTTAATATAGTTGGAAACATTATGTATAGAATACTCGGCACTAGTTTGTACATAACCTTTGCAATTTTCACCATTAGAAAGGTTATGAACACTCTAGGGAAGCCACATTGGAATGCTCTAAAATGGATTCTTCAGTATTTTTTTGGTGTTCCAAACCATTCATTGGGTTATGGTAAAAATATGTATACATATAAGATTATAGTTGGATATATAGATACTCAATATGTAGGGAATATTGATACCCAAAAGTCTTTGACTTGGTATGTATTTACTTCCTGTGGTGGGTCTATTTCCTATAATTGTAACATGAAGTTTGTGGTTTCCCTTTCAACCATATAATCAGAATATATATCTTTGAATGAGTTTATCAAAGAAGCATTATGTCTTAAAGTCCTATCTTCCAACCTCAGCCTGTATAATTCTGTTATTAATATCTTCTCTGATAATCAATCTTCTCATAATTTATCTAAAAATATTCAATGATATGGTAAATCAAACCACATAAAAATTAGGATACACTTTATCAGAGATGTTGTAGAATCAAGAACCATATGTGTCCAGAAGATACACACTAACGATAATCTGACTAACTATTTTAATAAATTCATGGTATCATCTAACTTTAAATATTATTTAGATCACATGAAATTGGTTCCAATTAAATTACAATTGGACCAAGAACATCTCCAACTTCAATTGAAAGTGATATAGATTTTTAAATTATGGTATTTAGTGTTTTTTTTTCATATTTAAATATCATTATTAATTATATTATGCCATTTATATTTGATATTAATTCTCATGCATGAAAAATTATTTAACTTTTAAATCTATTAATTTATTATGTTCGGTTTATTCGTTTGTGATTGACTAATATTCCCTTCATGGGATTCCGACTTGGGCCTATTCCTGGGATGGTTATATGGATCATGTTAACTTTCCATTTCCCACCATGTAATTTCGTGACATCTTTATTCCTAGCCATTGATTATTTGTGTAACATGTGAAATATGATTTATCTATCTTCCCTGACTCATTGAGTACATTGCTGGTCATTCTCTTTGGTGTAACCAATGCCTCCTTCTGATTGGGGGTACCATTCTGAGGCACTGTGGGTGTGAAGGGATTGATAACCCCTATATCCCTCAAATATTCAACATTAATCTTGACTCCCTTCTAGTTTGGGCTCCCGATTTCTTTTGGAGAAACCCTAGCTCTCCAAGCCTTTCTATCACTTCATCAATGTTCTAGTCATGTCCTACCATCCTCTTCAATTGCATATTGTGGATGGTTAATGGTGTAGTTGACATCCGTTCCATAGAGGAAGATGTGTGGCTATCTTAGTGACTAAACCAAAATATTGGAAAAAGAAGATGGAGTCCTCAGATCCAATGTTATATCATCAAGAAATCAGGACTTCCGAAGTGTTACCCACTCCTACATTGTAAGTATATCAGCTTTGTTTCTGTGTTTTTATGGTTTATCATTCTTATATACATCTATTTCATTTCCACTATTGTCATATTTCATTAAGATCTTTCCATACATATAGGTACCAAAGGGACATAATCCCTTAAATCTTTTGTTTCTTCACTTCATTATTTGTTTCTTGCTTTTTGTAATTTCATTGTTGGTTCAATTTGACTGTTGTGTAAAAAATTTCCAATTTTTTTCCTTTGGGTTTGAGTGTTCTTGTATCAAGAGTGTACTTTCCACCTTATAGTAACTTTATCACTGCTTAAAATTAGTGATATTAAAATCCATTTTATCAATGCTAACATTAGTGATGATAAAATATCACCTTATCAGCACTAATAAAAACCCTTACCAACTACTAAAAAATTAAACCATCTTTAACAATGGAAGTCTGTAGAAGCTAATAAAAAACAATTTAAATTGAATTTCAAATATTAAATTAAATGTAATTATTTAGCACCATCATTTATGTAAAAATATTAAATTAAATAATTTTAGTGTAATACAATAACAATGAATTAATATTCAATTACAATAATAACCAATACAAAAAAAATATTATGAGAGAAATCCTTCTCCAATGATTAACCCGACCAAGTAAAAAATAATCATGTGCCTATAAAAAAATATTTATTTTAGTATATTAAAGAACCATAATAAATAAAAATTTAATTGTTATATAATCTATTTTAAATTTCAATTGGAATTATATGTCATTAAGTCATAGGTGAGAAATCATTGTTCTAAAGTATCAGGAAGATCTGATCATGTCTATTTAGTTTTGTACCTATGGAAGTTGTTTTTAAATAAAGTAACACTTTTAAATGAAATTACATTCTTTTGGTCATACCACCCACACCGTGCATCAAATTTACATGTGGCTAATTTCTACATATAAAAAATATTCCTTTTTAAATTTTTTTTATGGGTTGGAATTATATATAAAAAAAATATATAAAAAAAGTATTTTTAATAGTATTAATGGCCCAGTGAAAAAAATAAAAAAATTATTTCAACAGAATGGTGCCTCCATTATAAAACATTATTTCTAACGAAAATGACTATCTATCACAAAATAGTGAAAAAATAAAAAAGTAATATTTTTTAAATAAAAGTTTTCCATAAAAAACATAATAAACATTTAACAAATTATATGTTTATAAAAAAATATCATAATGTCGCTATGGGGGAGGGGATTAGTTGAAGGGTCAGGTGGAGGAAACTCCATCCCTAAACCATAAACAAGTCATCACATGTTCTCTATTTATTATTCTTGCTACTAACTTTGTTACTTCTGATTTTGATGAATCTATTCTTGCCCTCTCAAAATGCTCTCTAAAATATCACCTTGTGCCCGCAACAACTTCTCATACATTGACGTAGATAAAGGCTACACACAAGGTCCCTTTTATTTGATCGACGAAATCACGATATTACCATAATAATTAGAAGGCATCAATCATGAACCAATATTGATTGCCCATCCTTTCTCGATACCATTTATGGTTTCTTGTATCCAATCTTCCTTGTTGAAACCTAACTCAGGCGATACCTCACACTCAGTCTCATCCTAAATCTCTTATGAGTGAGAAGTCACAACTTCATAACTCTTCTTAAAATTTAATCTGAAATTAATATTTAAATAAAGTAATTTTAGTTGATTTTAAAATCAAAAAAATACTATTTACAATATGACATTTTGTTTCACCAGTATTCTATCCTTTAATAGGATCAATTTACATCTTCTTTTAAACATCAAACTCCATAATATAAGAATATGTAGTGACATACAAAAATATCACATAATAATTTTACCTTAAAAGTAAATATAATTTAATATATAATATTAATTACCAAATTTCATTGATGAATACTAAACTTATGAATTTCAGATCTATGTTCGACCACCAACATCCCATGGTTTTTCTATGCAGATTATGACCTCCAATGAAAATCCTCTCTTATCTAGTTGGAGCACAATCCACCACATCACTAGTCTAGGATGTAGTTGGGTTGATAATAAAAGTGAGCCTCATTAAAACAATTCCTAAAGATCTATCCATTGATCATTTACTAAGGATCTACAAAAAATGATAAAAATTCCCACACATATAAATATCTAATTCATCCTTGATGGAAGGTATCCTACTATCATCGATTGGAGACCATAAAATTTTCCTAAAATTAATAATATGTTATTAATTAACTAAATTTAAAATAAATAATTATTAACACATAATCTAGTGGTCCAACATATATTTCCAAAAAAATTTGATAACCTGATCGCACGACACCCATATCACAAAAGGGTAATAATGGAAAATTGCACCACCCTAAACAATAACAATACATGAAAAAATTAATAGAAGAATAAATAACCAAAAAATTAATATATAATAAATAAAATAAAGTACATAATTGAACATATCTCTACAAGTGTGGATGAAAGTCAAGATATGGATGACACTCTAGAATAGTGTATGGAATCCTAAATCTAGAAACATCTCAAAGATGGTTACCAATATTTTGGACTTCTAGTAGGAAATATTAGACCCCTGATTTATCATTTCTTTTCCTAATCATTTTCTTTCACCTGTTTTATAGGAAACTACATGTCACACCATTGGAAACTCGATCTGTTTTTGTGGGATTAAGAATTTAGACGTATTATTTTCTTTTTTAGATTGTATCCCTTGTATTAGCTGATAATCATTCTATATAATTGATTCTATTTTCCTCAAAAAGATGCATCTTGATCCCTCATAGTATATAATGAACTAGACACACCCTACTTGTCAGATAATAAATCATCAAGAAGCACATCATAATTAACGGAATAAAATTTTTCATTGATATCTTTACCAGTTATCTCAAATACAAAAAATAATGTTGCCTAAAAATAATTGTTATTAAAAAAATAAAATTTAAAAAACTAAAAAATATTTATTCAGAATAAAACAAATATTGATTATTTATATAACTATATCATTTTTCATCATCATCTTCACATTCATCAATGTTAATGTCATCATATTCCTCTTCACCATCATTAATTTTCATACATGCCTCAATTTTACCATCTTAGATTATTTATAATTAATTGGCCAAATCATCGACATTATTAGCTCCATTTTTGCATAACTGCAAGGTATCATCATTGATATCGATATCTCATTGAGTAAGATATGTTTTTTGTGATTTTTCTTAAAACATATCAATAATTTTGACTTATACAAAACAACATTCATTTTTCATAATATTATTTTCATGAGATTTCATTTTTATTAGACTCCACTAGACATTTAAATATCTAGAGTAAATAAAATAATTTTTATTTTAAAATTTATTTTACTGACATGTCAACATAAATGGTTCATATTCAGTAAGAAGACTATTATATTTAATCTGAATCAATCCATGTTTTAGATGAACACACGACCCTTTGTCAATATCAAACCAATGACATTTAATAATTTTAATTGAATTTTTACCTTAAAGTGATTTGAACGAGACTAATAACACTTATTATATATAGTTAATGAAAAATAAATCCCATTCTCGAGGTCACCAATGAAAGAAACATGAAAAAAATGCATAAATAAAAATGAAGAAACATTGTAAATCATGTGTGTTATAATATCACATTATCATATTTTAGTTATTCTTTGAACCTTGTTTTTATATCCTTTTAGTCAGGTCTTGTTTTGGGTTTATTCTAAGAGAATTTAGAAAATTTTGGTAGCCCAAGGGACTATGTATAGTTGGCACACAGTTAGGGAAAACCATGTGGTTTGTCCAAGGAAACTATGTTCCCAGGTTGAGCCCCTTTAAGGGGGTCCATTTTTTGTCCAAGTCATGTGGGAATCCCCTCCAAACCCTTAAACCTCATAGAGTGAGGTTTTTCATTGTTGGAGCGTAGTTTGATGAACTGTGTACCCAGACAGTAGAAACTGTGCACCCTCTATAGTAGGGCAGACAGTTAGGGTGAATAGTTTGTTCAACTATGCGACCTTACCCAGCAAGCCATGAACATGAGTTTTAATTCCCCTTATTTATTTTATTAAGATCCTAAATCCCTCCATCTTAATCTCTAATCACCCTATTGCAAGCCTAACCCAAATCCTTTTTCCTAGAAGGTTCCCCAGAGGTGATTTTGACTCCCCCAAACCCTTTTCTTGGTTGATGAAAGCTTATTTGATTGTGTTCGATCTCCTCTAGGTATGTGGGTCACCTCTCATGTGGTTTCATATGATATCACTTTCTACCCTCCTTATTGAGTGATGGATCATAATTTTTGTGACGTATCTAAACTTTTTTTGATGGATATTGATTCTAGGCTGCGTTTCTTGATAACTATCTTATCTTCAATCTCTATTGGTACTCCCCATGGAGAGCATTGTGTATTATGATATATTTGATCAAAGATGGGTCATTTGGTAGTAGCTTTTCCCATAATTGAGACCTGAAGTTAATTTATTAAATTAAATTGAGTTTTTAATTGATTTAGGAACCCTTTTTTATAAGTATTTGATGTGTGGTTTGAAATGGCATGGGAATTGTGAAATGAAAACCCAATTTTAATTGAATTGAAATGTGTGGTAGATTTTGGTAAAATTAGGGATTGATTTTGAAATTTATTTAATAAATTTATTTTATGTAGAAAATTGAGAAAATTGAATTAAATTTAATGGTTATTTAAAATTGCATAAATTGATGAAACCGTCTATTTTGGTTTTGAAATGAGAAAATAATATTGAAAAGTGAAACTGGGAAATTTTAATTTGAATAGATTTGTAATGATTAATTTTCCCATGTATTATTAATTGATTATTTGAAGAACGTGTTATCATGGGTGGTTAGCAGTAACCAGGAAAAGCACTCTAGGACCTTGACTCCCTATCAATGGATTAATGATGATGGATTAAACTAAATAATTATGACAATAATTCCCAACAGGGTTCCCCTTTGGGGATGTAGATTCCCAAAGAGGGTTCCCTGTTTGGAGTGTAGATTGATTTGAGTCTACACACCTATCATGAGTTTAGATAATTTTTGTGATGAGTGAGAATATGATTAGATAAAGTAACATGCCATGAGGATTTTTTACATTGTGATATAAATTGTTGACTTGAATATACATGAAATTGATTATTAAACTATCGTATTCATGATAACTAATTTATGTAAGTGTTTTAAATAAAATGTTCATCTAAGAATGTTTTCGTATATCTTTCATATATTTTTGATGAAAAATCTTGTTTTGGTTTAAAATATGTGAATGTTATACCATTCCTTGTTTAGTTCTTAATAAAATAATAATTTGACTAATTTTAATGAAACTGGTTATAAAACACTTAATGAGACCCTAATGGGATTTATAGCTTACACCCTACCTTTTACATCAAGAGTTAATATATTTTCTTATTCTAGGTCCTTGAAAAGGGAAAATTACACTTGGGGTGGTTATTGTTCATGATCATTGGGAGCATGGAGTGATAATAATGATCGGTGGAGCAATTTTCCACTTGGTACACATGTGTTTTTGAGACTTTTGTCTTTTTGAAATTATTTGTTCCTTTGGGATATTTATATATCTTTTTAGGTAATATTTTACCTTGTTATTATTGGTATTGTCCTACATTGTATTATTTAGTAAAATGACTTTTAACTTTTATCTTCCAATATTTTATGGAATCCTTGTTCCCTCTTGATTATTGTATTGTTTTAGGAGCTTGTCTCTAACTCATTGGGATTGGGAATGCCATTTTGGCTATGTTACGGTTGGATCAGGTATCAGGGTACTAGGGTATTCGTGATAGTTAATGAAAAAGTTGTATTAGAGGTATAAGTTTAGCATATTCCCTTGATGTTAGTAAGTATTTTGGGATTTTTTAATGGGACATAGGTTATAGTTATGAGAGAGTTCATGGACATATATCACAACAACAAGCCTTAAGTCACCATGGGTGTTTGGAAAACATTATCTGAGGAATGTTTTTTTCTAATTATAGTCATTCCCTGCCATTGATATGAGTGTGATGAAATCCCAACATTAAAATTTTGATTGATGGAATTGATATTCCTGAATCTATTTTTAGTGGTTATTTTGTGAATCCTTTATAATGTCTTCAGTGTTGTCTGTTGATGTTGTGTAGCATCACGTCTCCAAAAATACATGTGAATAGGCCCTGATATGAAGCTACTGGTGATCCATAATGAGAAAATCCTTCACTGAACCAAAATCTTATTGATATAGTGGTGAAGGATATCCAAGATATAAGAACAGTTCCCACACTTGTTCCTATTTAGGATCCTATTGTGGACCCTCAGAGGGATGAATCTTGTGATCATGATCAAGAGTTTCTTCACTAGAAGCTACCTGATTTCCAATGCTCCAATGATCCTCTAGAGAATAATAACTAGTGTAGAAAGATAGATATTCTTTTTGAGTTCCATGAAATTCCTGAAGCAATTAAGGTGAAATGTGATAACATTAAGCTGGAAGGGCCTAGAAAGAGATGGTGGGATTCTATTATGATGGAGAATAAGCATGAGGGTTTAGAATTGAAGTCATTTTAATTTATTTTTGATCAATAAATTCTATCTAGAATCTATTGTCTTGGTGAAATCCAAGGATTTTATCAACCTCTAGTAGAGTGAAAAGACCATAAATTTGTATATAAACGACTTTTCTAAACTTGTTTAGTTAGCTTCTAAGGTGGTTACTAATGAGAAACTAAAGGATTGATGATTTGAGATGGTTTTTTGACCTATAATTTGATAATTGGTTTTATTTCTGAAATTAGATTCTTATAATGATGCATTAGATGGGGAATTGATGGTTAATCCTGAACTGGATGGTATGTTAGGGTTGAAGGAAGTTCCTTTATCTCCTAGTGGATGTTTTGTGAGTTTATTTAATGGAAATAGGATGTGTAATGAGTCTTATAATGGTTATAGACAAAAAGGGTCTTCCTGATGTCTTGTAGAACCAGACATAGGAATATCCACTTTCTTTTAGTGTGGCAAGGCTTGGCATTTGAGACGTGTTTATATTGAGGTACCAAATATCTATAGTTCATGTGGTCACATAAGAAATTTATAAAAGTTCTACTACTTCTTCTCTACTACGTGTTGTATTAAGGGTTCATCAACTCCAAAAAGTGTTAAGATGTAATTAGATTCTTCAATATCTATGAGGTTCCACACACAAGCATCTATAATGAATCTTCTCCACATAGTGGATGAGTCTCTAGAATAATCTGATACATGTCCAATGAATGTGAGGTGTACCATTACTATAGCTTCTTATTTATAGATTTCATTATTTGATACTAGTCTATATCACTCATTTATATTGATTTGTATTATAAACCTTCTAAATATTTCCAAAGAGCATTTGTCTCATGAAATTGTTATTACTATGACCCTCAAAACCTAGGAAAAGAAGGGTCTCTATTGTCCTACATATGATATCACTATATCAGATTCAATGATTTTTTGGAATTTTATAGTTCTAAATATAAAACATTTTTACATCATTATCTGGATGGATTAGTAGATTGACCATAAGGACTAGATTGAATGTTAACTTTGGCTGGTAACTTTTATTGTGCCTGATGGGGTGTGTTGTCTCTTCCAGGGGGAATGGGACCCAAGGTTGAGTAGAGACAAACCATCATTTCAAGATTTTGTTAGGGTAATATTGGGGTTTCTTTAACATGGAGTGAGAATAATTCAATGATAATATCCCTCTAGTCATCCTAAGGTTTCCAGACTTGTTTCACTGTGATTTATCTATTCTTCCAATAGTAAGAGTGGTAGATTTCTCTATTGATTTATTACCTGTTAATCCATCTGTATCTATAACTTCTTACCATATGACACTAGAAGTGATGAAAGAGTTAAAGTAAATGTTGGATGATATTATAGAGAAAGGACTCCTATATTCGAGTGTGTCACCTTGTGTGACACTTTCTATTTATGAATAAATGTAACATCCTAATATTTTTCTAAAATATTTCGATTTAAATAATTTTATTTCATCAGTATATTTTTTTTACTCAACACTAATTTTAAACGAACCATGATATACCATTAAAATATTTTTATTTTTACACAACCATTATAACCTAGATATTGAATTGGTGAGTATGAATAGGAATTACCATATTATTAAATATATATATATATATATATATATATTAATAGGGGAAAAAACTTAATTCTTTGGTAAATTCATTTTATTCCTCAAAAATATGTTTTCTTGAAAAAATGATTTTATTACATTCTATTAGAAAATAAATACAATAATTTTGACTTCTTTAGAAATTTAATTTGAAAAAATAAAATTCTTTTTTCAATTCTTCATTTCAAAATTATCATAGGAGGAATTTTTTATAATTTTCTATAAAGTTTGATATTTTGATGAATAATGAAAAATACCGATTCATAGTAAAAGCTGTATTTTATTTTAAAATAATATTAAAGGTCAAATTATATTTTGGATTAGTTTAAAACTATAATTAGTTATTTTTTATTATAAATAATCTATTTTTGGTGTTTTAAATGGATTTTAAAATTGAGTTTTTTTTATAAAAAAATGTATATTTTAAAAGGCATTTTTTAGAGATATTGTTTTTTGTAGCGATTTTCCATTTTAATAATAATAAAATTATTGAGATTATGTGTTTTTCATTTTTAAAAATTTATTCCACATTTTTAATCTAGAGGAAAAAATTTAATAAATTGAACACTTTTATTTTTTGGTCAACATGAATAATAATCTTAGTAATTTTTGTCAGCATGATTAAGGGTATATCAGACAATTAAGGTTAAAAATAATATGATAAGGATTATCAAATGAACCTAAAAATTTCCCCAATTCTATTGAATAATTTTTTTTGACCATAATCATCTATGGGTTGAATTTAAGACCTTTTTGAGGCACTTTGCTGATATTAAGTTCCCTGTAGTGTTTTATTTAAAGAAAAGTCAAACATGTCACAATAATGTTTTTAGTAAGTATAATTTTTTTTAATATGTGGCTTTCCAACCGATATGTTATACTATAAATATTATTTTAAAATATAAAGTATTTATCTTAATTATGGTATTTTTATTTATTTTTTAGGAAATAAATAATTGCCCTAAACGATTACATATCAATGATGCATTAATTAATATATAAAATGAAAAATAAAATAAATTAAATTTAAAATATTAAAATAAATATACTTTGATATATTTAGGGTTATTGAAGAATTATATATATTACCGTGACATTTTTAAGATATAATAAAATAGTTGGTTCTAATAATACATTTTCATTATGTTTTTAAGGTTATAGTAATGAATAGTTTTAAAATTGACAATAATGATATTTCATGAATATAATATATTATTAAATTATTTAAAAATCATAAATACATTATATAATAATAAATTTGATAATATATAGTCAACATTTTCACACCCTATGGATTTATAGGCCATTTTGAAGCATATGGATCTGTAATATTCTTATTATATTTTAAATTTTTGAGAAATTCCAAAAACAACCCTCTCCTCCACTTATAAATACCACCCCAAACCAACCATTCGCCTCACACCTTACTAGCCCTAAAGATTTCCAAATATATTCAAACCACTCTCCTCTACATTATACCTATGTCTAAGTGCTTCTAGTCTCACCAAAATACCAATTCAAAGTTCCTCACAGAGTCCTTCAATGAAATGATATTCAAGAGGTAACATTCTCAAACTACCAATTTTAATTTCTTTTATTATTCCACCTTCTTCTCACATATTTCATCCATAAAATAACAATAAATATAGTATAATATAGATACTATAATTTTATATTTCTAATCTAATACTTTCTATCCAACCCTTTTTATCATGTCCTCTTATTCAATGAGTGGAAACCATTGTCCAAATTTGTGAGGTTAACCATCTCCATGGATAATGAATTTTTATTTCCATTACCACCATCAAAGCTGGTCATAAAACTGTTATTATAGTTAAATTGAATTTTAATAATATAATTATAACTTATTTCATGTTATATAACCAATATATAGACATAATATTAAAAAAATGAAACTAATTCATGAATGTCGGAAAACCACAAAAATGAACTAAACATTTATCCTTAATTTTTTATCAAAGGAATCATCCTCATCATAAAAAATATGATATATGGGACCATTTAAAGTTTTCCACAAGTTAAATTATGTTTTGAATTAGTTTTAAAATTTAATGAGTTCAATTTGATTTAAAATAATCCATCTATGTTTTTTAAATGTATTTAATAATAGCATTTAGTATAAAAACATTTTATATTTAGAACTGGTATTTTTCAAAAAAAAAGTTTCTCATTGCATTGTGTCGGTTTAAATTTAAATTAACTTTCAAAAATTTGATGTTATGAATTTCAAAAAAGGGATTCCATATTTGAAATCATTGGTTCCAAATTTAGTGAATATTTCCCTTTTAATTTGTGTTTATATGAATAATAACCTTGCTAATTTTGTTACCACGATTAAGGGTAAATCTGGAAATTAAGGGTAAAAATAATATTATAAATATTATAAAATGACCATAAATTTTTCCCCAACTCAATTTAATTAATAATTTGATATCATAATTATACATGGGTCTAATTTCCGACCTTTTGGATCTACATGGTTGATATCAAGACCCTTATAGTATTTTATTTAATGAAATGTAAAAGATGTCACAATATTATTTTTAATAAGTATAACATTTTTAATATGTGGTTTTCTAGAAGATATGATCATCAATAAATTTTATTTTGAATAAAAAAATATTTATCTTCATCAAAATAATTTATTTTTAATTATTATGGAATAAATAATTACCTTAAATTCCTACAAAATGATAATGCATCAATTAACAAATTAATAGAGAAATCAAATAAATGATACTAAAAATATTAAAATAAATATAATTTGAGATATTTAAATTTATCCATGAATTCTATATATTACAATGATATCTTTATCATATAATTAAATATATGGTTCAAATTTGACATGTTTTGTTGATGTTTTTAAATTCATAGTAGTAAACAGTATAAATATTGAGAATAATGATATTTTATGGGATTAATATTTTATTAAATTATTTAAAAAACATAAAAATATTTTATAAAATACAATGTTATTATTATATGATTTAAAATTCTATTAATTGTACATTTATAGTTCAATTAACACCATATACATAACAATCAAAACCTTTTACTGTTGAAAAAGTTGTTACCATATTTAAAATTGAAATTGGTTAACTACGGGTTAATAAAAATGATAAGGTTTAAAATAAAACGAAAATATTTATACTTTTTTATGATATTATGCCCTTATATTATCTTATATTTGAATACATTTTAATTTGGGGGTATTCAGATAGAATGTTTTTTAATTATAATTTAATATTTTGGGAAATTATAAAACACCACTCTCCTACCCTTTTAAATACCACCAATCACCACCTCTTATCCTCGCATCTCCCAGGAATTGAAGATTTCCAAATCTCTAAAATAAATCTCGCAAACACTCTCCCTTCGTTAGAGGGATTATAGTCTCACAAAAAGCCCAATTCTAAGTTCCTCAAGGGGTTTTTTAAGGTGGGGATATTCAAGAGGTAACATTCTGAAACTACCTCTTTTAATTTATTTCCTTCGGTTACCTTCTCCTCACCTCTTTCATAAAAAACTGAATAATATATATTTTATATTGTATATACCCAAATGTAATATTTTTAATGCTATATTTTATATCCATCCCTTTTCCTATCTCCTATTATTCAAACAAAGGAAACCATTATCCAAATTATAGCGGTAAACCATCTAAGTGGATAATGTGTTTTCATTTTCCTTTACTACCTTAATGTCTGATCAGAAAACTATTATTATGGTTAAATAAGATTTTAATATATATATTATAACTTATTTCATTTTCTTTAACTAATATATGAACATAATATAAAATAAAAATAAACTAATGTTTTATTGTCAGAAAAACCGCCAAAATTAAATAAACATTTTTCATTAATGTTTTATCAAATGAATAATACTTATGTAAGAAAAAATGATATATGGGAACATGTAAAATTTTTTATGTGTATTAAAACCATTTCATTTCACTTATTTAATAGTATTTCAATTTAAAACTAACATCCATAATTATAACCAAGTGAACCCACCATTAAACCATGTAATGAACACTCCTTGAATGACGAAATTGAACCTTCTAAAAACTCAAAATGACCATAAATGATCTTAATAAAATTATAATAAATATAATAAATGTATAATAGGGTCTTAATTAATAAATTAATGAATATAATTTTTTTATCTAGCACATGATGTTCAAGGTTAGAATGAATTCATAAATATGGCAGGGGATCTCTCTGAACCTTCAAATTTTCATTGGGTTACGATTCTCTCTATTTGCCACAATTTATATCTTCATTATTATTATATAATTTTTCTATAATATATATATATATCTGTACCAAAAAAATTTATTTATCATAATTCCTCTTTATTTTAGGGGGAATGTCACATTTTAAAATGTTTTTTTCTTTATTTTTCTCGATAAGAGAACCCGATTAAAGGGAACTTCTCTATTTCATACCCATATTCAAGTACACTATATAAAATATTTTAAGCCTCCAATATTTTTCTAAAATCACTAAATTTATCATTAAAAAATATTTTAGTTCATTTCTTTTTTATAGGGAAATAATTGTGCCTTTATCCTTTTCAAAGACACTTTATTATTTTCCATTAAACTGCCATCATGTGACATATTTTTAAAGTTACATAACCACTATTTTTAATGTTCTAACATAAATTTGAATTAATTATTCATGATATATTATTAAATTTTCTTTAATAATTTCCAATAATGATTTAAATCCTTTTTCATGGATACCATTGTTATATTCCCTTTGGTTATGCTTTATGACAAGATTATGATACCCATTTCTTTTCAAGGAAAAACTTATTTTTATTCATTATGTTTGAATCTTTATGTGGCAATCATATGCATAAACATGTTATGATGGATGTACGAAGATAGTGATCCAATGCATTGGGTACTTTTTTAGTCTCATGATACATTATGTATGGGATTTGGGAGTAAACCTATTCCATTATGGGACTCTATCCACCATGTGATATAGTCATGGCAGTTAGCCTTGACTCATTTTTATGTCATGTTATATGTTTCTTTTACTCTTATATGTTTCTATGATCACATGATTCCATGTTCTATATTTCATTTTTCCATATTTGTATTCACAATCCATGCCTTTTATGTTGTCATGTTATGCTTTCTAACTCATGTGCAATGCTTAATTCCTGTGTTTATTCCCTTATTAGGATTATTATCTCATCCCTTTTCACCATGTATTCCCCAGGTTATCATATGGTGTTATAGGATCCAAAAGGGAGTTTGGAGCTCATTATTAAGATTAATAAAATTATTTTTTATTATAGTTTCATGTTTTCTAATTATGTACATATTCTTCCAAAGACATAAGACTTTTTGATCCATGCTTTGTATTTTATGAATAAATATGATTTAAATCATGCAATAATTTGTGCAAAAGGCTTGACTTGTTATAGTTGGTATCAGATCACAGTCTTGTAATTTTAGTTAATTAGGACTATATAACATTAGTAAGAACCCTAAGGATAATTCTATCTCCATAGATAACCTAGAATGAAACATCCCGAATCGGATGTTATGATATACATTTTATTTATAAGTTTATCCTTCTATGTTCATAGTTTACTTTATATGCTCATTAACTATGTATTAAAGACCAAAAATTTTCCTTTTATTTTTTATTTAATGGATAGAAATAGGAGAACCCAAGATAAAAACCAATGTTATAGGAAATGTGATAATATTCATAATAATAAGAAAAACCTGATATAAATTAGAGATCATATATTCATAACAGTAATAGACCAATTGGATAAAGTTATAAAAAATAAATTGAATCTTGTGGAATTCCCTACTTTTTCTAAGAAATATAATGTTTTGGGGAAATACTTTATGAAACAAAGGCGTACTATCTTTAGGGAAACTTTTGATCCTCTCATCATAGAACTATGGAATAACTCTATTTAGAATACATACTTTATCCTCCAATACTGAGAGGAAAATAAAGACATGTTGGTGGTTTATTATTTCTACGGGAAAGCTGATAAGTGGAGGGAAATGATCTTGAACATGAAATCTAAAGTTGAAATTATTTCCATCGATTGGGAAGGATTCAAGAAAAAAATAGCGAATATTTTCAATGAACTCTCTATTTTAAGATGGACAGTGAGTTCCCTAGATTGAATAAAAAGTAAGATGATTCTATCATAGCATTTGAGGGAAAATTTAAAAGGTTTTCTCGATATTCCTTTAGATTTTCATGAACACTGAAAGCAAGGTTTATTGATTCTTTAGTGGATTAAAGCAGGGTCTATGGAAATATTTGGCGATTAGAGACTTTAAAAGATATAAGGATATTTTCTTCTATTCCCTTAAGGTTGAGATGGAAAGTAGAGACCTTCATGTATCTCATGGGATTAGAGATAAAAAGAGGAATATAATGTTTAATATGGGAGTATTAATAGATAAATCTGATGGAGGAAAGAAAACCCAACATCCAATGTGTTAGAAGTGTGAGAAAAATCATCTCATGAACTGTTTAAAGGGAACTGAGATATACTTAAAATGATAAAGAGAGGGGCCTCAGAAAATAATTTCCTAATGTATTTGAAGAATCACACTAACAAAGAGTAATAATGAAAGGTTTAGATCAACATGAATCCTATTGTAAAGTGTTTTAACTACAAGGAACATTGATATTTTAAAAGTGAATGACCAAGCATAAGGGTTGTCAGGGACAATCAAATATAACAAACTCTAAGGTAATAATGAAGGGCATATGCTATCACTAATTTTGAGGTGGATATCGATAATTATGTGGTGAAATGTACACTGGTTATAAATTCAAGAATGTAAAACATACTATTTGATTCTGGTTCTATGCATTCTATAATATCTTGTAATTTTAGTAGAACTATTCAAACACCACCTGAAAATAAGGAAGTTTATTTATCTATCAGAACATTGAATGGGGTAATCATTTCATCTAAAGTATATAACTTCACCTTGATCAATGTTTATATAATTAACCTCCCTAAAAATATATTCTTACATTCATTGGAATATTTTTATTCTATATTATATATAGATTGGATATCTTTATATAAATCCAATATCAACTGTTGGGCAAGGTAGATCACTCCACATTCCCAGACAACCTCAAATTATCTACATGTGTAAGGATGAGGATAGATTTTATTTAGAATCATCATCCCATGTGTGGATATTAATACCGTATAATAAAGAATATATATCTTGTAAGATTGAGACAAAGTAAAAGATCATGCTTGAAGACATGACCATTGTGTAGGACTACACCGATGTGTTCCTTGAATAATTTTCTAGTCTTCCTCCCAATCGAGTGGTTGAGTTCTCAATTGAACTTATACCTAGTTCTACACCCATTTTAAATACTTATTATATGATGAACAACATTGAGTTGGTATAATTGAATAAGAAGTTATCAGAGAATCTAGACAAGGGTTTCATATGCCTGAGTGCTTCACCATGAGGTTTTCTATTCCTCTTCATCCATAAAAAGGATAGATCAATATGCCTATTCATTGATTAATGAAATATCAATAAATTAAGGATATGGATCAAGTACACCTTTCCATGCATAGATGACTTATTCGATTAACTACGTTGGACCAAGTATTTATCTAAGGTGGACCTTTGGTCGGTATATCACCAATTAAAGGTAAATAAAGAAGATATTACCAAGACTACCTTTAAAATGAGGCATGGACACTATTAGTTCATAGTGATTCCCTTTTTACTCGCTAATCCTCTATAAATTTTCCTAGAAAAAAATTATAGAGTCTTTAGAGATTACCCTGAATTTTTTTGGTAGTCTTTATAGGTTATATTCTAAAATACTCCAAGAGAAAGGAGGAAAATGTGACACATTTGAATACCATTATAAAGACTTTGTGAAGGGACAAACAGTGTGAAAAGTATAATAAATTTGAGTTCTATATAGAAGAAGTATCATTCTTGGGGAATTTTATTACCAACAAAAGGATATATGTGGACCCTTATAAGACAAAAGAAATTTAGGAATGGACTAGAACTACTTATTTAATGGTGATCTCTAGTTTCCTCGGTCTATATTAGTATTACTGATGATTTGTGAGGAAGTTATTGTGATTATAAAACCCACTAAAAAATATGAATTAGAAGGGAGTAATGTTTTTATAGACTAGAGAATATGAAGACTACTTCCCAGAGTTAAAAATGAGGCTTATCACTACACTAGTACTTACACTACCCAAAAGAGAGGATCTATTTGTGGTATAAAACAATGATTAAAATAAGGGTTTAGGCTATTTATTTATGGAAAATGATAAATTAATAGCCTATGACTCAAGGTAGAAATAATTTTATGAGAAAAAAATATCCCATGCATGATCAGAAGTTAGTGGTTGTGGTCTTCATGTTGAAAATATGGCATCATTTTCTATATGGAGAGAAGTTTAAGATATATACTAATCATAAGAGACACAAATATATATTCCAATAAAAGGATCTTTATATGTTATTTTAAATATGGTTAGAGATTAAAAAGAATTATGACTGCTCAATCCACTACTATTATAGTAATGAAAATAAATTGGCAAATGATCTAAGTACAATAGATCCTAAAACATTATTATCAATGAGAATTGAGGAAGATCCAATCATAATAGAATTAAAAAGGATGGACATGGAAATCATAAGAAAAGGAACACCATAATTCGTTTATTAAATTATTTTTCAACCATACTATATGGATAAGATAAAGGATTCTGAAAGAAATGGTGTGGAAATTTAGAAGAAGGTGGAATCTATTAGAAATGGGAAATACTTAGAGTCCGAAATTGATGAGAAATGAGTCATAATATTTGTGTAATGACTATGTGTAACATCAAATCCTAAGATAAAGAGATATATTTTTAATGATGAATATAGATTAACCTTTTCTATCCACCCATGTAGCACCAATATATATTCAGATCTCCAAGAGCACAATTGGTGGAACAATATAAATAAAGAGATTACTAAATTGACATCAATGTTCTAGGTATGTTAGGAAGTGAAGGCTAAAAAAAATTCTAAGGGGATAATGAAACCATTACCCATAACTTACATGGAAATGGAAAAACATCCCCATAGACTTTTTCAATGGACTTATAAATACATATAGAGGAAATAATTCTATATACGTTGTTATAGATCATCATACAAAGAAAACACACTTTATTTCAATTTAAGAGGACATCTCACATGATCAACTTGGAAGGATATACATATGTGAAGTGGTGGGGATTTATGGAGTACTATTATCAATTTTATATTATCAATATATATGATTTTCCCCAAAGTTCTAGAAAACTTTTTAATATGCTCTATATATTGAGTTGAACTTTTGTACGAATTATCACCCTCAAGTTGACAGCCAGCCGGAGAATACTATTTAGACATTGTAATACATGTTGAGAGAATGTTCAATGGACTTAATAGAAGTATGGGATCATCATATTGTACTGGTTGATTTCTCTTACAATAATAGTTTCCACTCAAGCATACAAATAGCCCCATATGAATCCCTTTATGGGAATATATGTAGAAAACCTATATTATAGGAAAAAGTTGGATAATATAAGGTGATAAGACATGAAATGGTCAAGGAAGTGGTTGAAAAGATGAATACCATTCAGCAAAACATCATGGCTTCCCAAAGTCTCCAGAAGATCAATGTAAGAAATCATCGATGTGACATAGGGTTTGAAGTTGGAGATAAGGTATTCCTATACATATATCCTTGGAATAGAGTCAAGAGATTTAAGAAGAAGGTAGTGAAAATTCCTTGGTACAAAGGAACATTTGATATTCTTTATCAGATTGAAGTTATAGCATATGAACTAGTACTTCCACTAACCATATCTCAAGTAGATGATGTATTCCGTATATCCCTCTTAAGGAAGTACATACCAGATCCTCCACATGTACTGAATTCAGAGATGATACACCAAGAAAATTATGTATCTTATTAGGATCATCTAGTGAATATCCTTGACTATAGATATAATGTTCTACACAATAAGATCATTGACCTGGTTAAAGTATTATGGGGGAACCATAAATACAAAAAGGCGACATGGAAACTGGAGGAAGTGATGAAGGAGAAGTACTCTCAACTTTTTTCACCTTAGCATGTAAAACAAGATTTCAAGGGAGAAATTTCATAAAGGGGAAATAATTTAACACCCCATGTTTTTTATGAAATATTCCTCTTTAAATAATTTTATTTCTTCAATATCTTTTGTGTCCTGCAACAACGAGTTTAAACAAACCATGATATAATATTAAAACATTATTATTTTAACACAACCTTTATAACATAGATGTTTTATAGGTGGGTATTAATATAAATAACAATATTATGAAATATACTTCTTAATTATTATGAAATGAACACTTAATTTTTAGTAAATTCATTTTATTCTTCAAAAATATGTTTTCATAAAAAACGATTTTATTACTTTCTATGAGAAAATAAATATAAATAATTTTGAAAATTTTAGAAAATTTAATTTAAAAAATAAAAAAAAATTTGAATACAACATTTAAAAATTATCTTAGTATGAAATTTTAAGAAATTTCTGAAAATATTGATATTTCAAGGAACAGTGAAAAATACTAATATTTATTGAAAATTGTATTTTATTTTTAATGTTTTTAAAATGAAACATATGTTTTTGATTATTTTTAAATTTTATTTAATTAAATTTTATTTAATATAATTTAATTATGGTTTTTTAAATGTATTTAATACCTTAATTTGTTATAAAAAAGATTTTATATTTAAAAATAGATTTTAATTTTTTCCGTTGTGTTTTTCTAGTATAAATTTAAATAAAATTATGAAATTTATGTGTTATAGGGTTTTAAAAAATGGATTCAATATTTTGAATTATTGGGTCCAAAATTAGTGAATAGGTCCCTTCTATTTATTGTCAATATGAATAGTAACCTTGGTAATTTTGTTAACATGGTTATGGGTAAATTAGGTAATTAAGGGGAAAATAATATGATAATGATTAGGAAATGACCCTAAAACATTCCCAAATTCTATTTTATGAGTATTATATTGTCATAATAATCCATGGGTCTAATTTTTGACCTTTTTGAGCTTCTCAGTTGATATTAAGTCACTTATAGTATATTATTTAATGAAAAGTCAAAGATGCCACACTATTGTTTTTATTAAGTATAATATTTTTAATATGTGTTTATACAGAAGATAAATTCAAGAATAAATTTTATTTTTAAAGATAAATTATTTATATTAATAAATTTAATTTAGTTTTAATTTTTAGGGATGAAATAATTGTCTTAAATACTTACACAACGATGATGCTGTAATTATTAAATTAATGGAAAAAAATAAATGATACTAAAAATATTAAAATACATATAATTTTAGATATTTAAGGAGACAAAAAAATTCAATATATGACCATGAAATTTTTAGGATACAATTAAATATTAATATCTAATTTTACTTATTTATTTTGATATTTTAAAGTCATAGTAATGAATAGTATCAACATTGATAATAATGATATTTAATGGAATTGATATTTTATTAAATTATTTTAAAATAATAAATATATTTTTAAAATAAAAAGTGATTATTATATAATCTAAAATTCCATTAATTGTCTATTTATGGTCTAATTGAGACAATATAATTAGAAATTAGAACCCTTTAATATTGAAAAATTTATTACAATAGTTAAAATTAAAATAAGTTAACTAAGGGTTAATAAAAAAGATAAGGTTTAAAATATAACCAAACATGTCAAAATTATATTTTTAGATAAAATTATAACCTTATATTATATTATCTCCAAACTGATGTCCATTTTGTGGTATTCAATAGATAAAAAATTATAATAATTTAATATTTTGGGAAATTCCAAAACACCACTCCCCTCCCCTTATAAATACAACCCCTCGCCACCCCTTATCATCAAAACTTCAAAGCCTTTAAGGTATAAAAATATCAACCAAACACTCTCTACCCAACTCTCCCCATCTCAGAGGTATTATGGTATCACCATAAGTCTAATTCCATTTTCCTCAAGGGGTCCTTCAGGGAGGTGATATCCAAGAGTTAACATTCTCAAACTACCTATTTTAATTTCAATTCTTCTTATATATTTTCCTGACCTATTTGATCCATCAAATCATAATAATTATAATATCATGTAGATACTATAATTTTATATTTTTTATGGTATATTTTATATTTATATTATTTTCTCATCTCCTCTTATTTAAAGAAAGGAAACTCTTGTCCAAATTATAGTGATTTCTCAAAAATGTTATTACAATTAAATCAGATTTTAATATGTACATTATAATTTTTTTCATGTTCTATAACTAATATATAAAAATAATATTAAATAAAATGAAACTAATATTTGATTTTCAGAAAAACCTCCAAAAAAAACTAAACATTTATCATTAACATTTTATCAAATAAATCATACTCATATGAGAAAACAAAATAATATATGATGCCATTTAAAATTCTAGGAGTGAATTAAAACTATTTCGTTCCACTTTTGTAATAATATTCCCATTTAATAAGAACTCCCATTATTATATACAACTAAACTGACCATAAAACCATGAAATGAGCTCTCACAAAATGATGAAATTGAACCTTATAATCATAAAAATGGACATAAATGAAATTAATAAATTATAATAAATAAAATAAATGTGGAATAGTTTTTTAATTAATTAATTAATGAATCTAATTATATTATCCCGGACATTTAGTTCAAGTGCATAATGTATTCAAATATAAGGTAAGGGTTCTCTATGAACCTCCATATTTTCTTTTGGGGTTTTCTTTCTGTGTATTATTCTCAATTTATCTCTTCATTGTCATTATATAATTTTACTATAATTTTTTTATATGTACCCAACATATTTATGTTGTACAATCTATCTTTCTTTGATTGTAAATTATTTGTTTTAAAATTTTTCCTTCCCAATTCCAATCAATTATAAAACATTAATAAACAAAACTTATCTTTTTTTGTTACCCATTTTCAAGTACACTCCATAAACTATTTCAATCCTCCAATTTTTTCAATATATTAAAAAAATCAAAAAAAACTATTTTATTTTATTAATTTTTTTGAAAATAATTATTCTTTTATCCTCTTTGAAGACATTATTCTTATCCTTAAAATCACGCTTCAGTGGAATATTTCTAAAGTTACCTAAATAGTATTTTTAACGTTTTCAGTTCCATTGGACTTATTTTTTCCTTATATATTCTTACTATTCCTTTAGTAATTTACAAGAATGATTTTAATCCCTTCTTTCATGGATACCATTGTTATACACCCTTTGGTTATGCCTTATGTCATGATTGCGATACACATTTCTATTTATGAGAAACCCTTATGTTTATTCCTTATGTTTGAATGTTTATGTGGAACAAATTTTCCTAAAAATATTATTATGGGGGCACCCAGATAGCTCTCTAATGGATTGGTTAATGTTTTAGTCTCACAAGACATTATGTATGGGAATAGAAAGTAAACCTAATCCATTATGATACTTTTTCCACCATGAGATATAGACTTGGTAGTCTTCCATGACTCATGTTTATGTAATGTTACATATTGCTACAACTCACCTTTGTTTCCATGATCATATGATTTCATGTTCTATATATTATTTTTCCACTTGTTTATTCATGATCCATCCCTTTTATGTAATCATGTTATTCATTCTAACTCAAGTGTTATGCTTCATTCCCATGTCTATTCCCTTACTGAGATTTTTAGCTCAAACCTTCTTTCTATGTATTTCCCAGGTTATCATGTGCAATTATCGGAGCTCAAAGGGTGTTTGGAGATCATTATAGAGATTAATTAAATGTTTTTTATTATAGTTTCATGATTCATTATTATGTAACAGGTCTTTAAAAGACACTATAATTTTAGATCCTTGATTTTTATTTTATGGATAAATATTCTTAATGTCAAGTAATAATTTGTGTAAAATTATTGGGTCACTAGAAAGGGATTTAGGATCTTGTTATGAAGATTAATAAAAATTATATTTATTTCTAGTTCAAGGTTTTCTAAATATGTACCTAGGCCTCAAAAGTCACTAATGTTTTTGATATTTGGTTTTTATTTAATGGATAATTATGCCTAAAATCATGTAATAATTGGGATAAAATTATTGGGTCACCATAGTTGGTATCAGGGAATGGTCCAGTTATTTTTTAGGATATATACTAGAAAACTTTATTAAGGACCCAAAGGATTATTCTAACACCATAGATATCCTAGATTTAAACATAGGGAATCATGAGTTAGGATATAATTTTCATTTATAAGTTTATACATCTATGTTTATAGTTGTATTTCATATGCTCATTAGTTATGTATTCAATACCCCTAATATTATTTTTACTTTTTAGTTAATGGATTTAAATAAGAGAACCCATGATAACAACCAATGTGATGGGAAATGTGATTATTTCCTTAATGATATTAAAAATATAATGGGAACAGTAGATTAGAACTTCATGACAATACTGGATCAACTAGATTAAGTTATGAATATTAACTTAAATTATATGGAACTCCCTCCTTCTCTTAAGAACGATGAAGTTGAGGTTGAATAATTTTAGTAGAAAATTACCCCATATATTTATTGTATATTCTATTACCCTTATCATGGAATAATTGATTAACTCCATTGATATGATATTCTCGGTCATCTAATTCTCATAAGAAGAGAAATTCATTATTCTGGTCTATTATTTTGATGGGGAAGTTGATCAGTGGTGGATACTGATAAAAAAACTAATTATAAAGAATAAATTTATTCCACGGATTAGGGAGGATTAAAGAAAATATTTATCAATAAAATTTTCCCCTAAAATTTATGTCTTAATACAGAGAGGGAGTTCTCGAACTGAAGAAAAAGGAAGATTAGTCTATTGAAGCATATGAGGAAAACATTACAAGGATTTCATGATATTACTTTGACTTTGACATAAACATTAATAAAATTTGTATCAATTCATTAGTATATTAAATTTGAGTCTATGAAAATATTTGTTGATTTGAGACTTTAACAGCTATGAGGAAATTTTACTTTGTTCCCTTAAGGTTGAGATGGTTATCCAAGACTCCTAGTGGTTCTGTGGGCCAAGAGATAAAAGGAGAAAATGGAGTTTAATATGAGAGGATCAACATATAAATCCCATTATTTCAAGAAAATATATCATCCCACATGTCAAAAGTGTGGGGTGAATCATCCTAGGAACTGTCTAAATGGAACTAGGAGATGATTAAAATATAGAAGAGAGTGTCATTAGGCTAATAATTGTTGAAGAAATTTGAAGAATCCCACTAATACGGAAGAATGAAGGAAGGTTTAGATCAATACTCATCCAATAGTATAGTGTTACAACAATAATGGACACATGAATTATGTGATCCAATTCCCTAATCTATGGGATATTAGATACAATCAGTGAAAAAAACCTCTAAGTTAGTAAGAAAAGAAATATGCTATCACTATTGCTGAGGTGGAGCCCAAAAATGATGTTTTGATAGATGTGATGGTTATACATTTAAGAATAGTGAATTCACTTTTTTTCTTTATTTCTACACACTATTTCATATCTTTCAATTTTAGTTGAACTATTCAATAATCACCTCAAAATATACTGGTTAAGATATCTTTGAGAATAGAAAATGGGGAAATTATTGCATCTAAAGTATATAACTTCTCCTTGGTCAATGTCTGTAGACTGAACCTCATAGTAAATATTGTATTACTTCCTTTGGTGGATTTGTATTCTATATTGTTAATGGATTGTCTATATTTATAAAAATCTAGAATCAATTGTTGGTAGGGAGATATTACTCTTCACATCCCAAGGCTTCCTCTAATTTGGTACACGTGTAAGTATGAGGATGATTCACCTTTAGAATCATCAGCTCAAGTGTGTATATTATTAAATTATGAGAAAGTTTACTTAACTCAAATAATTTAGGTAAAATAAATGATTACTCTTGAAGGCTTTACCATTTTGGGGGACTACAATGATGTGTTACCTAATGAATTTCCCAGATTCCCTCCTGAACTAGAGGTCATTTTCTCAATTGAACATAAACTCGGATCTCCGCTCATATCAAAGAATCCTTATAGGATAGAAAACATTAAGTATGAATAATTTAAAAATAATTTACAATAGAATCTAGATAAGAGTTTTATATGACCAAGTGCTTCACCATGGGGTGTGCTGATCCTCCTCATCAATAAGAAGGATTAATCGATGTGCCTATTTATTGATTATCGTGATATCAAAGAAATAATGATAATGAAAATGTATCCCCTTCCATCTATATTTGACTTGTTTGATCTACTATATGGAGAAAATTATTTATCTAAGATGATCCATTAGTCAGGATATCACCAATTAAAGGTGAATAAGGAAGATATTCTCAGGAGAACCTTTTGAATGGGGTATAGACACTATGATTTCATAACGATACCCTTTGTACTCACTAATGCTCCAGAAATTTTAATAGACACACTTAATAGACTCTTTAGAGATTACCTTGACATATTTGTGGATTTTTTTATAGATGGTATTCTAATATACTTCAATATAAAGGAGGACCATGAGGAGGATTTTAATACTATGATAAATACATTTATAAGGGATAATCTATTTGAAAAGTACAAAAATGCGTGTTTTGGAAGGAGGAAGTATCATTTATGGGGCATGTTATCACCATAAAAGTGTATTTATTGACCCTTATAAGATAAAGGAAATTGAGGAGTGGCCCATACCAGTATTTGTAATGGAGATATTTAGTTTCCTCTACCTAGCTGGGTATTACCAATTAATTTTTTGTAACTTGTAATGATTGTAAAATGCACAAACCAAGCTAAATTAGAAGGGAGTAAATTTTGTGTAAATCAGTGAATGTGAAGAAAGAATCAAAGAGTTGAAAAAGAGGCTTATTACTACACCAGTAATAACACTACCCACAAGTGGAGAACTATTTATGGTACATAGAAATTCCTGAAAGAAGGGATTGGTATGTTTTCTAAGCCAAAATTATAAAGTAAAAGACAACGCCTCAAGGTAGCTGAAAGTTAACGAGAAAAACTATTCCACCCATGATCTGGATTTGATGTTTGTGATATTCATGTTAAAGATCTGGAGGCATTATCTCTATTTGGAGAAGTGTGAGATATATACTGAACAAAAGATCTCCAAATATATATTCACACAAAATGAGCTTAATATGTGCTAGAAAAGTTGGTTAGATCTCATTAAGGACTCAACACACAACCATCCTTATAAAGGGAATAAAGTGGTAGATGATCTAAGTAGAAAGGATCCTTCAACATTATCAATGATGAGAATTTAGAAGGATCAAAACGTCTTAGAATTTTAATGGATGGACATGGGAATTATAAAGGAAGGAACATCTTCATCAGTTTCTCAAATGATTTCTCAAACATACCTTCTAGAGAATGTAAAGTATTCTCAAAGAGATGTTGTAGAAATTCAGAATAAGGAGGAAGTTATCAAAAATAATAAATCCCAAGAACTCAAAATTGTTGGGGGAGGGGTCATAAGATTTGGTTCACAACTTAGTGTACCACCAAATCTTGATATAAATAGAGATATTTTGAATGATTAACATAGCTCGACCATCTCTATCCACCAAGGTAGCATAATGATCTATCATGATCTTTGAGAGCACTATTGGTGGGACAATATTAAGAACAATATTGCTGAATATACATCAAATTGTCTGGTATGTCAAAAAGCAAAGGATGAAAGGAAAAAAGTCCATAGGGATAATGAAACCATTACCCACACCTAAATGGAAATTAGAAAACATAACCAGGGACTTTTTCATGGGATTTCAAATGAAATCTAACAGAGAAAATTCTATATGGGTTATTGTGGATTGACTTTCGAAGACAACTCACTTTATTCTAATTCAGGAAGACTTATAACTCAATCAAATTATATGGATATACATCATATAAGTTTTGAGGATTCATGTAGTATCATTAACAATTGAATTCCATTGAGATTCATGATTTACCACCATGTTCTAGAAAATTATCTAACATTCTCTAAACACCGAGTTGATCATAATTATAAATTATCACCCTCAAACTGATGGAAAATCTAAGTGGACCATTTAGAAACTATAATAGATATTTATTTCAGGCACATTGGACATCAATGTGATATTGGATCAACATATTCCACTGGTCGTGTTCTCTTACAACAATAGTTTCCACTCAAGAATCAAAATGGCTCCATACAAAACCCTTTATATGAAGAGATGTAGAGACCCTACATAATGGGATTAATTAAGTGAACATAAGATACTGGGACCTTAAATGGTCAAAGAATTGGTAGAAAGGTAAAGAATTTTCAATATAACATTAGGTATTCCCAATTTTGATAGAATAATTATGCAGACAATCATCAATTGGAGTTAGATATTGAGGTTTAAGATAAGGTACATCTACACATTTCTCCATGGAATGTAATCATGAGATTTGGGAAGAAGGGAAAGATAATTCCTTATTATATTGGATCTTTTGAGATTATTGATTTAATTAGTGTTGTGGAATATCAACTATAACTTCCAATAACCATGTCTAAAGTACATTATTTATTCCACATATCCCTCATGAAGAAGCAAATACCAGATCCATCACATGTACTAAATTCATAGGTGGAAAAGCTAGAAAATGATCTCACTTTTTAGTATAATCCATTGAATATCTTTCTATATAGAGATGAAATTCTACACAATAATACCACTCACATGGTTAACATACTATGGAGGAACCACAAATATGAAGAGGTAACTTGGGAACTGGAGGAAGTGACGAAATGAAAGTACCCTCACATAACTTTAGTGTGTAAAAAGACATTTTAAGGGCGAGATTTACTAATGGGGGAAGAATTTAATACCCCAATATTTTATGACATATTTCTCTTTAAATAATATTATTTCTTAAGTTGCTTTTGTGTGGGAAACACCGAGTTTAAATGTATTGAAATATACTATTAAAATGTTATAATTTAACACACCTATTATAACATAGTTGTTGAATTTGTGACTACACTATCACAACACTGTGAAAGGAAGGCGTCTGCCATTATCAGCGCTAACGAAAAAGCACTGATAAAGGGGTAGGAATTTATCAGCGCTAAAAAAAGCGTTGATAAATGTACCCTTTATTAGCGCTAAAACAAGCACTGATAAAGGTGTACCCTTTATCAGCACTTTAAATATCCCTTTATCAGCGCTTTTCTTAGCGCTAATAAAGGTTACATTTATCAGCAATTTTCTTAGCACTGATAATGTTTATTTTATACATTAAATACAAAACACACGTTATAACTAAATATATATACAATTAAGTAATTATAAGATTAACAATAAATATATTTATTAGATTTATAAGATTTATTAGATTTATTAATTCATTATATTTATTAGATTTATTAATTCATTATATTTACTATTTATATTTATTATATTATTTTATATTTAATGTATTTGTTTTATTTATTAATATATAATAATTTTTAATATATATGTATAATTAAAATTATTGAATATATGTGTGTTTTCCAATGAATTGGGGTCAATGAATATATCATGCGTATATATATGTGCATGAAAAATGTTCATTTATAGATTATAATTACATATCACATTGATGTTTTATTGATTTATAATTCATTATGTTATTCATATAATATATATGTTCTAAACAATGTATACTTATAATTAAAATTACATTATATTTAAAAAATAAATATATATTTTTTTGTATTTTCAATGATATATATATAAATATACCTTTCAAATAATTTTATAAGTATACATAAAGATATATTTATTTAGAGTTATAATTATTAATAAATAAATATATATTTATCATAAATATCATTTTAAATAAATATATAATAATATAAAAAATTATTAAATTTATACATTTATCAGTGCTTTTATTAGCACTGATAAAGTCTGTCTTTATCAGCGCTACAAAAGCGCTGATAAAGAGGGTCTTTATCAACTCTAAAATGAAAAGTGCTGATAAATTCACCCATTTTTAGCGCTAAAAAAGCACTGATAAAGTCCAACCACTATTAGGGCTAAAAAAGAACTGATAAAGGGGGTCTTTATCAGCGCTTTTCAATTTAGCGCAGATAAAGACCGCCATTATCAGTGCTTTTTACTAGCGCTGATAAAGGTCCACGCAAGATTTATAAAATTCACCGGGTCCTACTCCTCCTCCCCGCACCCTGTCAAGCTTTCACGGAAGCCCTACCTAGCGCCACTGCCTCCTCTATGCTACTGCCTCATCCCCACCGCCTCCTTCTCCTCCTCATCTGCCACGGCATCCGCCTCTTCCTCATCCTCCGGTGCCCACCTCTCTTCTTCCTCCTCTTCAGCAACTCCTCCTCCACCACCATGGCTCCTCCTCCTCCTCCTCCACGGCCTCCTCCTCCTCCTCATCCTCTATCTACTCCACTGCCTCTTTTGCCTCCGCTGCCTCCGCGCTTCCTCCGCACTGCCTCCGCGCTGCCTCCGTTGCATCCGCTGTCGATGCCTCCTCCTCCTCCGCCACCAGGTCCACCAATTTAAGGTGATTAAAATTGAATTTTCATGAATTAATTATGTTTGTATTTATTTTCAATAATGAGATTAATTATTATTTAGTATGATTATTGTGTGTGATTCTTGTGTGTGTGACAATTCATCAGGATTTGGGGTGTAAATCATATGAATATTACCTTTATAGAATCTTGAATGAGTAGTGTAATTAGATTCTTTGGATACAACAAATGTGAGGAAATATTTATGGAATCTTATAGAGGATGACATACTATGTGGTATAATGTTTTTAATGGATCATGTCATTACAAGGTGTTGTAGTTGGTATGTTTTTAACCATTGATAACCTTGGAGTAAGGGGTGTATTTATATTTTATATATGGATTTTATTACTACAACCTAAAATAACATATCTAGGTGTTTGGTTGGTTAATGATAAACGATAGTTCTTCCTCATTGGGTTTTATTAATGGATGATTAAAAGTATATGGTTCAAGAGATAGACGATCCATTTAGAGGTACACCCTATGATCCCAACGAGATTAGACTTAAGTGAATGACTTATATAGGTCGGTTGAGGGTCCATTGGGATATTTAAGTGCCCTTGATGGTTTTGGGTAATTAATGAGTTTTGTGGTTTTAATAATCCCCTCAATAAGTGAATTGAAAAGGGTGATATGCAATTTGATCTTAGTAATGTTATGATCATAGTAGAATTTTTGTTACACTAAGAGTAGGAGTATTCCCACCAACCATTCTACAATTTGGTATGGTGAGTAGATGGAGTAAAAATTGGAAACATATTATTACTATCTTCGAAATTAAATTTAGTCATGGGTTTTAGATGTATTTTACCAATATATTAATTGAAAACATTATCATATAAAAGTTATAGGATCATTAAAGGTGAGAAAATATGATAAATTTATGTTTTTTGTGGATAATAAGTGTCCCAGAAAAAGGAGGACGCGATTACACTTTTATGGGAGTGTTCCAAATGACGACGTCCACTCTAGTGTAAGATATCACACCATAGTAGGGATGGTGTAACTATAAAGGGTTTCAGATATAGGAGAGACATATTGTAATATGGAACATTTAACAATAATGGATGTCTCTAAGAGAATATGAAGAGATAATTTCATTGGGATACCTAGCTCATGAAAACAAATGTTGCACTGGTTTGGGGGTCCAATGGTATCAATATGTAATGAAAAGGATCACGCTATAATAGTGTTATTTCATACTATAAAATATTGATCATTATTAATTGGTGTATCATTTTTTAAAGGGATGTTTCAGACCATTCCAAAACTATAAGGGTCACACCATGAATGGAATTTTATAGATATTGGTAAATATGAGCAGACATGAATCACATTTCATGATATGTTATGTTAGGCCATAAATGTGGTGAAGGATCTTTGGTATTTAGTTTCTAATTCATTTGGAATTAGGATTCATTCTCTATGGAAATAATTCACATAAAAGAACATTTAATCTCTATAAATATAGTGTTACATGACTCGAATCAATGATTTGGTTTCAATGAAGAATACTTCAGTTACCCAACCATTCAATCCATGGATTTTTCTAATGATTGTTTAGTTAACATTTGAAGAGAATATTAGGGGTGCACACATAATCCAAATTCTATAGGCACTTGTGGTCGACGAAGGGGAAATCAATGAACTTATAGATTTAGATCATTATATCGCGTACATGGCACTATATGGTTATATCCTTACTCCATTCATTATTCTTATTGATAATAAACCAAGAACAACATTCGGGACATCATGAACACTAAGGATAATAAAATTTATAACAAGAGGTTTTGAACCATGTAATTATCCCTTGATCCATGTGAGTTATTTCATTGAATTACTATCATCATTTTACCATAACTATCAAGATCCTTTTTTCAATAATCAGTATTCGAAAATACGTTTAGATTATGAGTTTTTCGTAACCATTGATTCACCACCACCTTTAAGTAGTTTTCTACTCTCGCCTAGTTTTCTCACTTGTATGCGTGGGTAACTATCCACCCTATTAAGAGTTGGGTGGTTGGAATTATGATGTGTTCACCATTATGAATTGTTCATGATTTGTTTTTGAAATGGTCATAGGGTATAATGGCCATAATAAAAGTGATATTATTTAGAAGGTGTAATTTGAATTATTGTATTGAGAGCGAATCATGTAAATCTTGCGGGATATGAGATTATAAAATAGATGATGGATATGGGTGGAAATCCAAAAGTAAAAACCCAATAGATTTTCTAGGGAAGAATGTGGAATTTATTCCCATTATTGTGATGAGATTTCTGACCATTTCAGTTTAACTAGTCTGTTTGTTTGATTTATAGTGGAGATGGAATATATAGATTAGTAAGTGCTTGGTTGTGTTTTATATATAAAGGTATATTTCAGGAGTGATTATATTATAGTGTATGGGTCTAAAAACAATAAAATAAATATTAAAAAATTCTATTGGAGATCTAGTAAAGGGTTTTTGTATGTCTTATATGTGTGATGGGTTTTCATCAGGCCATGATAATGCAACATGCTTATAAGGTGACGTTTCTCTATTTAGGTGGGTTTATATTCTAGGGGATAATTGTGATCCATGTTCCCCTTATATGTACACTACGTTCATGGATTATACCAATGGTTACCATTGTATTGGTATATAAGGGGTATAGACTTGATTCGTAGTGACAATGGTATTTGTATGTTTGGGTCACAAACTAGATCCATGGTTCCCAATGTTGTGGTATGTTAGGAGACAAAAAAGTATCCATGGTGATTTAGGTGTCTATATTTTAGGTGTCTAGATAAGATCCATGGTCCACAAGGTATGGGTTTTTAGATTCCTAAATAGGATCCATGGTTCTTGTGTATCAGTTTCTGATCAACCCATATGAGATGCATAATTCATGTGGTTTGGGTATGTTTGGGTTTCGGAAAATATCTGTGATGTATGTGGTATGGTTTTATCAGGAGATAAGATTGTTTTTTGGAACCCATGGTTTAATGTATTGATTCTCACTGAATATAGTGTTATTTGTTTTTTTGTTTTATTAGTTTCCATACAAAAATCTTACTTTATTTCTTTCATAATGTGTGTTGTTTATTTATTTGCATTCATATAGATAAACCTAGTATATTATGATTTATATTAGGTTCCCCATTATAGGTGTCCTACAAATATTTTATCATTCAACCTACAGAAGATCATTAGTGAATGTTTGGACCTTATATAAGATTAATGATTCTTACCACATATTATAAGTGATCATACAAGAGTAGGTTGATGGTATTATGTATAGAATGCCTAAGTGGTCCTTGGATACCCTTTGCTATGTCATCTAGACTGCAACACCCCGAGATTTTATGAAAAATATTCTTTTAATTTTATTAATGTCTTGTGCTACACCAAGATTACCTTGCGCTATACGCAACACCGTATTAGCTTGCAGTATACGCAACACTATTCTTGGATCGTGTTACACACAATTTTGATAATAGTTATTCTACGCAACATTGAGTATATATATATATATATATATATTCAATGTATAAATGAAATATGGTTGGATTCTGTTATACAAAAAAACGAAGGATTCTTGCGTAACACGCAACCCTGACTTGGCTTGCATTACATGCAATTGCGACCTTCCTCGATAACGTTTGTTGTATGCAATACCGGGTTTTACTAAACAACGATATATTATTATAATATTGTTATGAACTAGCCGTTTTGAATAGTGTTAACTAAATTTTGAATTTTATAACATTATCGTTCATCTTACACATTTCTAGAACATGGTATAAGAACAAAATAAATTTTTTGGGTGAAATAAGTATTTTAAAAAAAATGCAGTTTTGCCTCCTTTTGATGGCGCACCCAGTTTAAATATAGTTTTTGAAAATTTTATAAATTCAATTTGAAAAAATAAAATTTTTCTTTTGAATTAGGATATAAAAATTTACAATAGATAATGTTTTGATATTTTTCTGATAACATTCATATTTTAATGAATAGTAAAAACACGCTATATTTTAATTAAAAACAACTTTTTTCATCGTAATATCTTATGTGGTTAAATTATAATATTTAATGGTTTTAAAGCTTAAATAGAATACATATTTACCATTTAATATAATTTATGTCATTAGCATTTATTTTACCTTGAATTTTAGGTCAAATCAATTCAATCTTTTGCAATGTTTTAAAGAAAAACCCGTTTTCTTTCGATAACGGGATTAATTTTAATTTAATTTCTGAAACTTTTGTGTATTCAATTTGGAAAAATGGATTCCATATTTGGAATCATTGGATCCAAATTATGTTAATAAGCTACTTTTTATTTTTGGGAATTATGAATAGTAACTACGGTAAATTTTATTTACCATAGTTAAAGGTAAATCGGGTAATTAAGGGTAAATATAATATTTTAAAATTACCATAAAAAATGTAAAAATCCTATTGGATGACTAAAAGTTGACCCATATCACTTAAGGGTCAGATTATATTCATTTAATTAAATTTTTTCAATGAAAATAATTTAATTATTATTAAAACCAAACAATGTGACAACATGTCACTTTCTTAAATCTTATAAGTATAATAATTTTACTCTAGTGATAAACTTCATGCAACTTAGAACATGAATAGTATACAGAAACCTAATACAATTATCTACATCATAGGAATTTATTTAGAATTTTTAGGGATTAAATAATTATCATTTATTATGACACAAAGATGATGCAGTAATTGTCTTATTAATGAAATATTGACATAATTGATGTTATAAATGCCCAAATAAATGTAATTTGAGACTTTTTATGACTTAAACTAATTTTTTAGGTTAATATGACATGTTATTGTTGATTTAAGTAACTTGGTTTTAACTTATCATTCTGTTATGAATTTCATAAAATCATGTACCAAATAGTGTCAAAATTGACATAAATTAGTTTTTTAAAAAATATATTATATTATTAATTGTTATTTAATTCCTAAAAATCTAAGGTTCATAAAAATGACTTAGATAAGGATATATATATTAATAATAAACAACTTGGGGTTATTTTGGCTTGTTATGGTATGTTTAATAACCATATAGTGTAAGAAAACAAAAAGACACGGTAAAAGTTAAATTATTTAACATAGAGTTAAATATAATTGATAAGGTTAAAATAATAACCTAAACTTGTCTAAATCCTATTGTATTAGAGGATTGCGACCCATCCCCACTTTATCTTCGAAATAAGACCATTTGGAACCATTATAAACCGAATTTGACCTTAATATAAAATAATATTTTGAGATTTTCCTAACGTGCCCCTCTCCTCCCTTATAAAAGGGCACCTCCTCCCTCTCCTCCTCCCACCAATTTGAGCCTTCATTCTCGGCCAACCCCTGACAAAATCTCTTCTAAACTTCCCTAGTATCATCCTAGAGGTCCTGATCTTCTTCAAAGACCATCCTTAGTTCTTTAAGTGGAGGTTAAGTGAAGGTGCGTCAAAAAGAGGTAATATCCATTACCGATCTTTTTCAATTTATTTCTTCTTCAACTTCTTGTTCTTTAGTTGTTTCATGATAAATTAATAACATCAGTATTTCTTATATAATTATATGTTATTATAAATATTAAAAAACTCTAATTAACCTTCTATCCATCCTACGGAAAAAGAAAATCACCGCGCGTGCGTACGTACGGAATACCGTCTCCACGCCGTGGTGTAATCTATTTTTCGCCACCACCGTAATTGGATGGGTATAATGGTGTAATGTGTAAGTATATATGATTATTATAAAGTTATATTGATGCTGAAATAGTTTACATACACTTCAACACAAGTTCACGATCATGAGAACGATGTCATCGCTCGTGCATACGTACAGACTACCGTCTCCACGACGCTATAAGATTCATTCTCCACATTAACCTTTCATGAATGATTATAAAGTATATATAATGAATAATAATGAAATATATGACATGTTAAATCTACTGGATTTATGTATATATATATATATATATGTCATCTACTTACTTCCATTCAAGACAATAAGGAAAGGAAAACATCGTTCATGCGTACGTACGGACTACCGTCTCCATGAATGGTGTGTTTCATTTCATTTATCTATCTATTATATATATACTGAATATATATGATATATAAATCATGTTTTAAATTATGGAAGTAAGTAAATCCTGATATAAGTAATAGTAATGTCAAGAATAACAAGTACAAACACCTACGATAAATGAAACGATTTTACCCAAAACGCTTCTTTAACATGGAATTTACAAAAGACAGGGTAATATAAAGTCATAAGTGAACCATATGTGATATCATAACAATGAATATGATTATGTAATAAGTTAATGACATTATTTAAATCATTATACAGGAGTTTTGGATACGTACAAATCATATCAGACATAAGGTAAGGGAAATATCACAATCTCATTTTCTATCCGAGATTGTTTATACTTTGGTATTTACTGAGGTGTATTTTATCATCCACATCCATGTTTATTCAATATGTAATATTATTTCCATCCACCTACAATTTTTTATGTCCAATTTTACCCTTCGGTGTGTTTTTAGTAAAAGATATGAAAGGAATATTTTGTCGTTTTTTGTACGAGGTACTTTTTGACTTTTCTGACAAAAGTATGAGAAGAATGTTTTTTTAACTTATACGGCATGAATGGATTTTTAAAAAATTATTTCCAAGAAGTTTCCTTTACAAGTTTTCAAGTTTATTCAACTTCTTTTAGTTTATAATTTTATGACATGTTAAGAAAGGAGAAGTGTTTTTGGAGTAGAAAGGATATTTTCCTCAAGAATGGAGTTCAAGTGTTTTATCAAAATTATTTTCCATCTAAGATAATAAAGGGTTATGTTTCTATCCCTATTTTTACATTGATTTGACTATGTTGTGATGGAATTATTTTTTTGAATTCCTTTATCTTATATGAATTGTTTTATGATGTCATGATGTTTAAGATTCCCATTTTTATTACATGGGTTATGCTATGATGTATGATTTATGATTTTGTGGCACACATAAGAATGGTATAATTATGAGATGGGTGGGACCTATATCTCCCTCCAATGAATTGGGTAAAGATTTTATATCTCATGAGATAGATATGTCTGGAATAGTAGGTTATACCGGTTCAGTGAAACAGGACTGAAATGAGGGTGACTCGGTTCAGAAATGGACTTTGTCCACTAAGATAGTCTTGCCAATGGGTCTTGACTAATAAGATATGATTCTCTATGATTATGTGTGTATGCCACAAAGTTTCATGTTTTAAGTTATGATTATTGGGATTTCATTTCACTACTATGATTTATCCCATGTTATGAAATTATGCTCTCTTTTGCTGGTTAAGATTTCCAAAATGTTATGTTCTTATGAATATGATTTGATTGATATTTATTTTTTTTACCCTTACTGAGCATTTGAGCTCACCCTTTTATGTTTTCTTTTCCCCAGGATATAAAGAATGGTTTTAGGTAAGAAAAAAAAGGAAAGATCTTTATGGGAGATGTTGAAGATCTTTCACCATGATTAGAAGATTACGTTCCGAGTTTCCAAAGACACTAAACTATTACGGTCCTTGTGTGTGTGTGTTTGTTATGTAATAAGTATTCCGCAAAAGTAATGTAATGTCCTTGTACGTCAGGATTCTGGTCTCTACAGTTGGTATCAGAGGAAAGTTTTAGTCAACCTTTGGAAACTAGGATGCGAGAACTTTAGTGAGATCCCTAGAGATATTTCTAAGGTATGTCTAGGGATGTCCCTAAGGATAAGTATACGTATAATATATAGTCCTAGAACTATGGTAATGATATTAGATTAAACCAAATATGTTAGATATTGAAGTTACTCTCCCTTTATTATGATTTTTGCCTCTCACACTATTCTTTTTGGGTTTTAGAAAATGGCTGGAAACAAGATGATTCACGATAATGGAGGATATGATGGACAATGGAATGATATTCTTCATGAGAAACCAAATGAAATGGGATTTGGAAGTCCAAACATCATTATTATTCCGAATCAGCAATCTCATAATATGATCAATAAAGAAAAATTTGGTAAGTTTCCTGACTCGGCTAATAAGAGAAAGATGGAGTTTCATGATGATCATAGAGGAAAGAAAGTTCAATTTCCCCTATGTAAATCATGTGGGAAGAGGCATCAAGGAGAATGTTTCAAAGGAACTGGAAGATGCTTTGGGTGTGGAAAAGAAGGACACAAAGCTAGTAAGTGCAAAGGAAAAGGTTTAGTTAACACCAGGGATGAGGATAATGGTATTACTACGACATCTATAATGGTTAAATGTTTTAAATGTGGAATGTACGGGAATTATGCAAACCAATGCCATAAGGTAAAGTCTCATGAAGAGAATCAGTATGGTCGTATGGGTAGTATTTATGTTGATGATGATGAAGAGACTACAAATGATATGTGAGATGAAAGAATTGTTGAAGCTCGGTCAATGGTTTAAGAATGTAGTGGAATGATTACATGTTTATCATGTGTAATGTTGTATAAGTAATCTTATGGTACTATGGAATAAAGAGACATCTAAGGATTGTTACACTGTGGTCTTTCCTTGAGTTTTGAAAGTGTATGATTAATGGTACCAGTATCCATGAAAGATTATTCAGATATTTTTGGAATGTAGATGATATGCACATAATGAAGGTATAAGGAGAAAATTAAATGTTTGATAGTATTCATGAGGTCATGACTGATATAAGGAAATAGTTATATCATGGTTTAAGTATATAGAATTTTGGGTTTTTGGTATGTGGAATGCGTTAACTTTTGACAGCACTCATGTTTTTACTAAGATTCAATGGGTATTAATTTTTCAAGAGATCACATGATTATGGTATTCACATGACTGGAATGTGACGAACAAGATATATGAGGGATAAATGATGGCATTCACGTGATCATTTTCTCTATACTATGAGCTTGGACGGAAGTATTTTGGATAAGCCTAATGATTGGAATGGATTATGTTGGACATAAGTTATTATTGTTTAAGGATAGAACCTTTTTTTTGATATTATTGATGGGATGATATAGTAATGTAGTTTTAAAAAAAGGACAACCTGCAGGATGGAAGACAACCCATCGCGTCGGACAAGGCTGTGGGAATCGAACCCACAACCGTAGTGCGACTGGCCTTTATCACATACCACTGGCCTACAAGAAGTCCCTGGTTAGTATAAACTAGTTTTATTTTATTAAGCGCTATGATATATGAAGTATAAGTTAATTTTTGGAACCATATACGACTAATCTAACCATAAGATGGACTTATAACTTTTGCTAACCTTTTGTTTGAAGGAGATGGAATGACCCATCATTCTATCACATGATCTGCTAACACATCACGAATAACAAATTCAACTTCATTTATTTAAGAGATGAAGTGTAAATTGTTCAATTCACGAACAACAGTGAGATTGTACCAAAATCATGAAAGTATTTATTTTAATTCACCCACTTTAGGGAAATGATCTTGAAAACCAAAAATGTTTGCCTAGTTCCCTTATATCCGATTAATCAGAAGGTACCTTAGATCATCACAAATCAATAGCTTTGTGATTGTTGGATTTTTCATAGCCATGTTCTCTACCACTCTCCATCAGAACTTGATGGTTAGATTTTTCTTCTCTATCCATATTTTCACCTATGTTCTCCCAACCCGTGATGAGTTAATTTGGGTAACCGTTACATTTCATACTTTAGTTTTTAAAAGCCATGTTTTGGTATTCCTTTTTACGATGTGGGTTTCTATTAAACAAACTATCGAGTAGTAAACCATTTATAACCCCGACGAATTTCGAGGGCAAAATTCATTTAAAGGGGGGTAGAATGTAACACCCCAAGATTTTATGAAAAATATTCTTTTAATTTAATTAATGTCATGTGCTACACCAAGATTACCTTGCGCTATACGCAACACCGTATTAGCTTGCAGTATACGCAACACTATTTTTGGATCGTGTTACACACAATTTTGATAATAGTTATTCTACGCAACATTGAGTATATATATATATATATATTAAATGTATAAATGAAATATGGTTGGATTCTGTTATACGAAACAACGAAGGATTCTTGCGCAACATGCAACCCTGACTTGGCTTGCATTACACGCAATCACGACCTTCCTCGATAGCGTGTGTTGTACGCATTACCGGGTTTTACTAAACAACAATATATTATTATAATATTGTTATGAACTAGCCGTTATGAATAGTGTTAACTAAATTTTGAATTTTATAACATTATTATTCATCTTACACATTTCTAGAACATGGTATAAGAACAAAATAAATTTTTCGGGTAAAATAAGTATTCTTCAAAAAATGCAGTTTTGTAGCCTTTTGATGGCACACCCAGTTTAAATCTAGTTTTTGACATATTTATAAGTTCAATTTGACAAAATAAAATTCTTCTTTTGAATCAGGATATAAAAATTTACATTAGATAAAGTTTTGATATTTTTCCGATAACTTTCATATTTTAATGAATAGTAAAAACACGCTATATTTTAATTAAAAACAACTTTTTTCATCATAATATATGATGTGGTTAAATTATAATATTGAATGGTTTTAAAGTATAAATATAATATATTTTTACCATTTAATATAATGTATGTCATTAGCATTGATTTTACCTTGAATTCGTAGGTTAAATCAATTCAATCTTTTGGAATGTTTTATGGAAAAACCCGTTTTCTTTCGACAACGGGATAAATTTTAATTTAATTTCTGCAACTTTTGTGTATTGAATTTGGAAAAATGGATTCCATATTTGGAATCAGTGGATCCAAATTATGTTAATAAGCTACTTTTTATTTTTGGGAATTATGAATAATAATTACGGTAAATTTTATTTACCATAGTTAAAGGTAAATCGGGTAATTAAGGGTAAATATAATATTTTAAAATTACCCTAAAAAATGTAAAAATCCTATTGGATGTCTAAAAGTCGACCCATATCACCTAAGGGTCTGATCATATTCATTTAATTAAATTTTTTCAATGAAAATAATTTAATTATTATTAAAACCAAAGAATGTGACAACATGTCACTTTCTTAAATCTTATAAGTATAATAATTTTAATATAGTGATAAACTTAATGAAACTTCGAAAATGAATAGTATCCAGAAAGATAATACAATTATATACATCATAGGAATTTATTTAGAATTTTTAGGGATTAAATAAATATCATTTATTATGACACAAAGATGATGCAGTAATTGTCTTATTAATGACATATTGACATAATTGATGTTATAAATGCCCAAATAAATGTAATTTGAGACTTTTTATGACTTAAAATAATTTTCTAGGTTAATATGACATGTTATCGTTGATTTACGTAACTTGGTTTGAACTTATCATTCTATTATGAATTTCATAAAAATCATGTACCAAATAGTGTCAAAATTGACATAAATTAGTTTTTAAAACAAATATTATATTATTAATTGTTATTTAATTCTTAAAAATCTAAGGTTCGGCCAAATGTCTTAGATAAAGATAGATATATTAATAATAAACAACTTGGGTTTCTTTTGGCTTGTTATGGTATGTTTATTAACCATATAGTGTAAGAAAACAAAAAGACACGGTAAAAGTAAAATTATTTAACTTAGAGTTAAATCTAATTGATAAGGTTAAAATAATAACCTAAACTTGTCTAAATCCTATTTGATGAGAGGATTTTGACCGATCCCCACTTTATATTCGAAATAAGACCCTTTGTAACCATTATAAACCGAATTTTACCTTAATATAAAATAATATTTTGAGATTTTCCTAAGGTGCCCCTCTCCTTCCTTATAAAAGGGAACCTCCTCCCTCCCCTCCTCACACCAATTTGAGCATTGATGATCGGAAAAAACCTGCCAAAATCTCTTCTCCACTTCCCTAGTATCATCCTAGAGGTCTTGGTCTTCTTCAAAGACCATCCTTATTTCTTTAAGTGAAGGTTAAGTGAAGGCGCGTCAAAAAGTGGTAATATCCATTACCGATCTTTTTTAATTTATTTCTTCTTCAACTTCTTCTTCTTTAGTTGTTTCATGATAAAGCAATAACATCAGTATTTATTATATAATTATATGTTATTATAAATATTAAACAACTCTAATTAACCTTCTATCCATCCTACGGAAAAAGGAAATCACCACGCGTGCGTACATACGGAATACCATCTCCACGCCATGGTGTAATCTATTTTCCACCACCACATTAATTGGATGGGTATAATGGTGTAATGAGTAACTATATATGATTATTATAAAGTTATATTGATACTTAAATAATATACATACACTTCAACACAAGTTCACGATCATGAGAACGATGTCATCGCTCGTGCGTACGTACGGACTACCGTCTCCACGACACGATAAGATTAATTCTCCACATTAACCATTCATGAATGATTATAAAGTATATATAATGAATAATAATTAAATATATGACATGTTAAATATATTGGATTTATGTATATATATATATATGTATGTCATCTACTTACTTCCATTCAAGACAATAAGGAAAGGAAAACAGCGTTCATGCGTACGTACGGACTACCGTCTCCATGAACGGTGTGTTTCATTTAATTTATCTATCTATTATATATATACTAAATATATATGATATATAAATCATGTTTTATATTCTGTAAGTAAGTAAATCATGATATAAGTAATAATAATGTCAATAACAACAAGTCCAAACACCTACGATAAATGAAACGATTTTACCCAAAACGCTTCTTTAAGATGGAATTTACAAAAGAACGGGTAATATAAAGTCATAAGTGAACCATATATGATATCATAACAATGAATATGATTCTGTAATAAGTTAATGACATTATTTAAATCATTATACAGGAGGTTCGGATACGTACAAAGCATATTAGACATAATGTAAGGGAAATATCACAATCTCATTTTTTATCCGAGATTGTTTATACTTTGGTATTTACTGGGGTGTATTTTATCATCCACATCCATGTTTCTTCAATATGTAATATTATTTCCATCCTACTACAATTGTTTAAGTCTAATTTTACCCTTCGTTTAGTTTTTAGTAAAAGATATGAGAGTAATCTTTTGTCGTTTTTCGTACGAGGTACTTTTTGACTTTTCCGACAAAAGTACGAGAAGAATGTTTTTTTAACTTATACGGCATGAATGGATTTTTAAAACATTATTTCCAAGAAGTTTCCTTTACAAGTTTTCAAGTTTATTCAACTTCTTTTAGTTTATAATTTTATGACATGTTAAGAAAGGAAAAGTGTTTTTGAAGTAGAAAGGATATTTTCCTCAAGAATGGAGTTGAAGTGTTTTATCAAAATTATTTTCCATCTAAGATAATAAAGGGTTCTGTTTCTATCCCTATTTTTACATTGATTTGACTATGTTGTGACGGAATTATTTTTATGAATTCCTTTATCTTATATGAATTGTTTTATGATGTCATGATGTTTAAGATTCCCATTTTTATTACATGGGTTATGCTATGATTTATGATTTATGATTTTGTGGCACACATAAGAATGGTATAATTATGAGATGGGTGGGACCTATATCTCCCTCCAATGCATTGGGTAAATATTTTATATCTCATGAGATAGACATGTCTGGAATGGTAGGTTATACCGGTTCAGTGAAACAGGACTGAAACGAGGGTGACTCGGTTCAGAAATGGACTTTGATCACTAAGATAGTCTTGGAAACGAGTCTTGACTAATAGGATATGATTCTCTATGATTATGTGTGTATGACACAAAGTATCATGTTTTAAGTAATGATTATTGGGATTTCATTTCACTACTATGATTTATCCCATGTTATGAAATTATGCTCTCTTTTGCAGGTTAAGATTTCCAAAATGTTTTGTTCTTATGAATATGATGTGATTGATATTTCTTTTGTTTACCCTTACTAAGAATTTGAGCTCACCCTTTTATGTTTTCTTTTCCTCAGGATATAAAGAATGGTTTTAGGTAAGAAAAAAAGGGAAGATCTTTATGGGAGATGTTGAAGATCTTTCACCATGATTAGAATATTACGTTCCGAGTTTCCAAAGACACTAAACTATTACGGTCCTTGTGTGTGTGTTTTTGTTATGTAATAAGTATTTCGTAATAGTAATGTAATGTCCTTGTACGTCAGGCTTCGGGACTCTACACAGACTATTACCATGACCCTCATTTATATCAATACTCCCCTTGGAGATCTCTTAATCCAATTATAAGGAGGAAATCCTCTATGTCACACTTCACCAATCCCTATATGGAATATGCTACTCATCACACACCCCAAGACTCTTATATATCCTTAAGAGGGTGTTCCCCATATTACATGATATATAAAACTATATTATCCATCTTCTTTAGGCCTAAGAATCTAATACCTACTCAAATAGACTTGAAAATGTAACTAGGCTAAACTTATCCTCAACCAAGACTATTAATGAGCACGCCCCCACCATTTTTGATGTATCTAGTTTTTTATGTAAATTATAATCTTATTCCTTCCCCCCTAACCTATATACTCTTCCTTTGGATATCAAATAGGATGAATATAAATAAAAAATGGATGAATGCCAATAGGATTACAAAAGAGTATTAAGAAGGTGTGGTAGAGTTCATCAAATTTGCAAAAGATCATGAAAATGGCCTTTCTCAAATCCATTGTCCATGTTTACGCTGTTGTTATTCAAAACAAATTAGTCCAGAGGAGTTGGAAGAACACTTGATTTGTCATGGAATAGATCAGAGTTATACATGTTGGAATAAACATGGGGAAACAATGAATGTAGGTAGTGGCTTTAATAACACCGCGTTTTATGGATCATCTGATATGATTAAAAGTATGAACAATGATGATGACCATATAGAGGATGTGATTACAGATGTGAATGATGATGATGATCGTATTGAGTAAATGACAAGGACTATCAAAGATTAACTTCGTGATTGCCCAAAATTGTTTGAGAAATTAAAACATTGTACAAAGATGCCATTGTATGCTGGTTGCACTAAATATAAAGCACTGTCAGCCGTACAGAAGCTGTATAATTTGAAATCAGACAATGAGTGGACTGACGCCAGTTTTACAGAACTACTTGCTCTCCTGAATGACATGCTCCCAGAGGAAAATGATCTCCCGAGCTGAACATATGATGCTAAAAAAATGCTACACTCGATGGGTATGATCTCTGAAAGAATACACGCCTACCTGAATGACTGTATACTATTTCTCAAGGACCACCAATCACTTAATGAATGCCCAATGTGTAGTGATTCTCGATACAAGAAATATGAATCCAGTCCTACAAAATTTGTATGGTACTTTCCAATCACTCCGAGGTTTAGGAGCCTATATGGAAGTGAGGAGACTGCAGGAAAATTAAAATGGCATGAAAATACAAGAATTAAAGATGGGATACTACGTCACCCAACAGACTATCCTCAATGGAAGAGAATTGATCATGAGTATCTTGAATTTTGAAACGACTCGAGAAACCTTCGTCTTACATTATCTACAGATGGAGTGAATTATTTTGGTTTTCAAAGCAATAGTAACAGTAAATGGCTGATTATGTTGATAAATTATAACTTACCACCATGGTTATGCATGAAACAAAAAAATACATCATGATATCTATGCTTATATTAGGACCAAAACAACCGGGAAATGATATTGATGTTTATTTAGCTCCGTTGATCGAAGATTTGAAATTATTGTTGGATTCAGGTGTTACATTGTATGATGTATATAAAAAGAAAGATTTCACTTTGAGAGCCATGTTGTACGGGACGATAAATTAAATACCTTATTATGGAAATTATTTAGGATATAGCATTAATAGAACTCATGGGTGTCCCATTTGTGAACAAGGTACACAATCAATTAGGTTGAAACATTCATCGAAAGCCGTGTTTCTAGGACATCACAGATTTCTACCCTGACGACATAAGTACCGATCTTGGATGACATCATTTGATGGAGGTTCAGAAGAACGTACAACACCGTCTCCACTAACTGGCGATCAATTGTTTGAGAAAGTTAAAAAATGTGGACACTACTTTTCATAAACCGGCTTCAAAAGACCTTACTAAAATCGGTTGGAAAAAGAGATCAGTTTTTTTGAATTACCATACTGGAATTGCCTGTATATCAGACATTTTCTTGATGTTATGCATGTAGAAAAAATTTATTGGATAGTGTCATCGGCATGTTGCTAAATACACCTGAAAAAAAAGATGGAATTAAGGCTAGGTTGGACATGGTTGAGATGAGAATATGAGAAGAGTTGGCACCAGTGGATGGTAAAAAATGAAATTTTTTCCCTCTGGATACTGACACTCTTTCCAGGAAGAAGATATATCAGTTTTTCAACTTCTTAAATGACGTAAATGTTCCAGAGGTGTATTCGTCAAATATTAGGAACCTCATGTCAATGAGAGATTTGAAGTTAAAAGGTCTGAAATCACATGACTGCCATGTTTTCATGCAAGATCTCATTCCTATTTCTTTACGTTTCATTTTTCCCATGAATGTCTTCCACACATTAACGAAATTGTGTTTCTTCTTCAAAGAAATATGCAGCAAAGTTATAGACCCGACGAAATTTCCAACTATGGAAAGAGTAATTGCCATCATATTTTGTGAAATAGAAATGTTCTTCCCACCTTCCTTTTTTGATAATTATGGCTGAATACATTTCTTATTTTTCACAGCCGTATATATGAAAAAAAATTGAAGGGATTTTCCCATGAATACAAATTTAGACTTGTTATTCCTCACACCATGTCTACACAACAAAAAGAAATAGATTCGTAGTTTTAGGCTGAATTAATGTAAAACCTACTCAAAACATTTCAAGGAAAAATTCCGACTGACAGACAATTTTAATACCAATATTGTAGGGGTAAAACTCTACATTTTAATCATATCAATTATATTTTCATTTCTGTCATTACATATTCCTTTTTGTGTTTTTAGGCATCATTGGATGCTCATTGCAGTCAATTTGGATACACCAAAGATTTATTTTCTAGATTCACTACATGGATATCCAACAAACCGACCACACATGATGGCGATTTTCAATTTGTAATACACTTGATCCTACATTTTAGAACTAAATATCTAGTTATATAATTTATATTATCTATTAATGAGGATTCTGTTATGATAGGGTGGTGTATGAATATCTTCTAAAGGATGGAATGAATCCAGGGTCTAAAGACGATAATACACACGAGATCTACAAATGGACAAGTATCCGGGTATATATAATTATACTACACTATCCAAATACATATCAAAACAAATTACTTATTTTTATTGATGTTTTTGTAGTGTCTGAAACAAAAAAATGGAAAGGACTGTAGTTATTATGTATGTAAATTTATTAAAGATATCATATTTCATGAACAGACTAGCATCCCTGAAGAGGTATTATTGAAAATAATTACTAGTTCATTTAAAATATTTATTAATCCTTTGTGTATTTGTATTTTTTCAGTACTACTATGACTGTCGCAAAAACATTTATTCACAACATGATATAGATGTGTTTAGAAACGAATGGGCAGCATAACTGATAAAAGAATGTAAACAAATAGGATAATGAAGATGAATTCCTACTACTTATGATATCTTTATATGATCATTGATATCTCCCTAGTTTACATTTATTGAGAAACTATTATCACCCTTTCTTATGTTTCATATCCTTAGATTATGAACAATGGTTTTAAAAATGATTTGAGTTTCTAGTAAAGAATTACTTAATGCGAAACTCTTATAAACTACTGACATACGGAAAACCGAGCAAACGAGTTCAGATTGTTTTGTTACTTTAGGAAAACGATCCATGAGTCATTTCTGATGTGTAAAAATCAATTGAACCTCAATCCGATGCATGGTGTGACTGGTATGGATAAAAGAGTCCGATATTAGTTTGAAATTGACATTAACTTTAGAAAAAAAAATATTGACATACGGAATACCCAGCAAACACGTTCAGATTGTTTTGATACTTTAGGACAGTGATCCATGATTCATGGTTGACATGTACGAATTGACCTCACCTCAATCTGACGCACGGTGTGACAGGTATGGCTAAAAGTATGTGATATCAGTTTGAAATAGACATTATCTTTAGAAAACAACACTACTGACATTCAGAATACCGAGCAAAAAAATTTGTATTGTTTTGATACTTTAGTAAAAAGATCAATGAGTCATTTGTGACATGTATGAATCAACCTCACCTCAATCAGATTCATGTTGTGACTGAAATGGCTAAAAGTTCCTGATATCAATTTGAAATTGACATTAACATTAGAAAACAACACTACTGACATACAGAATACCAAGAAAAAACATTCGGATTGTTTTTATACTTTAGTAAAATGATCCATGAGTCATTTGTGAGGTGTATGAATCGAATGCACCTCAATCCGACACACGGTGTGACCGGTATGGATAAAAGTGTCTGATATCAGTTTCAAATTGACATAAACTTTTGAAAACAACACAAGTGACATACGGTAAACTGAGAAAAAATGTTTGGATTGTTTTGATACTTTAAGGCAACGATCCATGATTCATTTGTGACATGTACGAATTGACCGCATCTCAATCTGATGCACGATGCGACTGGTATGGCTAAAAGTGTCTGATATCAATTTGAAATTGACATTAACTTTAGAAAACAACACTACTGACATATGGAATACCGAGAAAACACATTCATACTGTTTTGATACTTTAGGAAAATGATCCATGAGTCATTTGTGATCTGTACAAATCGACTGAACCTCAATCTGATGCATTGTGTGACCGGTATGGCTAAAAGTGTCTGATATGAGTTTAAAATTGACATAAACCTTAGAAAACAACACTAATAACATAATGAATAATTAGAAAACACATCAGGATTGTTTTGATACTTTAGGAAAACGATCTATGAGTCATTTGGGATGTGTACGAATGGACCGTGCCTCAATCCGACACACGATGTGACTGGTATAGTTAAATGTGTCTGATATCGATTTCAATTTGACATTAACTTTAGAAAACAACACAAGTGTCATAAGGAAAACTGAGAAAATGCGTTCGGATTGTTTTGATACTTTAGGAAAATGATCTATGAGTCATTTTTGAAGTGAGAGAATCGACCGCGCCTCAATCCGACACACGGTGTGACCGATATGGCTAAACGTGGCTGATATTAGTTTCAAATTGACATAAAATTTATAAAACAACACAAATGACATATGGAAACCAAGAAAATTCGTTCAGATTGTTTTGATACTTTAATAAAATGATCCATGAGTCATTTATGACGTGTTCTAATCGACCAAACCTCAATCCGACGCACAGTGTGACTGGTATGGATAAAAGTGTCGGATATCAGTTTGAAATTGACATTAACTTTAGAAAACAACACAAGTGACATATGGAATAACGAGCAAACATGTTCGGATTATTTTGATACTTTAGGAAAATGATCCATGAGTCATTTTGAGGTGTAAAAATCGACCACACCCCATTCTGACTCACAATGTGACCAGTATGGCTAAAAGTGTCTGATATCAGTTTCATATTGACATTAACTTTAGATAAAAAAACACAAGTGACCTATGGAAAACTGATCAAACGAGTTCGGATTGTTTTGATACTTTAGTAAAACAATCCATGAGTCATTTCTGACGTGTAAAAATTGACTGCACCTCAATCTGACGCACAGTGTGACCGGTATGGCTAAAAGTGTCTGATATCAGTTTCAAATTGACATAAACTTTAGAAAACAACACAAGTGACATACGAAAAACCAATCAAACACGTTCAGATTTTTTGATACTTTAGTACAGTGATCCATGAGTCATTTGAGATGTGTATGAATCAAATGCACACCAATCCAATGTACGGTGTGACCGGTATGGCTAAAAGTGTCTTATATCCGTTTAAAATTGACATAAACTTTAGAAAACAACACTACTAACATATGAAATACTGAGAAAACATGTTCGGGTTGTTTTGATACTTTAAGAAAATGATCCATGAGTCATTTTTGATGTGTAAGAATCGACCACACCTCAATTAGACGCACGGTATGACCGGTATGGCTAAAAGTGTCTGATATCTGTTTGAAATTGACATTAACTTTAGAAAACAACACTACTGAAATACAAAATACAAAGAAAACGCATTTGGATTGTTTTGATAATTTATAACAATGATCCATGAGTCATTTTTGACGTTTACGAATCAACCAAACCTCAATTCGATGCACTGTGTGACTGGTGTGGCAAAAAGTGTCTGATATCAGTTTGAAATTGGCATTAAATTTAGAAAACAACACTACTGACATACAGAATTCTGAGAGAACATGTTCGGATTGTAATGATACTTTAGGAAAATGATCCATGATTCATTTTTGACGTATACGAATTGACCTCACCTCAATCCGACGCACAATGTGACCGGTATGGCTAAAAGTGTCTAATATCATTTTCAAATTGTCAAAAACATTAGAAAACAACACAAGTGACATACGTAAAACCAAGAAAACGCATTTGGATTGTTTTGATACTTTAGGAAAACGATCCATGAGTCATTTTTGATGTTTAAGAATTGATCACACCTCAATCTGACGCATGGTGTGACTGGTATGGCTAAAATTTTCTGATATCAGTTTCAAATAGACATTAACTTTAGAAAACAACACAAGTGACATACTGAAAATGGAGAAAAAGAGTTTGGATTGTTTTGATAGTTTAGGAAAATGATCTATGAGTCATTTTTGAAGTGTATGAATCGAACGCACCTCAACCCGATGCATGGTGTGACCGGTATGGAAAAAATTGTCTGATATTAGTTTTAAATTGACATAAACTTTAGAAAACAACACATGTGACATACAAAAAACATATAAAACGCAGTCAGATTGTTTTGATACTATAGGAAAACGATCTATGAGTCATTTTTGATGTGTAAAAATCAATCTCACCTCAATCCGACGCATGGTGTGACCGGTATGGCTAAAAGTGTCTGATATTAGTTTGAAATTGACATTAACTTTAGAAAACAACACAAATGAAATACATAATACTGAGAAAATGCATTAGGATTGTTTTGATACTTTAAGGAAACGATCTATGAGTCATTTGTGATATGTATGAATAAACCAAACCTCAATCCAATGCACGGTGTGACCGGTATGGCTAAAAGTGTCTGATATCAGTTTCAAATTGACATAAACTTTTGAAAACAACACAAGTGACATACGGTAAACTGAGAAAAAATGTTTGGATTATTTTGATACTTTAAGACAACGATCCATGAGTCATTTCTGAGGTGTAAGAATGGATCGCACCTCAATCTGATGCACGGGGTGATCGATATGGCTAAAAGTTTCTAATATCAGTTTCTAATTGACATTAACTTTAGAAAACAACACATGTGACATACGTAAAACTGAGTAAACACGTTCGGATTATTTTGATACTTTTGGACAACAATCCATGAGTCATTTGTGATGTGTATGAATTGACTGCACCTCAATACGACGCACGATGTTACCGGTATGGCTAAAAGTGTCTGATATCAGTTTCAACTTGACATAAACTTTAGAAAACAACACAAGTGGCATAGGACAAATCGATCAAATGCATTCATATTGTTTTGATACTTTAGGACAACGATCCATGAGTCATTTGTGACATGTACGAATCAACCGCACCTCAATCTGATGCACGGTGTGACCGGTAAATCTTTTCATTAGATAAATAATCAATATTAATTAAATGAGATAAATCATCCAAAAACATATTGATTTTACATTATTCCCTTTCATTGTTATCAGAATGAAAACAGTTGAGTTTATCATTTCCATATTTTAGTTTCACATTTCCATATTAATGTATTTTTTCATATTAATGTTTTAATTTATTTCATTATTTTATTACTAACATAATATTTGTTTTCTTATATAGGTGTATTTTTTTCCTTGAGTTCGGATGCTTTGTTTGACAACAAATACCGTAGACGACAATTTTTGAGAGTGGATCACGGATATCAAAGGATGAAACATTAATGTTTATAACTGTTGTTGGATAATTGTAATTTTAACCTTGTAAAACATTTTTTGAAATTTATATAGCAATGTGTTTTTTTGTATTCATGATGTTAAGTAAATGTATATAGCATTGTTTGTCAAAATATTATGTGTGGGTGTTAGTTTGTGCAGGTGTGTAGGTGCTATTTTGTACAGGTGTTCTGGTTTGTGCAGGTGTGCAGGTGCTGGTTGTGCAGGTGAAGGGGAAGGTGCCTTTATCAGCGCTTTTTTGAGCGCTGATAAAGGATACCTTTAACAACGCTAAAAGAGCATCGATAAATGGACCCATTATCAGCGCTCAAGTCAGAAATGATAAAGGAACCCCTTTATCAGTGCTATAAAATCACTATTAATGCAGGCGTAGATAGGGGTCCCATTTATCAATGCTAAAAAAGTGCTCAAAAAGGAACCTCTTTATCATCGTTTTTTCTAGCACAGATAAATTGTAACACCCCAAGCTTCTACGGTACGTTTCCCTTCGAATAATGCGATAGCGTGTGTTGTACGCAACCTCGAGTTCTAACACACACCACAACTAATTAAACTAGCCGTTGTAAATAGTAATACCTACTTTTTGAAATCATATATATTTTATATTTCAAAATGGAATTCATTTTTGGATTCGGAATATCGAAATTATCCTAGGGTGAAATTTTGGTACTTTTCGGATAACTTTTATATTTTGATGAATAGTGAAAATTACTAAATTTTAATTAAAAACAACTTTTTTAATCAAAATAATTAATAGTGATAAATTATGAATTTGAGTGGTTTTAAAGTATATTTAGAATATATTTTTACCATTTAATATAATTTTGGTCATTGGACATAATTGTACAATTAAACCGAACATAAACAAGTGTCAATCTTTTGATAGTTATTATCTCTTAAAAACACGCTTTTTGTTTTAACAGCGGGAATTAATTTTAAATTAATTTCTGCCACTTCTGTGTTTTGAATTTAGGAAAATGGATTCCATATTTGGAATCAGGATGTTCAAATTGTGTAAATAGGTAACTTTTATTTTTAGACATTTTGAATAATTACTGCGGTAAATATTTTATTTACCATGGTTAAAGGGTAAATCCGGTAAATAAGGGTTAAAAAATAATATTATAATAATACAAAATTACCCTAGAACGTGTCCTAACCTTATTGGTGGACACATACCCGACCATGGGCATCCTTGGGTCAATTTGGGGACCCCTTGAAGCCACTTGTATGTGGTAGGGACACATTATAATAATAAAGTTAAAATAAAAATAAAAATGGTATAAGCTTATATCTTTTAGAAGAACAATTTTTACATAGGGTTATACATGTTGGATTTTCGATTATAAATATTCATTAGAAAGCTAAAAAGATTTCCTACATAATGATATTTTATTTATAATTTTTAGACATTTAATAATTTATTTAATTTATGACACAATGATGATGCAGTAATTACTATAATAGTGAAAAATTAAAATAATTGATATTATAAATACCCAAATAAATATAATATGAAACTTTTAATGAATTAAACTAATTTTCTAGGATAACATGATATATTAGGATTGATTTAATTGACTTTTTTCGAAGTAATAAATCTGTTATGAGTTTCACAAAAATCAACTAATGAATAGTGTCAAAATTGACATAAAAGAATTCTTAAAACAAATATTATATTATTAATTGATATTAAATTCCTAAAAATCTAAGGTTCGGCCAAGAGACTTATATTATGATAGGTTAATCATTAATGGACCACTTGGGGGTCGCTTGGATGTATATAGTAAGTTTATTAACCATATTATATAAAAATACAAAAAGACATTGTAAAAGTGAAACTAATTAACTTAGAGTTAATACTTAAAGATAAGGTTAATATAAGTACCCAAACCTGTCTAAATTCTATTGGTTGAGTGGTTTTCGACCTATCCCCACCTTATCCTTTGAATAGTCAACTTTGGAGCCTTTAGAAACCGAATATGAATTTATTATAAATTAATATTTCTAGCTTTTCCAAAGGTGCCCCTCACCCCTCTTATAAAAGGGCACTCCTCCTTCTCATTTCTTCACACCTTCAAAGCCTTTTGGTTCGGCCAAACTCTGCCCAAATACTCTCCCAACATCCCTCAATACAACCTAGAGGCCTTAGTTTGATCAGAAAGCCAACCTAAGGAGCCCTTTTGATCAAATCAAAAGGAAGAACCCGAAGAAGAGGTAATGATTTCACCACCCTTTTCTAAGTTCATTTCTTCTTCCACTTCTTCTTCCTTTGTTCTTACCATTCTGAAATAATAACTCCAGTATCTCACATATACTGTGATGTTATTATAAATATGGTACAATCATATTCAGTATTCTATCCACCCTTTGAATAACATGTCACCATACGTGCGTACGTACGGCTTACCGTCTCCACGTCGTGGTGTAATTGTTATTCAATATAATATTATTTGGATGGGTATAATAATGATGTGTAACTCATGTAAATAATAAATATAACATGTTAATGATTCTGTATATATGATATACCATCCATTTATATATTATTTTAATATCAAAAGAATGATATTGTCGCTCGTGCGTACGTACGGACTACCGTCTCCACGAACGCGATGAGATTCATTCTCCATCGTAACCATTAAAGCGTAATTATCATTTTATGATTTAAAAATGATGTTTAAGGACTTGATATCATTCTGGATATGAATAATATACAACCTATCCTTTACAAACATGTCTTACGTAACAAAACATATGAAAGAAAACAAGTAAGTTAACACCCGAAACAACGATAATACTAAGATATTATTATCAAATCAATATTAAAAGATCATATATGATATCATATTAATGTATATGATTCTTGTATAATTTAATAAAAATTATTTCACCATTATACAGGAGGTTAACCTACCCCAACCAAGGAAAAGTACAAGGTAAGGGTTATTTCACAATCTCTTCATTATCCGAGGTTGTTTATATGTAATAATCTACTGAGATCTCTTTATCATCCACATCCATGTTTCTTCGAAAAGTATTTCAAAACATTTTTACTATTTACAAGAATATGGGTTAAAGTCATTTATACCCTTGTTTGACTTTTTATAAGAGGTTTATAAAGGAATCTTTCCGTCGTTTTCAAAACAAGGTCCTTTTTTAACCTTTTCGACAGAATTGAGGTAAGAATGTTTTTTTTAACTTATACGGCGGGTGCGGTTATTTTCCGCCGTTATAAAATCGTCGAAGCTTCCCATACAAGCTTATAAGAATATTTTCAAAGAAAATGTTTTATTTTATATGGATCTTAAATGATTTCAAAATAAAAGGAGATATTTCTTTAAAAAGAATTTTGATTTCATCTATGTCAACATCCTTTGATGGATTTTAAGATTATTTGAAGTTGATTTATTATGATACAAAACTTCTATATTGTATTGAAGGTTTTGTGATATGTTTGACTGTGGATGTGCTATTTTTATACCATTCATAGTTTATTGTGAAAGTATTGACATTTCGTATGCTAGTTTTAATACGAATGTTTATGTTATGTTTAAACCTTTTCATATGGGAATGCATTGGACTTAATAAGTGACGGGTGGAGCCCGCTATAGCTCCTCGATGCATCGGTAGGTCTCATGAGACAAACTAGTGTCTTGGCACAAGGCCTTGACAAAATCTTATTTGTATTCTTGGCACGAGGCCTTGGCTATGTGGTTATGATAGTCTGGCATTATGCATTCCAACATTATGAAAGTGGTTATTGATTATTTCATGTGATTATTCGATTAGTAGAATATCCATGTGAATAAGTAAATGGCATTATTTCATTTTACTTTTGCCATACCATGTTGAAGTTCAATTTTAAAAGGCTTTTGTTTTAGTAATGCATTGCCTTAAATGTTTATTCTTATTTATGAAAGTTTCCGCTATATTGTTATCCTTACTGGGCATTTGAGCTCACCCCTTTTCTATGTTTTATTTTTCCCCAGGATGTGAAGAAGTAAATTATGAATGATCTGCAGGGATATTATGAGGGGATAGTAGTGTGGATTATGGAGACATTATGTTGTTGTAGTAGTTTTTCATTTTATGATGTAATGTAAAACTTATGAATATATCTAGTGTTTCCAAGGCTACTAAACCAATCGGTCTTTCGAGATTTGATCTTTCTTGTGATCATGCCAATGTTATGTAATAATGCACCGACTCTGGGTAACTGGGGTCGGGGCGTTACAGTTGGTATCAGAGGAAGTTTAGTACGAACCTTGGAAGCTAGATTTAGATAAACTCTGATTAGAGCACGTAGACCTAAGATGAACTTTGAGGATTAGTATAGAAGAACTTCCTAGAATTTTGGTATTGTAGAGATTTTGTGAGTTTTCCGAGCAATACATCCCTGTCTGGATACGAGAAGGTAGAGGCGGCTCTGGCACAGATGTACCTAGGGGTAAAACCCGAAAACACCGCTTTGAGCTAGACTCGAACGGGAACTGGTGCACGACAACGGGCCTTGCTGCACTCTTGGTTACGACACTCCCGGGGGATATGCTTAGGATAACTCTCATTATCTTTACAAATCATTATGAAGGGTTTATGAGTATATACTTCCTCAAAGAAAAACATTTTTATGATTATGGATTATATCCATAAATAGTTCAATTTATGTTAAGTGTTTTATAAGTATGGGATTATGTATTTTGATTCATAAACTGATCTAGTTTATGCCATTGTTTAGAAATGGCGCCTAGTGGAAGAAATGGAAACCGTATCAATGCGCGCACTCCATGTAGGGATTGCCCTCCTGCTCAAGATAATTATAGTGGGGCTGGTGATGCAACTGGTGCCGATCAGCTAATCACCATACTGGGACAACTTACTCAGGTTATGAATAATAAACTTACCCGTATGGAGCACCCTGATCCGCAGCGTGGAGGATCAATGTTAGATCGATTCATGAGACAACAACCACCAACGTTCAATGGGAGTACAAATCCCTTAGTAGCTGAGCAATGGATATTTTCCCTAGAGAAAATATTTCAGGCTTTGGGGAGTAGTGAAAGGGAAAAAGTTACCATGGCAGTTTACCGCCTCACTGGAGATGCTGATCAATGGTGGTCATTGATTCAAAACATGAAGGAAGATGATGAAGTATCAAACATGGAATGGAGGGAGTTCAAAGATCTATTTTTAGAAAAATACTTTCCTCGCGACCATCGAGCAGATATGGAAAGGCAATTTCTGAGTCTGAGACAAAAGGAGGATGATAATGTCACAAAGTATGAGGCTAACTTTACAAGGTTAGCGAGGTACGCTGGTGATTATATTCGCAACCCAAGAAGTAAGATTGATCGTTTCTTTGATGGGTTAAAACCATTTCTCCGTCGAGCATTAGTCTCACAATCCTTTTCATCGTACGAAGACATTGTCTCATGTGCTATCAAGACCGAAAAGGAATTCTCTAAGTCTTATGACTTTAAAGCAAAGCAAGAGAAGAAGAGACCTACTGATCAATCTGGGAATGGAAATAAGGGGAAGAAGGGAAAGGTTGAATATCCATCTTGTGGTAAGTACGGGAAGAAACACCCCGGTGCTTGCCTGAAGGGAATGGGAGTCTGTTACAAGTGTGGTGAAAAAGGCCACCAAGCTCATGATTGCAAGGGGAAGAAGGAAGCTACCAATGTTCAGTGCTACAATTGCAGGGAGATGGGGCATTATGCAAATGAATGTCCTAAGCGTCAGGAGAAATTACCTCAGAAAAGGCCAAGGGATCAAGGCCAGGCTTATGCTATCACTACTGCTGAGGTAGAAGCTCCGAAAGATGTGGTGGCAGGTAATTTAATGGTTTCCTCAAGTTTAGCAAATGCATTATTTGATTCTGGATCATCGCATTGTTTCATATCTTCCCAGTTTGCTAAGAAAATTAGATATTTCCAATTTGATTTAATAAGGGAGTTGTCAGTTAAAACTCCTAAGGGAAGTATCGTTGCAACAAAGTTTTGTGAATCAGTCCCCATTAGAGCACATAAATTTTCTTTATCTGCTGATTTCATCGTCATACCTATGATTGAGTTTGATATAATCCTTGGTATGGATTGGCTTTCGGACTATGATGCGAAGATTTATTGTAAGAAGAAAGAGGTTACGATTCTTGATGATAATGATAAGGAGCACCTTATTTTTAGAGCAGAATCGTCACCACCTAATTCTTATTTAGATCCACCCCCTGTAGCTCAACTTAATTCAATTATTGGGGAGGAAGAGAATGAAATAACTGTCGGTGAGGAAAGGAATGTTCAAATAGAGGATGTACCTGTTGTGAAAGAGTTTGTAGATGTATTTCCGGAAGATTTACCTGGACATCCTCCAGAACGAGAAGTAGAGTTTTCCATTGATTTGATTCCTGGATCAAGGCCTATATCGAAGACCCCTTATAGAATGGCCACTGTAGAGTTAGTAGAACTAAAGAAACAACTAGAGGAATTGAGTAATAAGGGATTTATTCGCCCTAGTGTTTCTCCATGGGGAGCCCCTGTTCTTTTTGTTAAAAAGAAAGATGGATCTATGAGGTTATGTATTGACTACAGGGAGATCAATGCTATAACGATAAAGAACAAGTATCCCCTACCTCGTATTGATGATTTATTTGACCAACTGCATGGAGCTCAATACTTTTCAAAGATTGACCTTCGATCTGGATACCATCAGTTGTGTGTAAAGAAGGAAGACATTCTGAAGACAGCATTTCGAACTAGGTACGGGCATTACGAGTTTACTGTAATGCCGTTTGGATTGACTAATGCACCCTCTGTATTCATGGATCTGATGAATAGAGTTTTCAAGGAGTATCTCGATGAATTTGTGGTGGTATTTATTGATGATATCTTGGTATACTCCAAAACCTACGAAGATCATGAAAATCACTTGCGCATTATCTTGAAGACTCTGAGGAGGCATGAATTATATGGAAAGTTTAGCAAGTGTGAATTCTGGCTTCAAGAGATTTCTTTTCTTGGCCATATTGTCTCTAAAGATGGAATCTCTGTTGATCCTTCTAAGACCAAGGCAATCCAAGAATGGCCAGCACCTACGAGTATAACTGAGGTACGTAGTTTTATTGGCTTGGCAGGTTATTATCGACGTTTCGTCCAGAATTTTGCCCGATTGGCTAACCCATTAACGAAGCTCACACGTAAAGGGGTTAAATTTGTTTGGACAAAAGAGTGTGAAGAATGTTTCGAAGAACTGAAGAGAAGATTAGTCAATGCTCCTATATTGACTCTACCATCGGGGAATGATGGGTTCGTTATTTATAGTGATGCGTCAAAGAAAGGACTTGGTTGTGTCCTTATGCAGAATGATAGAGTTATTGCCTATGCATCACGACAGTTGAAAATTCATGAACAAAACTATCCTACTCATGATCTTGAGTTAGCAGCTGTGATCTTTTCTTTGAAGATATGGAGGCACTACCTCTATGGTGAAAAATGTGAGATTTATACTGATCACAAGAGTTTGAAGTATATTTTCTCACAAAAAGAACTCAACATGAGGCAAAGGAGATGGCTTGAATTACTCAAGGATTATGATTGCACGATACACTACCACCCGGGGAAAGAAAACAAAGTAGCAGATGCTTTGAGCAGAAAAGACCATGGAGTTCTGAACATGATGAGAATTGAAAGGGATCCAATTTTCATGGATCTAGTGAAGATGGACATGGGAATAACCAGGGAAGGTGAAACATCAATGATTTTTCAAATGGTTGCCAAACCATCTTTACTAGAAAGGATTAAGAGTTCTCAGACCGATGATGAAGAATTTAAGAAGAAGATTAAAGCTGTGAATGATGGGAGATTGAGAGAATTTGTGTATGAAGATGGAATTTTGAAATTCGGGAAGAGACTTTGTGTTCCCAATATACCTGATCTAAAAAGAGAATTGCTGGATGACGCTCATAGTTCCAATTTCTCTATACACCCTGGGAGCACCAAAATGTATAGAGATTTGAAGGAACATTTTTGGTGGGACAACATGAAGAGGGAGATTGCTGATTTTATGTCAAGATGTATGGTTTGTCAACAAGTGAAAGCTGGAAGGCAACAGCCTGGAGGAGTCATGCAACCTCTTCCCATACCGGAGTGGAAATGGGACAATATTACGATGGACTTTGTCATGGGGATACCAAAGACTCCTAGAAGGAACGATGCAATATGGGTTATTGTTGATCGTCTTACCAAGTCAGCACATTTTCTTGCTATAAGAGAAGATCTACCCCTGGAACGTCTAGCAAGACTATACATTAATGAAGTTGTGAGACTTCATGGTGTACCCCTATCGATTGTTTCTGATCGTGATCCCCGTTTTACTTCAAGATTCTGGAAAAGTCTTCAGAAATCCCTGGATACTAAACTTCATTTGAGCACTGCTTACCACCCTCAGACAGACGGACAATCAGAACGGACTATTCAAACCTTAGAAGACATGTTGAGATCTTGCTCACTTGATTTTCAGGGTATGTGGGATCAATATTTACCTCTGGTAGAATTTTCCTATAACAATAGCTTCCATTCGAGTATTCAGATGGCACCATATGAAGCGTTATATGGAAAGAGATGTCGTACACCAACCTGTTGGGATGACGTTGGTGAAAGAAAACTTGTAGGCCCAGAACTGGTGGAGGAAACGGTGGAAAAGGTGAAAGTAATCCAAAATCACATCAAAGCAGCTCAAAGTAGGCAGAAGAGCTATGCCGATAATCGAAGGAAGGATTTGGAATTTCAAGTCGGTGATCATGTTTTCCTGAAGGTATCTCCGTGGAAGGGAGTCATACGTTTTGGTAAGAAAGGTAAATTGAGTCCCAGGTACATCAGACCTTTCGAAATTCTAGAACGAATTGGGGCTGTAGCTTACCGATTGGCAATGCCGCCAAGTCTCTCCAAAGTTCACGATGTGTTCCACGTATCTCTTTTGAGGAAATACATGCCTGACCCAACGCATGTACTCACCTATGAGGAATTAGAACTGGAACCCGATCTGTCTTATTGCGAAGAGCCCGTCAGGATTCTTGATACAAGAGAACAAGTACTGAGAAACCGGACGACGCGTCTGGTAAAAGTTTTGTGGAGAAATCATAAGATGGAAGAGGCAACGTGGGAACCCGAGGAACTTATAATGAAGAACCACCCGAGTCTTTTTATGCAGTAATACCCTAGAAATTGCGAGGACGCAATTATTTGAAGGAGGGGAGAATGTAACACCCCAAGCTTCTACGGTACGTTTCCCTTCGAATAATGCGATAGCGTGTGTTGTACGCAACCTCGAGTTCTAACACACACCACAACTAATTAAACTAGCCGTTGTAAATAGTAATACCTACTTTTTGAAATCATATATATTTTATATTTCAAAATGGACTTCATTTTTGGATTCGGAATATCGAAATTATCCTAGGGTGAAATTTTGGTACTTTTCGGATAACTTTTATATTTTGATGAATAGTGAAAATTACTAAATTTTAATTAAAAACAACTTTTTTAATCAAAATAATTAATAGTGATAAATTATGAATTTGAGTGGTTTTAAAGTATATTTAGAATATATTTTTACCATTTAATATAATTTTGGTCATTGGACATAATTGTACAATTAAACCGAACATAAACAAGTGTCAATCTTTTGATAGTTATTATCTCTTAAAAACACGCTTTTTGTTTTAACAGCGGGAATTAATTTTAAATTAATTTCTGCCACTTCTGTGTTTTGAATTTAGGAAAATGGATTCCATATTTGGAATCAGGATGTTCAAATTGTGTAAATAGGTAACTTTTATTTTTAGACATTTTGAATAATTACTGCGGTAAATATTTTATTTACCATGGTTAAAGGGTAAATCCGGTAAATAAGGGTTAAAAAATAATATTATAATAATACAAAATTACCCTAGAACGTGTCCTAACATTATTGGTGGACACATACCCGACCATGGGCATCCTTGGGTCAATTTGGGGACCCCTTGAAGCCACTTGTATGTGGTAGGGACACATTATAATAATAAAGTTAAAATAAAAATAAAAATGGTATAAGCTTACATCTTTTAGAAGAACAATTTTTACATAGGGTTATACATGTTGGATTTTCGATTATAAATATTCATTAGAAAGCTAAAAAGATTTCCTACATAATGATATTTTATTTATAATTTTTAGACATTTAATAATTTATTTAATTTATGACACAATGATGATGCAGTAATTACTATAATAGTGAAAAATTAAAATAATTGATATTATAAATACCCAAATAAATATAATATTAAACTTTTAATGAATTAAACTAATTTTCTAGGATAATATGATATATTAGTATTGATTTAATTGACTTTGTTCGAAGTAATAAATCTGTTATGAGTTTCACAAAAATCAACTAATGAATAGTGTCAAAATTGACATAAAAGAATTCTTAAAACAAATATTATATTATTAATTGATATTAAATTCCTAAAAATCTAAGGTTCGGCCAAGAGACTTATATTATGATAGGTTAGTCATTAATGGACCACTTGGGGGTCGCTTGGATGTATATAGTAAGTTTATTAACCATATTATATAAAAATACAAAAAGACATTGTAAAAGTGAAACTAATTAACTTAGAGTTAATACTTAAAGATAAGGTTAATATAAGTACCCAAACCTGTCTAAATTCTATTGGTTGAGTGGTTTTCGACCTATCCCCACCTTATCCTTTGAATAGTCAACTTTGGAGCCTTTAGAAACCGAATATGAATTTATTATAAATTAATATTTCTAGCTTTTCCAAAGGTGCCCCTCACACCTCTTATAAAAGGGCACTCCTCCTTCTCATTTCTTCACACCTTCAAAGCCTTTTGGTTCGGCCAAACTCTGCCCAAATACTCTCCCAACATCCCTCAATACAACCTAGAGGCCTTAGTTTGATCAGAAAGCCAACCTAAGGAGCCCTTTTGATCAAATCAAAAGGAAGAACCCGAAGAAGAGGTAATGATTTCACCACCCTTTTCTAAGTTCATTTCTTCTTCCACTTCTTCTTCCTTTGTTCTTACCATTCTGAAATAATAACTCCAGTATCTCACATATACTGTGATGTTATTATAAATATGGTACAATCATATTCAGTATTCTATCCACCCTTTGAATAACATGTCACCATACGTGCGTACGTACGGCTTACCGTCTCCACGTCGTGGTGTAATTGTTATTCAATATAATATTATTTGGATGGGTATAATAATGATGTGTAACTCATGTAAATAATAAATATAACATGTTAATGATTCTGTATATATGATATACCATCCATTTATATATTATTTTAATATCAAAAGAATGATATTGTCGCTCGTGCGTACGTACGGACTACCGTCTCCACGAACGCGATGAGATTCATTCTCCATCGTAACCATTAAAGCGTAATTATCATTTTATGATTTAAAAATGATGTTTAAGGACTTGATATCATTCTGGATATGAATAATATACAACCTATCCTTTACAAACATGTCTTACGTAACAAAACATATGAAAGAAAACAAGTAAGTTAACACCCGAAACAACGATAATACTAAGATATTATTATCAAATCAATATTAAAAGATCATATATGATATCATATTAATGTATATGATTCTTGTATAATTTAATAAAAATTATTTCACCATTATACAGGAGGTTAACCTACCCCAACCAAGGAAAAGTACAAGGTAAGGGTTATTTCACAATCTCTTCATTATCCGAGGTTGTTTATATGTAATAATCTACTGAGATCTCTTTATCATCCACATCCATGTTTCTTCGAAAAGTATTTCAAAACATTTTTACTATTTACAAGAATATGGGTTAAAGTCATTTATACCCTTGTTTGACTTTTTATAAGAGGTTTATAAAGGAATCTTTCCGTCGTTTTCAAAACAAGGTCCTTTTTTAACCTTTTCGACAGAATTGAGGTAAGAATGTTTTTTTTAACTTATACGGCGGGTGCGGTTATTTTCCGCCGTTATAAAATCGTCGAAGCTTCCCATACAAGCTTATAAGAATATTTTCAAAGAAAATGTTTTATTTTATATGGATCTTAAATGATTTCAAAATAAAAGGAGATATTTCTTTAAAAAGAATTTTGATTTCATCTATGTCAACATCCTTTGATGGATTTTAAGATTATTTGAAGTTGATTTATTATGATACAAAACTTCTATATTGTATTGAAGGTTTTGTGATATGTTTGACTGTGGATGTGCTATTTTTATACCATTCATAGTTTATTGTGAAAGTATTGACATTTCGTATGCTAGTTTTAATACGAATGTTTATGTTATGTTTAAACCTTTTCATATGGGAATGCATTGGACTTAATAAGTGACGGGTGGAGCCCGCTATAGCTCCTCGATGCATCGGTAGGTCTCATGAGACAAACTAGTGTCTTGGCACAAGGCCTTGACAAAATCTTATTTGTAGTCTTGGCACGAGGCCTTGGCTATGTGGTTATGATAGTCTGGCATTATGCATTCCAACATTATGAAAGTGGTTATTGATTATTGCATGTGATTATTCGATTAGTAGAATATCCATGTGAATAAGTAAATGGAATTATTTCATTTTACTTTTTCCATACCATGTTGAAGTTCAATTTTAAAAGGCTTTTGTTTTAGTAATGCATTGCCTTAAATGTTTATTCTTATTTATGAAAGTTTCCGCTATATTGTTATCCTTACTGGGCATTTGAGCTCACCCCTTTTCTATGTTTTATTTTTCCCCAGGATGTGAAGAAGTAAATTATGAATGATCTGCAGGGATATTATGAGGGGATAATAGTGTGGATTATGGAGACATTATGTTGTTGTAGTAGTTTTTCATTTTATGATGTAATGTAAAACTTATGAATATATCTAGTGTTTCCAAGGCTACTAAACCAATCGGTCTTTAGAGATTTGATCTTTCTTGTGATCATGCCAATGTTATGTAATAATGCACCGACTCTGGGTAACTGGGGTCGGGGCGTTACATAAATGTTGCCTTTATCAGCGCTTTTTAGCACTGATAAAGGTTTCCTTTATCAGCGCTTTTCAGAGCGCTGATACAGGGGACCCCCCATTATCTATGCCAACATTAAGAGCGCTATTCTAGCGCTGTTAATGCTAGTTTTTAGCATTGATAAAATGCCATGTTGTAGTAGTTCTATTAATAGGAATAAACCTATTATGAAATATATATTTATTAGATATTATTAAAAAAACAATTAATTGTTTTGTAAAGTCTTTTTATTATTCAAAAATATGTTTTGTTAGAAAAATGATTTTATTATTTTCTATGAGAAAATAGATATAATTAATTTTGGTAGTTTTAGAAAAAATATTTGAAAAAATGAACTTTATTTTTGAATTAATCATTTAAAATTTATCTTAGGAGGTATTTTTGAGAAGTTTTTAAAAAGTTTTAAATTTTAATGAATAGTGAAACATTCATATTTACATTGCTACCTGCATCTTCTTTTAAAAGAATTTACAAATGAAAATTCTATTTGGGATTACTTTTAATCTAAAATAAGATAAATTTCATTTAAAATAATCTATTTTTTTCATTGAAATTTATTTTAAACATTAATTTTGTATAAAAACATTTTTTATTTTAAAAGGGTATTTTTGGAAGAAAATGTTTTTCCTTGTGATTTTATGGTTTAGAAATTAATTAAATTATTCCAATTGTATGTTTGTAATTTTGAAAAATTTAGTCTATATTTTAAATGAGGAATTCCAAATTTATTAAATATACACCTTTTAAAATGTGGGTTTCTAAAAGATATGTTCAATTATAAATATTTTTTTTAAAATTTAAAGTATTTATCTTCATCATGGTAGTTTTTGTAAATTTTTATAGAATAAATTATTACCTTAAATTGTTACACAATAATGATGAAATAATTATTAAATAAATGGGAAAATATAATATATGATATTTAAATTATTAAAATAAATATAATTTGATATATTTAAGGTTATATATGAATTATCTATATGACCATGATATTTTTAAGATATAATGAAATAGTTCTTTTGAATTTAAATTCTTTTATTGATGTTTTTAAAGTCATAGTAATGAATAGTGTCAAAATTGTCAATAAAGATATTTCATGAATTTAATATTTTATTAAATTATTTAAAAATCCTAAAAATATTTTATAATCATAAATAGAATAATATATGGTCTATAATGTTATCCCATATGAATTTATGGGACATTTTGAAGCATTTAGATCTATAATAGTCTTATTATATTTTAATATTTTGAGAAATTCCAAAATCAACCATCTCTTCCCCTTATAAATACCACCACTTATTGTCACACCTTACAAGCCCTGAATTATTCAAAATATCTACCAAAAACAATTCTCCCCACCCTACATACTACAATGTCCTATTGGTCTCACAAAAAGGCCTATTTCAAGTTCCTAAAGGAGTCCTTCATTGAGTTGATATTCATGAGGCAACTTTCTCAAACTACCTATTCTAATTTTTTGTTCTTCTATATTCTCCTCACCTCTTTTTATCCATCAAAGAATAATAAATCCAGTATCATGAATATAATAGAATATTATATTTCTAATTTATTATTTTATATCCATATCTTTTTCTCATCTCCTCATATTCAATGAAATGAAACCATTATCCTAATTAGGGTTGTTAACCATCTCAATAAATAATAAGTTTTGATTTTCCATTAAAAACTTCATGGGAAGTCATAAAGCTATTATTATGGTTAAATAAGACTTTAATAATTATATTATAACTTATTTAATTCAATATAACTAATATATAGACATAATATAATTAAATTGAAACTAATGCGTGATGGTTAGAAAAAACATCCAAAATAAACTAAATATTAATTATTAATATTTTATTAAATGAATCATCCTCAGGTAGGAAAAAAATGATATATGAGACCATTTATGTTTTTTAAAGTGTATTAATAACATTTCATTTCAGTTTTGTAATATTATTCCCATCCAAAAAGAACTTTCATAATTGTGCATAAGTAAAGTTACCATGAAACCATTAAAAGAACCCTCCCAAAATAATAAAATTAAACCTTATAAATAATCAAAATGATCATAAATGAATTTAATAAAATTATAATAAATAGAACTACTGTTTAATTGGTTATTAATTGATAAATTTATTAATATAATTCTATTTTCTAGGATATTAAGTGAAAGTCCAAAAAAAATCAGACTTAAGGTAAAGGATCCCTTCGAACCTCTATATTTCATTTAAGTAATGCCTTCTCTCACTTTACATAAAATTCTCTCTTAATTATTCATATATATGTCTCCTATATTATGTGTACATGTACCAAACATATTAATGTATCTCAATTCATCTTTATTTGATTAGGAATTACAAGTTTTAAAATGTCCCCTTCTCAATTCCTCTCGATAAGAAAACCCAATTAAATGGACTTCTTGGTTTATTAACAATTTTCAAGTACACTCCATAAAATATTTTAATCATGCAATATTTATCTAAAATTACTAAATTTATCCTGAATATTTTTTTTATAGAAATAATTATACCTTTATCTTATTTAAGGATTCTTTATTCTTTTCCCTAAAACTATGCTTATGTGGAACACTTATAAAGATACATAGCCACTACTTTTAATGTTTTCACTTTACTTGGACTTCAATTTTCATGATATATTCTTATATATCATCTATTAATGTACAATAATAATTTAAATTCCTTCTTTCATGGATAACATTAGGATACACCATTTATTTTTTCCATATGACATGATTACAAAACCCATTTATTTCCATGGGAAACCCTTATGATTTTTCCTTGTGTTTAATTTCATTATATGGAATACATATATATGTACATTTTATGATGGGTGCACCCAAATAGTGATCTAATTCATTGGGTAATTTTTTATCCTCATGAGATGTTATGTATAGAGTTAAGGAGTAAACCTAATCCATTTTGGGACTCGGTCCACCATGTGATATAGTCTTGAAAGTCATCCTTGACTCATGTTTATATAATGTTATTTGTTTTCTCCACTTTCCTGTGATTATATGATCCGATTATTTTATGTAATATATTTTATGATTCCTTTTGTTTATTCATGATCCATCCCTTTGATGTTATCATGTTATGCCTTCTAACTCATGTGATATGCTTAAATCCCTTATTTATTCTCTTATTGGTATTTTTATCTCATTGCTTTTGTATATGTACTCCATAGGTTTTCCTATGAATTATTTGGAGCTAAAATCTATTTATGATCTTAGTATTAATATCAACAAAATTTTTTTATTTCTAGTTCCATGTTTTCTTTTTATGTACCTAGTCTTCCAAAGACACTATACATTTCAATACATTGCTTTTATTTAGTAGATAATTATTCCAAAACTCATATAATATTATATGTAAAAAGCTTGGGTCTCTATAATAAATATGGGAAAACAATTCAACTATGTGTTCATTATCAGAAACTCAATCAAGCTATAGTAAATAATAAGAATCTGTTACCTGGGATTGATGATCTATTTGACCAGTTCAAAAGGGAAAAGTGGTTTTAAAAGATTTAACATCTATATGATTATGAACAATTGAGAATAAATGAATATAAAATTATAAATAAAAACTTGAGAAGTAGGTATGTACACATTCTGTATCTTGTTATGAACTTTATCCTAACTAATGCTCCTACAATCTATATGGATTTGATGAATAGAATATTCCATGATTACATCGATTCATTTGTGGTGATATTTGTGGAAGAAATGTTGGTATAATGCCAAAAAAGGAGTATTATGTGCATCATTTTAGAGTTGTACTAGAAATATTGATAAATCACATACTTTATGCAATGCTTTCAAAATACAATTTTTTGGTTTTGAGTAGTGATTTTCTTGGGACACATGGTGTTAGAACATAGTATCTCCGTTGATCCTGAGAAGGTGAAAGATGTTATGACATGGGAGTAATCAAACAATGTTTTTATATATATAGGGATTATTGGTGTTGGTGTGGTATGATTGTTTGATTTTTAAATATTTATCGATGTTGTATTCTTCGAGGACCGATATAACTCATAAGGGAGTGAAGTTTGTTTGAAATGAGAAGTATTATAGTTATTTTTTTCACCTAAAATGTATTTTAACTTTTGAACTCAAGTTGAATCTAAAAAAGGCCGGGTAGGGCTATGTGGTCTTCTGTGAAACATCATGTTTATGTTTGGGTGGTGTACTTATGTAGGGTGATCACCTAGTAACCTATGGATACAGAAATCTTAGGCCACATGAGAAGAATTATACGAACCATAATCTTGAAATCATATATATGATTCATGCTTGTAGATTCCCATACCAAGATCCACTAAAATGATTCCCCAAGCTGGTAGGTCACTAGGACTCAAGCATGAATCCATGTACGCCAAATGATTCTGACTAGTAGCGAGGGTCTAAAGGTGGTACGATGGGGAGATTATACCCTCCAGATTAGAAAATAAACACAACCGAAGAAATAATAAATAAGGGAAGTGGAGAATAAAATCCATTGATAGACAATAATAAATTAATGAATAATAATACATAAAGATTCAATGACATAAATACAGGTAGGTATACATAGTACACAACAAGACTGGAAATAGTAGTAAATAAATAAAATATCTAATGACTATCTCCAATTGAATCATGAGTAGAAGCTTGGTCTTATGCTCCCATAATCCATCCTAGCCCAGAAGGATAATAGTAAGCAAGCACAATCTATAAATTTGACCGTGCTACCATGAGGTCTATTAGGGTACCCCAGTGAAATGTCGAATCAAACAAGGTGTGAGATATATTTTTATGGCCACCAACAATGGTTTTTAATTCATAATCTAGTTCATGATTATAAAAGAATGTATCGTGAAAGTATAATTAATAAGGGGAAAAGAAATTTAGTAAAAGTAAATGTAAATAAGTTGTCTTAGGTTCCTCAAGGACACCATACCGACCATACCTACATTGGCATAAGCTAAAATGTCTCTGAGTAAATTATTTCATGTTAAAAATTATACATATATGGATAAATTCATGTATGTATATATATGTACTAAATACAAAAATACATATATTTTCATATATATATATATATACATGGTTTTTTCCCAGACATGTGGTGTAACTTTGGAATCCCAACCTAGTACTTGTCATGCAGGACCTTATGTGATCTCAATACATATCCATAAAAAGGTGATATTAAAATTGCCCACATGTTTCATAACATTTAATGTATAGTATAAAAAGGTGAATTAACTATCATTTTAGTATTAAGTAAAACCATATAACTTGTGAGACTTTCTAAGGCATTCCATATATGTAACCTGAGTATCCCCCAAGGCTTACCATAATTTCATTTAACCTATGTGCCCATCCTTTTCAATCCATATCGGGAATCCAAGTATCACTCAAGGAATATCATAATTTATTTAACCTATGAGACCATCCTAGGTAGTCCATATCAGGATTCCATGTATCCATCAAGGAATATAACACATCAAGAAACCTATGATTCCATCTAGTATAAGTTTTATAAGGAACCCAATATTACTCAAGGTGTGGTAATAAAGGTATAACCCTATGAGGCTATCCATGGTATACTACATTGGGGACTGAGTATCACTCTTGGCATAATATAACAACATTTCCCACCATGTTAGTCCAAGGAAATCCACTAGGGAACCAAGTATTTCTCATGGGTAAAGAAGAGGCATTTTCCCTGTGAGCCAATCCAAGGTATTATATAAAATAATCCAGGTATCGCTCATGGGTAATATAATATCAATTAGCCTATGAGAATATCCATGGAATTCCAATGTGGGGATCCAAGGTTTCCTCAAGGAATCATGTACATTCATTGGTATATTTAATTTAATAATTGAAACTGTCCATGAGGACATTCATTCCACAATTTAATTCATCATGTTTTTTCATTTCAAGTTTAAGCATAATTAATAAAAGGGGCATGCAAATAATATAAAAAAGGTATAATAAATAAAATTCATTTATAACAAGGGGCCAAAAGGAAACAACCATTACCTAGTAAAATAGTTATTACTAATTTCATCACTCATTTTTCAATTTAATATTTTTCACCCCATGGATGGTTTTATTATAAAATGGAGAATTACCGACTTACCACTTCATTTATTTTAGTTAATCATCTCTTGCCTGAGGGGTAATTCAACTTACCTCACAAGGTTATTTAAACTGGATGTTGGTATTAATAATCAGAAGTGAAAAATAAACTCTAATAGTATTTAATCTATATTACCACATGTGGTGGCTAGAGTTGGGGGTTTTGACCTCCAACCATGTTCAGAGGTCTAAATAACATCATGATCATAGTCTAATAATTTAATTTAATACATTTTAAAATTTTTATTATTAATATGTCGAATTAAAAACATGAATCAAAATGAATATATCATATAAATGAGAAATAATTTGGGGAGAAGAAACTAGGACACATAAATCATTCTTAGGATGGTCCACTCATCCATTATTAGGCATTTGTTTGAGCCATAATGAGAGAAATTGAAAGACTAGAAAAATCCTATGAATATAGGTCGAATTAGCACATATAGAGATATCATTTAATATGGATAGAGAAACTAACCAAAAGAAGAAAGATGATGCTAATACATACTGAGAGTATTCCAATGAGTATGAGATAGCTTGATTTCGATCCAAAATGAGATAGATCATTCATATAGATGGAGAGGAAGGAGAGGCGCTCACGAGGAGATACCAGGAGAGGAGGTGGAATAAAATGGTGTACAAACCATTTAAGGGCAGAGAGAAAAATGGAAAAAACTCCCTTTTTAATGAGGTTCATGTTTAGGCTATGCAGTCTGGATAACCATGATCCAATCATGCAACTCACACAACCCAAAATTCAAGCCCCACATAGTTTAGCTACACGGTTTGGGCTAACCATACACCAATCATGCAATGATTCCAGTTAAGTGGAACTAACCATGTGGGCTAGATGCACAATTTGTAAAGTTGTGCACAACCCATATTCCCACCTCCTCAATTTATTTTATGCCATTTTCATGACCATGTGACCTAGCTTTCATAGTTTAAAAAACTATGCATCACCCCCTTGAAGGTTTGTATATTTTCTCCAAAGTGGTCGCAAAGATTAAACAAACTATATGCCCAATGTGTGTCTCCCTGAAAGTGGGTTTTTTGATATAGATTCTCTCAAAACTCACCCAAAAGTATGTGTCATTTTTAGTACCTTAAACCATGTCTAAAACCAACGCATTTAAGTGTTATAACTCTTAGATTTACATTCAAGGACACTGTTTATCATTTCTCCCATCCACCAAATGAAAAGTTCAAATTCACATGGAATTTTCAACCCAATCCAAAACATGTGATGTTACAATGCTCTTAAGAGTCAGAAGCATTACCTTTTTTGGGTAATATTTATCATTTATTCTAATAATAAAATCTTGATTTATATTTTATATTAAAAATATTTAAATCCCCAAAAGAGTCATTTTTAGAGTACATTCGAACATTTCATTTCAACATTGCCTACACCCTAGGGAAGTGAAATATTATTGCCGAATATTTGAGTAAGAAAATTCTGATCCAAGACATGAAAGAATCATCAGAAGAGTGTAAATTGATGGCTCTTTTTGATCAGTTGCATCTGGGAGTCTAGGATGAAGAGGCTGAGGTTTTCTTAGAAAGTGTTTAGCTATCCTTCACTCTTCTTAAGATGATTCTTCTAAAGTAGCAGTTTTATTTGGAGTTCTATAGCATTAGGGACTCTTCTTATGGTGGGGACACTATTAGTGAGTGTACATCCTCTTCTAAGGGCATCCTATGTTTTCATAATACATTTTTGGTACCTTTACCCATAAGAAGGTCCCTGATGGGGATATCCATAATTACCAATGGAATGTTAACCCTAGAATGATGAAGATGTTTAATTATGTGATGTGATGATTTTGGAAGCTAGGTATGAGACAAGACATCACTGAATTTGTTTCTTTGTGTTATACCAATTAGTAGGTAAAATTCAAGCACCAAAAACCTCTGAGTTTACTTCATATGATTTCAGTGCTAACTTGGAAGTGGGATGTGATATCTGGGGAATTTTTGGTTGGGTTTCTACAAACCCCTTTAAGGATGAATATCATATAGGTTGTGATCGATAGGATGACAAAATCAGCTAACTTTATAACCATTCATGATAAAATCAATGTTACAGATTTGGTATGTCTCTATGTGCAGAAGATTATTAGGTTACCTGGTGTTCCATCTTTAATAGTTTATGATATATATCCTCGATTAACTTATTGCTTTTAGATATGCCTCGAAAGGGTAATGGTATCTCAAGTGATGTTGAGTACATCATATCATCAAGACATAGATGTCCAAACATAATGAGCTATACATATTCTTGAGGATATGATTCCCGCTATTTTCTATGACCTTGGGGGATCTTGGGATATCCATTTGGGTATGACTGAGTTTTTCTATGAAAAAACTACCGGTCGACTATAATAATGGATCCTTTTGAGGCCTTTTATTGTTAGACTTGTAAAAATCTGTTATGTTGGTCAGATATTGGTGAAAGTTCTTTGGTTGGACTGATTTTGGCCAAAGAGATTATGGTCAAGATTCAATTTATTTGATAGATAATACTGATGGTATAGATCTAGTACAAACATTATAATCAATGTTGTAGACGAAATGTTTAGTTTTTAGTTGGTTTCTATGTTTTATTGACAGTTTCAACTAGTTTGGGTCACTGATGACTTGTGAAATAGTGGAATCATTTACCATAGTTTGTGGAACTTTTTGAGGTAGTTGAGAAGGTCGAGAAAGTGGATTAACTTTTAACACTTCCTCTATAGTTTACATAAATACATAGTGTGTTCCACATTTATTATCTTTTTAAGTATCCCTCAAACCCATCTCATGTCTTTAGTGGGGAGAATATTGATGTTGAGCCTGATTTATTTCTAACCAAATATCCAGTCAGGATTTTTGATTCTAAGGCAAAGGTTCTTCATGTGAGGAAAATACCTTTGGTCCATGTTATATGAAAACATGGTTCTGATTAGATGATTATTGGGAGCATGAAATATTAATGAGTGATAAGTGTCTTAATCACTTAGGTTTGGAGTCTTCTTGATAGGTTTTCTAGGGATAGAATGTTTTTATGGTGGGGACTTTGTAACATACTGTTAATTTCATTTAGTTATTCCTTAACCCTTGATTTTATCTCCTTTATTATGGTTCCTATTTTGGGATCATTCTAGGAGAATTTGATGAATTTTTGAAGCCTAAGGGGATATTCATGGTTGGTGAACTATTAGGGTAAACCATGCAGTTTGACCTAGGAAACCATGCATCTTATTTTTAGCCTCTGGTAGGGGGTACATGGTTTTTCCAAATTGTGTTTCCATCCTATTCAAGGCTTGTACCCTCAGATAGTGAGCTTTTTTATGGTTGGCACATGGTTTGAAAAAAAACTTACCCGCCTTGGAGAAACCATGTACCGCATACAGTTAGTGAACATGGTTAGGGCAAACAATTTGTACAACTATATGAACCTACCTAGAAAACCATTCATATAGGTTTTAATTCCCCCAAATTTTTATTAAAATCCCAAAACCAACTGGTTTAACACCTAATAAACCGGTTTCGATCCTAACTCAAATCCTATGTACTTGAAGGATCCCAATAACAAATCGTGACTCCTTTAAACCATTTTATTGATGAATCAATGATCTGGTGACTGTGTTTAATATCCTATGGGTGTGTAGATCTCAACTCATATGGTTTTTTCTGATCTATCTTTCTATCCTCCTTAAAAAGTGATCAATTTTCATGTTTTTTATGGATATAATTCTATTTTGATGGATCTTGATTCTAGGTTTAGTTTCTTAATCTATATCTTTCCTTCATTCTCTATAGGTTCTCCCTATTGTGGGTGTCTTTAATTGTGATCTATTTATTAAAAATTAGGTTGTTTAATAATTTTTTCCCAAATATTGAGACCTTAAATTTCATTATTTAATTGAAGTGATTTAAATTGATTTAAAATTCTGAATTTGAAATAATTTTATGTTTGAATTGAAATGGAACGAAAAATGTGAAATGGAAACCTCAATTTTAAATTTATTAAAGTGTGGGGTGGGTTTTGGGAAAATGATGTCTTGATTTTGAAATTAATTTGATAAATTGATTCTATGTATAACCTTGATAAAAATGGATTATAGTGACATGTTTTTTGAATTGAATTAATTGAAGAAACCCTCTGTTTTGGTTTTGAAATGAGAAAGAATTTTTGAAAATTATAAATGAGAAATTATAATTTCAATTGATGTGAAATGTTTGATTCACCTTTTTTTTATTGAACAATTGTTTGAAGATCATGTTATCCTAGGTAGTTAGTGGTAACTGGGAAAAGAACCCCGGGACCTTTACTCACTAGAAACATATTGTTGATGAAAACTTTATATAATCAATTGTGGTATGAACACTTGAAAGGGTTCCCCTTTGGGGGTGTAAATGTCCCATGATGGTTCCCCATTTAAAGTGTAGATTGATTTGAGTGTACACACCTATCTGGAGTAGAGATCATTATTGAAATGTGTGAGGATATTATTACCTAAACTAACACACTATAGGGATTTTGTACATGGCACTATGATTTCTTGAATTAAATATACATTCCACTAATTATTGTACTATTTTATTCATGTATACTAATTTATATAGTTTTTTTTACAAAAAATGTTCATTTAATTTAGTTTTGTTACATCTTATATCTCTTTATGATGTGAAATCCTGATTTGGTTCAAAATATTTGAATGGTATACCATGATTTTTTAGTTTTAAATGAAATAATTATTAGTTTAATTGTAATGGAATTTATTATATAACTCTTTGTGAGACTCTACAAGGATTTATAGCTCATACCCTACATTTTCCTTTAGGTGTTTATAGCTTTTCTTATTCCATGTCTGAGAAAAGAGAAAGTTACACTTAGAGGTTGTGGATGTTTTTGATCCTTGGTAATATGGAGTGATGATGGTGATCAATGGAACAATTTACCAATTGTTACAAGGTATTTTTTGAGACTTTGGTCTTCTATAGATTTTTGTTTCCTTTGGTATGTTTATTTATCTGTTCAGGTATCGTTTTAATTTGATTTTTCTTGTAATATCTCACATTAGAATGTTTAGTATACTGGCTTTTAAATTAAATCTTCCACTATTTTATGGAAACATTATTTCCTCTTGATTCTTATATGATTCTAGGTGCTTTTTTCTAACATGTGGGGATTGGGAATGCCCATCGAGCTATGTTAGGGATGGCTTGTGTAACAGGGTATCAAGTTACTAGGGATGGTTTAGGACACGAGTACCATACACCATATATCATCTACATCATCATAATCATCATATGGTTTTCTCAAGATCATCATTCTATCTCCATAGTGCATCCAGGGGTTGATATGAATCACTTATTATTTATGAAATACCCTTCATTCTTAATGATGTTCTTGTACTCATAATGAAAATGAGGTAAGAGAAAGAGTGCTTCTTGTTTTAGGGAGGTTCATCCATGTGTGAAGTACACCCACTCAATACTACCTTAACATGGTAGTGTTTTTCTATGTTCCAAGGATTCTCTTTGGCCTATCACATTTCTTCTAGAATTTATAATGATGGTTCCAAATGTATTAGGAATTCCAATCGGTCCTATGGCCAACTCAAATTTTTTCATATTTAATCAATCATTTGTAATGTACATGATGATAAACTCCATAACCAATGAATCTTTTTCAAAATAATATTCAAAAATATTTTAATCAGAGCTAATAGATGATATTTTTCATTGTAATTTATAATTAATTTTTTGCATGAAGGAATAGATTAGTATTATGTTATTTTTTCAATATAGTCATTGATAGTTTGAAGGTTGTTCAATTGTATTATTATTTTTTGATGAGGACACAATGTAGAGTCCCTGTAGTGGAGATCCACACATGCTCTTGTGATCTCAAAAATTCATCGATGGTACTTTGGGTGCTAGCATGGTGGTAATGATTCTCTTGTGTCATTCGATTGATCACAACGATTATCACTTTAGTCTAGAAGGATCGCCTCTTGATCTATCTAATTTGAGAGGAGTGATGTATAAAGAGAGAGTCTCTCAAGATTGATAGAAAACCATAGAGACACTCCTCATTTAAAGAGAATTCTCTAGGGAGGATAAAGTTGTGAATAATGACCAACCTCTCTAAATTTTCATAATAATCTATTTATGGACACAAGGTCAGGGTTTCACATTAATTAAATGAAAAATGTCCGTAAATAATATGTTAAACCCAAATGAAAACTCATTCCATGTAAAATAATAATAATAATACTTTATTCCATGCCATGCACTAACCCACAAAATGATAAATATTTTATAGAGTATTGTAAATAAAAAAATATCATCAGACTAATAATTGGGTACAATTTTCATCCTTGACATTTATTTAATTACACAAAAATATATAATTTACTATTCAAGTAATTAAATAAACTAATTATTAACAAATAATTATTTTATTACCATGTGGAAAAAATGAGATATGTTTTACATTTAATAAATAAATAAATATTATATTAAAATTTTGTGGAATAAAACATTTATTTTTATATTTGTGTAATTTGATAGAATATTAATTAATTAATTAATATTTATTTTTTACCTTTTAACTAATAAGAGATAAATAAATATTATATATTCTTATAATTAAAAAATAATCTAGTGAATAAATATTTATTTAATATTTGTGATCATCTAATAAATCCTAAAAAATTATGACTTCATGGTCTAGAGAATAATATTAATTCCATATATTAAATATAAATAATATTTAACTAAGATCAAAGGAAACAAATTGTGTGTGACCCTTTAGGATTATTATTTAGTGGAATTAGGTAGGATAACCTAATGTCTAAGATTACTATCTGGAAATAGGTCCAATAACCCAAAGAGGAAGAGAATAATTCGTAATGAAAACAACCACATACAAACACTCACCATGTAATATAATCCCTTTATCATGATATCTCATGAAAAAGGTTTCATACCCATGTCATTATCTTATATGATTGATATATCTTTATTTTAATATCTAAAATTAACTCATCATTATACCATCGACATTGAATTTAATTTGATGGTCATATTTCAATCAATGGGTCTTGATATCAACTTCCATATAGATAGAAGGGATAAATCCTTCGTTAGCTTATTCATTAATGAAATATCAATTGTGAGACACCCAACATACACAAATTCTCCCTGAACTATCTCATCATGGTTTATAATAATAAATCTATGTCAGAGAGTCATAACAAGAATTTCTAAAAAATTTATAGTTTAACGGACATTATAAATGATCTAAGATTTGAATATCTGAAGACACGTTATCATGAATAATTAATAATGGAGGGCATGTTCTCATAATCTATTATATTAAAGATTATCAAGTGAAAAAATCATGAGGTGAAGTGCCATAAAATTTTGAGTACTCGCACCTGATTGTAAACATATTATATATTTTATAATAGAATATTATCCAACCATATACCTAATTTAAGAATATCGTCATTGCATATCAAGTTTTGCCTCATAGCGAGGAACAATATATGACCTTTTAAATGTGAAATATATTTTAAGAAATTATTAAATTAATATTATGAAGAATAATAATCAATATGAAATAAGGTATTAATATTTATATCCAAGAATGTATACATAATCCAACATATAAAGCAATTGATTCCATGGAACCAACTCCAATAGACTCTCACCTATACTAGATCTAATTAAAAATATATAGTTATTTATCACATATTAAACATCCTTCATTTGAGTATGGCTATAGGCACTAGGATTACCATGTTATATTGGACGGGGTTTGTATAACCACATGAATTTGTGGAGAATATCCTAACTATGATATCACTACCTTGAGAAAATCCCTCAAGTAGTGATATTATCGAGTATCCACCTCTCGTTACCTTGTTGGAAAACTTCAATATTAATTATGTCTTGTTGAGTCAATAATATTTCCTTATGACTTTTCCATTCCTTCATGTTTTGAAAATCACAAACACCTTATCTTAAGGCATATCTCATTTACCATATGCTTTACTTTCATAATGAAATTTTTCTTCCCCAAGGAAATTTATCCTTACCATATTTTTCATTGTTCAAATTATGTCTAAGTACAAAACTAAGTTTCATATCCAAAAACTTAGACTCTTATAAATACTTAGATATAGAGAATTCTGTTTTCAAGATCTGAATTCGGGTTCTGAATTCTCTGAATTCAAGTTTCGAACATTCTATGTTTAGACTCCGAATTCTCCGAATTCAAGTTCCAAACATTCTGAGTTCAGACTCCGAGTTCTCTGAATTTGGACTCCAAACTTTCTGAAGTTCAGACTCCAAATTATTATTAATTCAGAATCAAAACTTTATAAGTTCATACTATGAATTATTATGAATTCAGACTTCAAATTTTCTTCAAATTCAAACTCTGGAATTCAATAGAATTTGGGTTCCAAATTCCTTTGAAGACGGAATCTGAATATCTATGTGTTATAGACACCGAATGGTTTTTTTGGTTAGACTCTAAACTTTCATTTTTCCTTAAACTCTGAAAAATTAATTTAGTTTAGCAAACATATTTTTTGATACTCATGTTTCGGTTATAAAATGATGTCATGCATTCAGGTACTAACTTTCCGTTGTTTGAGTGACACGTGTAAAGTTCCCTCCGAAATTCAAGGAAAAATTTGACCGTTGGAGGAGGGTGCTAGCTGTTGAAGATGTGCCTATAAATAGGATCTCATTTGAACGAACTCACTACTGTTCTACAACTCTAGAGATTACATGCTGCTGAAGAGATTTCTAGAGAGCGACTTTCATGCTTTGTGCGTACAGAACATCTTGTTCAGAATTTCGTCGTGTGACTCTGAATATTGCTGAGTACATTCAAGGTCTTCCGAGGATATGAAGAAAGAGGTTCCAACTACCTTGATGTTTGAGGGTTTTCAAGGATAGCAAGATAGACTCTGATATTCGTATTGAGGGATTACCCTGGTGTGAGTAAGACAGAATTTTTAAAATGTTTAAATCAAGGGACCTTTATCCATGGTTGTTGGATACCCTTATCTTTGGGTTGAATTTTTAAAACTTGTTACTTGTATTGTTTCATGTTTTCTGCTTCATTTTGGTTGTTGAAGAAAGTATAACTATCTTATACTTTCTTATACTTGTATACTCGGATTTAGTGAGAATCTATGCGCTTTAAGGTAGAATCATCATCTTTGTAAACTTTTTTATGTTTTATTTCCCGAATCACATTTTTTGGAATTACATTCTTGGAATCAAATTTCTAGAATCAAGAAAGTTTGTAGAACTTAGAGGTTTTGTGAATTTATCTTGTTTAACTTTTTTAAACATCACCATCTTTAAAAGCTCCTAAAGAATTTGTTAAAGTATACAATTCACCCCCACTTGTATATTGAGCATCTACATCATCATTTTGATCCTACAGTCGGTATCATAGGAGAATATCATACTCCATACAAACCTAAAAATTGGTATCAGAGGATGTCTTTGAAATAATTGTATTTACATATAAGCTTTCTTGGTCAAGTTTTTCATTGTTCTATATTTTCCTTGCATAGGATATTTTTTTTCCTTTTTTACAAACATTCATTACTGAAAAGTTTGTGTGGACATATTTTCTTTAATATGACATGAATGAATGTTGGTTCCATAGACATCTTAAATCCTACTAGACCTCCTATTTTTTATGGAAATGATTAAAAATATTGGAGAGATCATATGAAGACTTTTATTATCAATACTGGAGTGGAAAACGTTGTAATTCTTACTAGAGATTACAAGATTCTTGATAAGGAAGTCAGAAACATTACTAATCAAGAGAAGTCCAAATATCAACTTAACTATAAGGTACAGAATACTTTGTTGTGTTACATGAACAAGAATATATATAGCCATATTTCTTCATGTGAAGCTGCAAATTGTATTTGGAAGAAGCTTGAAGTTACACATTTTTGTACTTCCAATGTCATTGAAACTAGAAGAGCTATGCATAGACCTCAGTACCATGGTTTTTTCTTTCCTTATAGAGAACCTATTTATAAGGTACATCATAGATTTATAACTATTATCAACATCTTACAATACATGGGTGAAAAAGGTAAGGATGATGAGGCACTTGTAGACAAGATTATAGACATTATGCCAAATGAGTGGGAATACAAGAGAACAACCATTGATGATAATAGGAAAGTCTCACAGATTACTGTTGATGAGATTTTTGGAACTCTTCTTCAACACGAGACTATAATGAAGAGAAGTGCTGACAATGATAATAAGAATAATGGTAATGGAGTTGTAGCTTTTACAACTACTTCAAAATATGTGAAATTAAAGATTCTTAAGAGGGTTAAAACATCACAATACAAGAAGGTTGTTGTTCAATCTGAATCTAGTGAAAGTGAACATTCTGATAATGAACTATCTAATCTTGCTCGGAGGATGAACAAGATAGTTGTGCAGAAGAACATTCAATATAGATATAAAAATATAGATGGAAAATATAACAAAGATGGATAAGTGACATTCTATGAATGTAGAAGAACTGGTCATATTAGAACAGACTACCCCTTACTCAAGAAAATAGACTAGAATGATAGGAATTCTGTGTGAAACAAGAATATGTTCTATAGATCAAAACCTATGAAACTCCAAAAAGCTAATGACACTTGGAGTGCCTGTAGTTGAGATTCTTCTGATGATTCTTCAGACTATGAATCTTATGAGCAAAAGAATGTTGGTTTAATAGCCAGAACTCCATTTCAAAATCAAATTTTTAGGGGTAAGTTACGAATTACTGAATCCTTAACTAATATGTCTTTGAGTGAAAATATTCCAGATAATGATTTTTCTTCAGATGAAGAATCTTCTTCATCTAATATTGATAATGATTTGACTTCCTATGAGGAAGATTCTAGGTTTTCTATTTTTCTAGAAATAATAAATTTTAATGTTTCTAAGAAACTAAAAAAAGAAAAATCTAGAGAATTTATTTTAACAAAATAAATTTCGGATCTTACCAAAGATCTTGATAAGAAGTATCATGTTTTAGAAAATCTTTCTAAGAAACTTGAGGATGAAAATTCTAAGATGGATAATAAATCTAAGGATATTAAAAACCTATTTTTAGAAAAATATGTTTTGGAGGATAAACTTAACTCTATGTCTATTTTTACAGAGGATAGGAATTTAGTTCTTAGACTAAGGTCTAAAATCATTTCTTTGATGAAACTTCTGGCAAATTTTACTTCTGGTAATGAAAATTTTAGCAATATGTATTCTCATATCCGACCTCATTGTAATAATCAAGGATTAAGTTATTCTAATGAAAAAACTATTTTTTGAAACAATTATTTTGTTCCTCCTAGAGCCCATTTTTTTACTAAATTTCAAAGTGGTGGGATTTGGAAAAAGAATTATTCATTAAATAATGTTCAATCCCTTGGGTTTAATAAATATTACTTTTCTAAAAAAATGTGGATACCCAAAATTTTATTGTCTAACAATTCCGGATCCAAGAAAGTTTGGATTTTGAAAGTCTAACTCTCTTATTTTTAAGAAAAAAACGAAAGTAACAACAATAACACATGGTACATGGATATTGGATGTTCCTGAAATATTTCTGGTAACAAAAACATCTTTGAAAAGATTATCAAGATGAAAGGAGGAAAAGTGACTTTTGAAGATAATGCTAAGGGAGAAATTACTGGTATAGGTAACATTGTTATTCTTTGAAAAACATTGATTTCAAATGTTTTCTTTGCTAAGGGTCCTAAGAACAACCTCATTGGCATAAGTCACTTTTTTAATAAATGCTACCTTGTGAATTTTAGGAATGATAAGTGCTTAGTACACAATTCCAAGGAAGAGTTTGTTCTTTCTTCCAATAGGCAAGAGAGTGTTTACACACTAAACATAGAAGACCTTAGGAACCAAGATGTACCTTTCCTTAGTACAATGGAAGATCATTAATGGTTGTGGAATAGAAGTCTAGGCCACTGTATCCATATGAATTTAAGAAAACTCTCTAAGAAATGACTAGATAAGGATCTATTGGAGCTTAGATTTGATTCTTCAAAAGTTTTTGATCCTTGTCAGTACGGAAATAAACATAAACCAAGTTTTAAATTAGTCAGTGAAGTCTCAACCATGAAGAATTATAGCTAGTTCCTGTGGATCTCTTTGTTCCAACACAAACTGGAAGCATTGGAGGAAAATATTATATATTTTTTCTAGTTGATGATTACACTAGATTTATGTGGGTCTATTTTCTAGCAAAGATATCTAAATATTTTTCTTATTTCAAAAGTTTTAGAGCCCAAGTTAAAAATTAGAAATAACTTCCTTTGATAACTATTCCTAGTGATCATGGAGGAGAATTTAAAAATTCTGATTTTGAAACCTTTTTTAGTAGAAAATGCATTACTCATAACTTTTCATCACCCAGAACACCCCCAAAAAAATAGTGTTGTTGAAAGAAGAAATAGAATTCTTCAGGAGATAACAAGAACCTTGTCGAGTGAATATTTTATCGCCAAATATTTTTGGGCTAAAGATATATGTACTACTTGTTATACTATAAATCATGTTTTGATTAGACCTTTTCTTAATAAAACTCCTTATGAGTTATGGAATGGTGGAAAACATAGACTTTCTTACTTCAAGGTTTTTGGTTACAAGGTATTCATTCTGAATACTAAAGATAATCTACACAAATTCTCACAAAAATCTGATGAATAAATTTTATTTGGATACTGTAAAACTACTAAGGCTTATAGAGATTTCAACTAAAATACTTGTACTGTTGAAGAAACAATTCTTGTCAAATTTGATGAAAATGAACCTTTTGTTTTTAAACAACCTCAACCTACATCTTCGGATGTGTTTTCAAAAACTGATTATCAAACTTTGTTATAAGATCCTTCTAATATGTAAAATTTTCAAGAATATATTTCTGAATCATTTAACCCATAAGACATCCTACCCTACATTGATGAATATGTTTTACAAAACCCAAATCAGTTGTTTCAAAAAAATCATCCCAGTGATAGGATCATTGGTGATGTAAATCAACCTATTAGGACTAGAAGTTCCATACGTAATAAAGTTGAACATCTAGCATTCCTTTCCCAATTAGAGCCAAAAATCACTAATGAATCTCTAGGTGATGATTTGATAAAATCTATGCAAGATGAGCTAAATGAATTCGAAAGGAATAAAGTCTAGACCTTGGTTGAAAGACCTAAGGAAACCTCTGTTATTGGAGTATAATGGATCTTCAGAAATAAGTGCGATAAAAATGGAATCATAGTAAGAAATAAAGATAAATTTGTCGCTAAAGGATATAATTAACAAGAAGGAATAGACTATGAAGAAACCTTTGCTCCAGTATCTATCCATGAATCTATTCATATTATACTTGCCTTTGCAGCATTCTTCAATTTCAAAATTTTTCAACTGGATGTTAAATGCACTTTTATTAATGGCTATGTTCAAGAGGAAGTTTTTGATGAACATCCTTCTGGTTTTGAAGATATAAAACATCCAGAACATGTTTTTAAACTTACAAAATCCTTTTATGGACTTTAGAAAGCTCCTCAAGAATGGTATGATATAATTACATGATTTTTTATTCAAAATAATTATGTTAAGGGAAATGATGATCCAACCCTTTTTATGAAGAATGATAAGAAAATTTTTCTGATCGTTCAAATTTTTCTTCATGACATTATATTTGGTTCAACTCAGCAATCTTTAAATGATTCCCTTGCGGATCTAATGAAACATGAATTTGACATGAGTATGATGGGGGAGTTAACATTTTTCCATCGTTTTAAAATTTCTCCAAAACCAGAAGAAATCTATATATCCCAACATAAGTATATTAATGTTCTTTTTAAAAAGTATGGATTTGAAGAAAAATAAGAGTATAATTACTCCCATTGGTACCTCAAATTCACTCAATCCTGATGAAGCTGGGAGACCAGTAGATCAAACATCTTGTAGATGTATGATAGGAAGTCTAATTTTCTTGACTATTAGTTATCCAGACTTAATGTTATCAGTATGCTTATGTGAAATATATCTATTCAATCCTATGGAATCTTATTTAAAGGTAGTAAAAACGATTTTTCGCTATTTAAAGGGAACTATGGATCTAGGACACTTTTACACTTCTGGAAATGATTTTGTTCTAAAAAGTTTTTCTGATGCTGATTTTGGTGGATGTATAATGGATATGATAAGTACATCCGAAACATGTCATTTCATAAGAGATTAATTAGTTTCCTGGTCATGAAAAAAGAAACACTCAGTAGCACTTTCCACTGCTGAAGCTAAATATATAGCAGCCAAAAGTTGTTGTGCTCAAGTGTTGTGGATGCATCACAAACTCATAGACTATGGTATGAGTTTTATCAAAACCAAAATTTTGTGTGATAATACTAGTGCCATTTTTTAAGTAAAAACCATTCACATCAATCTCGTGAAAAACACATAGATATTAGGCATCACTTTATTAGGGATCACATGAAAAAGGGGATATCATTCTTCAATTTATCGGAACACAAGATCAACTTGCTGTTATTTTCACAAAATCGTTATCCTTCGATAGATTTGAATACATTAAATAGAAGTTAGGAATGATAACCGTAAGGTAATATTCCATGTTAAATTCCTGTTGAAACCAATCTCCATACAATAAAAAACTCTTTTTCATAGGGGGGGGGTACATTTGTTTGTTAGATTTCTAAAACATTAATTTTCTAAATTTATTTTTCATAGTCTAAAAATTGATTTTGTAGTCAATTTTTTTCATAATTTTCGTAATGATGATTTTCGTACTTAAAAATTTTTGTAAATAAATTTTTTGCACTTAAATTTTTTCATAGAGATGATTTTCAAAATTTTTATAATTAATATTTTTGAACGTAAAATTTTTGTATTGAAAATTTTTGTACTTAAAATTTCCATAATAAAGATTTTGGTATTTCAATTTTTCATAGTTCTTAAAAATATTCATAATTAAGATTTTCTAATTTTTTGTAATGAAGTTTTTCATTCTTAAAATTTTTCTTAATCAAAATTTTCAGAATCTAATATTCTTCAAAATAATTCTCCTCAATACGAATAATCTTCATAAAAATCCGAAAGATATGTTTCCTTTCTTATATTTTCATAATCATCTTTTACTTGTTGGTATTTTCATCTGTTTTTAAATTTTTGTATTATATTTTTCTTAAATCTGAATGTTTTTATTAAAAACCTCCACAGATCAGATTCTATCAAAATTTCCTTCCAGCTATCATCTCAACTATCAGATTTGATCAGAAGGTTTCTCAACCATCGGATTGATTATGGAAGTCGAACCATCACCCCAAATTCCTATATAAAGGACCCCTGATGGTTGTCCCACATTGAGATCCAATATTTCGCGTGATGAATCTCTACCCTCCTACATAAGCTCATTCCATATTTTCATGGTTTCATCAACTCCGAATGTCTATCGAAGTATCTTCCCAGAAAGGCATGTAAGCTGTCAAGCCGATTTCTGAATGGTAGATTTACAGAGAAAGGTTTATAAATCCAAATTTCTTTGCTAAGTATGATTCTATCATCTCAAAGAATATCAAGCTGAATGGATGGGAGAGTGTTTGAGTATCAAAACTAGGAACTTAGGATCTGGTATATCAATAATTGTTAATTTAATTCTATGAGTCAGCAAGTTTGTTTCAAGGAAGGGGGAAATGATAAATTCTCTTTCAAGAGCTAAGGGAATACTTATCCTCTTTCTTACACCAAGGAAACTAGTTTGATTGGAGTTCCTTATGAAGGTGAAGATGAGTTTTGTTCTCGTAAGCTGTCGAATGTTAAAGGAAGATTTGTTAAGATGAAGGCTATATATTTCATTGGTTTTTCAGATGTTAAGAAACTGAATATTGTTCACCTCTCTACAAATTTCTGTATTCTTGAATTGTGGGTTCAAGGATTCATCATTCCGAGAAAAGGGGACAAGGATACTTTGAAGAAGAGTGACATGTATATCATGGATTTCATGGTGAATCTAAGAAACATTAACCTAGTTAAGCATATTTTTATTACAATTGAGAATATAAAGAATGGAAATCTGAAGGCTCAAATTATTATGTATCCAGCCATTATCTCAAAGATGATTGTTCGGTGTTTAGTGTCCTTAAAAATACCATATATTTCTAATCCAGGAAATTGAAAAGTCATTCTAGTAAGTGATGATACTCTGATAAGGATGAATGCTGGATTATCTAAAGAATCTAAAGAATTTTATGATTTGCCTGAGGAGGAGGCATAAGACTTATCAAAGAAACAAGGGGCCGCTGAGACCTCTACGAAGGGAGGAAGGAAGAACAAGCTGAAGGAAGTAGAAGCGAAAGATAAATCCCCAGAGGCTAAGGAAACCCAATCTGCACCACCAAATCCTAAGAAGAAAAACGAATATTTGGATGAGGTAGTAGAAAAATTGAGGATAGCCATAGATAAAAAGAGTGCAGGGGAGTCTATCTTTATTTTGATCCTGCTGAAGCAAAAGAATTAAAAGAAAAGTTTGCTGATGAGATTAAAAAGAAATAAAAAGAAATGAAACAAAAGATGATGGTGACTGAATTAGGGATTGTGCAATCTTTTCTGAAGGCTTCTGAGAAAGCCTCCGAAAATATTATGGTACCACAATCCTTCTTAGTAGAAGCTTTACCAGAGACACCGGGAAAGAAATATGTGACTCTGGAAAAAGTCCAAGTAGAAGAAGTAGAAGAATTAAAATAAGTAGAAGAAGAATATAGTGATGAAACTGATGATCTCATTAAGAAAGTAGACAATTTTCATGAAAGGGAAAGTTCATCGGAGAGTCTTTCGATCTGAACATCCGAATATGAGTCTTCAAAGCTTGCTATGCCTGGGAAAGATGAGAAAGGTGTAGATTACATGGTTGAAGAAGAATAGAATAATTTGTCTGAAGAAGAATGTTCTAATCACAATTTTATTCACCCATAGGATGATGAGACACCATTTGAGAAAGAAAAAGCTGATGAAGAAAAAATTATTCAACTATCTGATAGTGAACACAGATCCCCTAACCAATATGAAGCCATTCCGAAGGATAATAAGGGAATACATGTGGTTGTTGATACACCTACCAAAGATGTGGTTAATATTAAAGATGATAGTGGTTCTTCAAAGAGGAAATACATTTAAATAGATAAAGAGACCTCACCAAGTAAAGTTTCAGATTTGGAATTGTCCTCTATTGGATATGATTTCATAGTCCAATCTTTGAAGATGCATGTTGGAACTATACCAATATTTCCCAGTATAGACTTCAGATTCCAGATGCTTCAACACACCTTATATTAGAAATTGGATTTAGTATCCATGGTGATGGATAAATGTGTCAAGCTTGAAGTAGATTTCAAAAAATTTTCCATAAAATACGAAGCCCACAAAAGATCTTGCAAGAAAATGACTAGTATTTAAAAGAAAAATATAGAAGACCTGAGATTTCTTGATGAATTCCAAGAAAGTGTCAAGGATGAATTTTACTCCAAAGATGTAAAGATCAAGGATCTCACAAATAATTTTGAGGAAAAGCTGTCTTTGTAATAGAATTCTCGGATGCAAGAAGTAAAAGATCTGAAAGGGATTTTTTTTCAGTTTCTTAGAGTTGGAAAAGAGAAAGGGATCTCAGGATTGAGATAGAAGAAAATCTTGTCAACCAGGAAGAATCCTTTAAGGATCAAGCTGATATTCTTAATTCTCAAGAAGAAAAAATCAAATCCTTAGAGAATAAAATAGAGGACCAGGATCAGATTCTCAGACAAGCAGTGAAAGATCACAAGGAGCTCAAGAAGCTCAAAACTATTGTGACGAAGTTGATGCTGAAGGAGAAGGAAGGATAAAAATTTTAAATTCTGATCTTTTGTTGTATTCCTTCCATGTACAATTTTTTACAATCCTAATGAAATTTTTGGGTTACTCTTTATATATATATTTTTTAGAACTAATATTTCAGGTACCATATTTTCTTCTCCATTCCCTTTAATCATTTTTGAAAATCAAAAAGGGGGATAAGGGAAAAATAATACTAAGTAAAAAAAATTCCCTAAGTAAGGGGGGGTTCATCATAGTGGTATCTCTTATCCAAGAAGATTTCGATATGCAATAAAATTCTAATCCTCAATTCGGAAATCTAGAATATGATGCTTAGTGTGTCCAATGCCTAAGGGGGAGTTAGTCGTATTCATCCTTCCCATGTGTTAAGGGAGATAAGTTTTACTTTCAATGTTCAAAAAAATATTTTTGAAGTATTTATATTCTTTTTCGTAAGGATGTTCGTGCTTTCCAAAAATGGAGAGATTGTTGAGTCAAAATGGTTTCCTTAGGACTTTTCCAATCCTTCATGTTTTGAAAATCACAAACACACTATCTTATGGAAAATCTCTTTTACCCTATCCTTTACTTTCATAAGGAAATTTTCATTCCCTGAGGAAATTTATCCTTACCATATTTTTCATTGTTCATATTATGTCTATGTAGAAAACTTGGTTTCATATATAAAACCTCAGACTCTTATAAATACTTAGATATAGAGCATTCTATTTTCAGGATCTGAATTCAGGTTCTGAATTCTCTGAATTCACGTTCCGAACATTCTATGTTCAGACTCTGAATTATCTGAATTCAAGTTCCGAACTTTCTGAGTTCAGATTCCGAGTTCTCTGAATTCAGACTCCGAACTTCCTAAAGTTCAGACACCTAATTCTTATGGATTCAGACTCTGAACTTTGTATGTTCAGACTCTGAATTCTTATACATTCAGATACTAAATTTCCTTGAAATCTAGACACAAGAATTCTATAGAATTCAGGTTCCAAATTTCTTTAAAGATATAATATGAATATCTATGTATTATAGGCACTGAATGGTTTTTTGGTTAGACTTTGAACTTTCATTTTTCCTTACTCTCCGAAAAATGAATTTGGTTAAGCAACCATATTTTTTCTTACTCATTTTTTGGTTATAAAACGATGTTGTGCATTCACATACTATCTAACTATTGTTTGAGTGACAGATGTATTGGTCCCACTGAAATCCAAGGAGAAATATGAACGTTGGAGGAGGGAGCTGGCCATTGAAGATGTGCCTATAAATAGGAGCTCATTTGAACAAGATCACTACTGTTGAATGACTCTAGAGATTACATGCTGCTGAAGTGATTTCTAGAGAGATACTTTCATGCTTTGTGCATACTGAACATCTTGTTCAGAATTGCTTCATGCAACTCCGAATGTTGCTGAGTACATTCGAGGGCTTTTGGGGATAGGATGACAGAGGTGCCGACTACCTTGATGTTCGAGAGCTTGTGGGGATAACAAGACAGACTTCAATCTTCCTATTAATGGCTTACCCTAGTGTGGGTAAGATAGAAATTTTTAATAGTATAAATCACGGGACCTTAATCCAAGGTTGTTGGATATCCTTCTCTTTGGGTTAAAAGATTTCATAATTGTTACTTGTATTATTTCAAGTTTTCTGTTGCATTTTGGTTATTGAGGAATGTATAACTATCTTATACTTTCTTATACATGTATACTCTGATTTAGTGAGATTCATTATGCTTTAAGGTAGAATCTTAATCATTGTAAACATTTGTTAAATTTAATTTCCAGAATCACTTTTTCAGAATTACATTCTCAGAATCCCATTTCCGTAATAATGTACGTTTTTAGAACTTAGAGGTTTTGTGAATTTATCTTGTTTAACTTTGTTAAACATCACCATCATTAAAAGTTCCATAGGATTTTTTTAAAGTATACAATTCACCCCCTATTGTATATTGAGATTCTACATCATCATTTCGATCCTACAGTTGGTATCATAGGAGAATATCATACTCCATACCAACCTAACAAGTCTATAGTTAAATTTTATCATAAAAATGATAAAACTATTTATTTTTTTATAATATAAAATAGGGAAAATATTTTTTTGAACCACTTTGAAAGCTGTATCAGAAGTTGAAGCTTACTCAAATATTATAGATATAGAAACCACTAGTTATAATAATTCTTTTCTTTAATATTACATTATAGGTACTAGTATATTATATCAAATTGAAATAAATGAAAACAAGTGTTCAATTACCCAGATCACTAGTAATCCCTTTTTCCTAGACCCAGGTAACGTATCTATTTCTTCTTTGTCATGTTATTTGTCCAAACCTCTTGTGAGTGCAGTTATATTGGATATATTTGATATTAATATACTGTGAATCATGAATCATTAACATCAAATGGCAGTACATATCATAGAATAGGAGATAAATTCCATGGAAATAATCATGTAAAATTATTTTAATCTCAATAATATCTTTCTATGTACATGCTTGTTATACTAAAAAGATTATAGGACAATAAAAATTCTTTCTTTAAAATTTTAACATTTATTTTTCGATAATTATTTATTATATGTACTATGAATAGATTTAATAAACCCATGGATCTGTTTTTTCAGATCTTTTCCCCTAGAACACGGTTTCAACATTAAGTCATTCTTTGAGAAATTTATTCATTAGTATTAACAAACTGGTAAGATAAAACATTTTTTCATATGTTTTCAACATATCTATCTTGAAAATTTATAGTGCTCCCAATAGAAAGTTAAAGACACATGTCACTCATTAATTTCCAAAGGAATTTTCTATGATCACTACTCATGATTTATCAAAAAATGAATTTATATAATATTCATTTATTATTGGAATTTATTGATTTCAAAAACTATTTCTAGTTATTATTTATAAAAAATACCAAAGGTTCAACTTTTTTGATTCATCATGTAGACACCTTCCATAAGGTTCCATCAAATGTTGCAGCCTTGATAATAAATATCCCAATATAATGATTATAAAATTATTCTTTAACAAGTATAATTCAAAATAATTTTAGTCATGATTATTGGTGTATAGGTTTTGTCATAGTTTCTACATTTAAATAATAAATCATGTGTGAATGGTACCATATAGTAATATCTATGTTTTTTTCTATTGAATACTCACCAGCAATATCATGTCTTCAAATCATTAAAAATATAGAGTCCCTAAATCCTAATACATGGAATTCCTTACCTGAATCTATGAAAACTTCTCAACCTTAACATGTTTCCATTTGTGGATTCTTAATAAGAATATTTAATATGAAAGAATAAAATATGTACCACCCACTGTGATGAATATAAAACACCTATTTGGCTATGAATTCCCATGCATTATATTTCTAGAATTAATCCTCCCACTATTCTTAGTGGACTCCATCACTCATGTGCCAACTCATGGGAATCAAGAGCCTCAAAACATATATGTTATGCCTTATCTAACTATCCCTAAAGAGATAGGCTTCCTTCATGAAAGAATTATCAGTTTTTACTAGACATTAACATCCTTAGTGTCTATTGAACTGTTAATTGAGATAATATTAGTGTTTTGATGTTCGTTTATAGCTAAAACTAGATTTTAAAAAATTATTCTCAATTGACCCTTGTGATTGTGTACTAATATATTTTTATCATATTGTAATTGATATAATATCTATTGTTCTATATAGTTAGAATGAAGTTATTTTTTAGCATGTTGGGGGAAATGAAATCTTTTTTATTAAGGAATGATAACCCTCTTTTAAACTAGATTTAGAGTTAACCCTTACACAAACAGAAGGACCATTACGAATTGATGGATCCAGGGCCCCATAGCTTGAAATCCAAAGGATGTGACCTGAATTACTATGCTAAACATCCATGACTCACATCATGATCCCAGTCTTCTCATTGTGAGCAACCCTTACCATCATTCATTTCATTTCACTACCCACTATCAAGACATAGAAGATCACCCCCATTTAACCCATGTCTACGTAGTAGTCAAGATGATACGTTCCAGTGCACCCATAAATCTTTTGATATTCCCACCCTAAAATAACTAAATGTCTCCATGAAACACTACCTTCTAAGATGAATTGCTTTGTATGTTTGTTTGTAAACATTCACACGATGTGTTTCCCCCTCTTCTAAGTACCATCAAGTTGTAATTACCTATGAAATTTCATAGAATATAACCTTTATTTCCCATGAATAGAGGGGGATTTGATAGGTTCTAATGCACCTATCACTCTTTCGATCATCCCATGTAGTAATATTGCCTAAAGCCAAGATGCATTTCCTAACCGATGCACTATATTGATCGACTCTTAACTTTGCATCACCCATTTATCTACAGTATCCCGAAGGAACTAAGTCCCAATTGGATTTGGTGGATCTAAGGCCCTATGTCCCAAAGACCCAAATCTATGCCTCATAAGCCCAAATCAGTTGAATATTTCTTTTGTTATACTAACTATTTTAGTACCCCACTACAGTAACTACATTAGTATTATTACAGTAACTCGGAAATTCCACCCCACCCAGATGCGATCAAGGGTATTTTGGATTCCAAAAATGGGCCTTTATCGCTTGGGTACAAGCTCGTTGATTGTTGGAATATGATTAGTTTTTTAACATCTATTTGAAAAACATATCATTGAATAAGTTATGAAATATTTTCAATATATATAAGACTCATCATTGATCTTACTTTTACTACCATCACTATATTGATGTATATAATGAAAATGTGGGTTTGTAATACCTTTAATCAACATGTATGATCAATGATTACTTACATAATATATTATTCAACAAGACAACCCATAGCTTCCTCTGACATTACTTAGTACACTCATTTACTTCATTGAGAATTTCTAATTTTTATAAAGGAATGTCATGAAGTCTATGAATTTACATATAGAATTGGAATAGTTCAAATGGCCTTATTGAACTAACTCTATGATATTTGTGGTGTAACGTTATTTCTAAAGGTTTCAGTATCTAAAATATTATAATTATTTTTTTAGTATACCTAGTATATTTGATCAATAGATACTAAAATAATTTTTTATTTATAAAAAAGTCACATAATTTTAGTTTTATTTGATAATGAATAATCTTAATATAATCAAGTAAGGTTTTTATATTTTATATTCTTCATTCAATAAAATGTATATCTGTGATACAATAGTTACTAAACCTCTATTCGAGTATGAAATACCATGAAAAAATTTATTCCAAATGTGAAATAATGTATCATTATGTCTAGATGAGTTTTGAGACAAATGTTTTTATGAAACTCAATAAAAATTTCAATCAATCCATTATATCAATTAGAAGTAGAGTCTTCTCGATACTAATATATGAATCATACTTTATTAGCCTCTATTATAATTAACCCCAGTTCTTATGATATTTATAAACTTTATTAATTATTTAATGAATATATATATAACAAATATTTTATGTTAATTCCCAATAAGTCTAATGGAAATATAAAATTAAATGATGAATATTCTAGAAGTTTATAAATACTTATTATTTAATTTATTACAATTATCCTGATAACTATTTCCTTCCACAGGAGAAGTAAATTGAATATGTTTCATTTACCTCCCTCTTAATCCTTTATTTCTCTAAAATAATTTATAAGGATACCACTTCATTTAAAATTCTATTGGATTTCTAAACCTTTGTTTCATTTTTCTCACCATAAGGAGTGAGGAAATAATTTTCCACCAAACATCATTTTTCTAGGTAATGTATAGACAAAAGGATTCATGAGTAGTTTCTCTATACAAGACATAAAATATTTGATTAATAATGTGAACCTTGGAGTTAAGGATGATAACATGATATTCATAGATAATCTTATATCCAAATGTAAGATTAAATTTAAATAATGTACTTCAATACTTGAATACATGATTATAAGCTTAGAACTACTTTTATGTTTACAGTAAAATATTGCAGGGAGAGTCACATTTATCTTTAGGCCTCTACAGTTTCTTGTGATGATATAGAAGATAATATATTATGGAGGAATCACCCTCCATATATGTTATGTCTGCATCCTTTTTACCTATTCCTAGTGGGAAAAGGATATGATTTACAGAATTCAAACCCATAAGATAAGTTCTCTAATAGTAAAGAAGTGTAAAACATCTACGACACTCATATAAATTTATTCCTTTGAACACATTCCCCAAGTTAAGGAATTATCACAATGTTTTCATAGATTTTATTCTAATCATTTAACAATAACTAAAAAAATGGATTTGTACTTTACCTGATTATAAAATAATTGTGGTAAAATAATTTAATTATTTAATTAAGTATCCAACTATTTTATCAAGTCCAAAAAAACACTCATCATTGAACTCATAATGTCCCATTACCTGAAAATTATTAATATTTTCCTAATTATGATCTATACTATGTTCATGAAAACTAAAATAAGGTGTTTAGGTATGTAGTATTTCCAACATACAGCTTTCTATTCCTTGTTCCATTGTGTGGATTCCCAAATCCTAAAATGATGTCCATGATTTCATCAATACCTACATCCAAATCTGTATTGAATTTACTATTGTCATTAAATTCGAAGGAAGTTTGGTTAAGTTTACCCAAAACCCATATTAGAAATCCCTGATAAAAGAAAGTGTTTAGGCTATGGCCATTAAAACATATAGTTCTATAGTTTCATTTTTAATCATGTAATGGAAGGATTAATATAACTTAATATGTAATTAAAGTATTTTGTTTTTTATAAATATATTTTAATTATTTTATCTTTTACATGTATTATTATATTAGGTAAAATTAACATAAGTGATTAACCATTTACTAATAAAATATTTATGCATAATTCTTTTATTTTAATTAAATTTTTTCATATTAATCAATTTATTTATGTGATCGTGGTTAAGCATAAATAAAGTAAATCATGAATTAGATAGAAACAAATAAATAAATCATGTATTGATCATGAGTTTTAAATTATAGTTTATTTATTGAGTGGATAATAATAAAACCATTAATATTACGGGAAAAATCCATGATCTAGTCTGGGCTTGAGTTTTCATGTCATGCATCGAAACGGGTCAACCCTGAACAGGGAACTCGAATCGATATTCAACATGTCCCAAGGGGAGTTCCTAGTCCCCCTGGGATAGAAACTAGTGCGGGGAATCAAAACATAAAGGAGGTAATTATTTGGATCATAAATAAAAGGCGGGTAAATAAATAAATACTGACAGTAAAAATGAAAAGTTGCAGTAAGAAGAAAATAAACTAAACATACCTCTATGTGACTTCCTAGGTCACCACCCAACAAAGTACCAAACGCGCTACACAAGAGATTCCAAACTAAAACCTGAAACTGAAAAGATAATATAGGTGTGGAAAAGAAAATTCTCAATAGGAAATCCAAAGATAAACCATTGAATCTAGTTCCTCCTTTCCTAAAACAATCCATTGACACGAGTTTGATAAATTCAAGTATAAAAATAGGGTTTTCCCATTTTCAAAATAAGCACATGCTTTTACCATTTGAAAATCCAACACACTAAATACATCATCTCCAAAACCGTTTTACATTTTATAAGAAAAACCCATGATAAGAGATACCAACTTTGTGTTAAAATAAACAGGTAAACAGAGCAAGCTGAAAATAAACTAGTACAATGGAAAATAAAAAATGTAAATAATTAAGTAACCATGGGTGATCCTAAACATCCCTAGAAGACACCCTGGATATACTCGGTTCAGAACCACCTGATGGCATATGGTGAGTCTCATAAGTCTATAACCAAATGGTCTCCCTCGCGGCAAAAGAAACCAGTAACACTCATCATCTGGCCCCTATACCAACCAGTGGGTACCAACCCATCTAATCCGGATTGATAATAAGCCATCACCCGATCAACTAAAATACACCTAGGAACCCATGGAGGTTATAATAATAATAATGTGTATGTATGAAGCCTTTGTATGCGTGAATCACCATAAAATGTCGTCACTACACTTTCCTACCCCAAACACAGATGCTTCCTATTTATTCACCGATAAAAGGTTAAACTAAACAGGAGAACCCCATATACAGATTTAGTCATTACACACTAAACAAAGTGCCAACTAGGCCATCATGTCATATCCATATCAAAACCATTTCCTAAAAACATTTAAAAACTATGTCCAGGTACACATAACATCCAAAAACAAGCTATTCTAAAAGTTAACACAACTTTACCCATGAGTTGGATGATCCAAACATTCCCTTGAGTTGAAAAGTCTAAATACATTTACCCAAAATGTCGTAGCAATATTTCTTTTAAATTTATAAATCCAAACAGGAATTTTTATTTCCAAAATTACTCCAATATAGCCCCATAAAAGTACCTCAGAACATACCAAACAATTTATAAATATTTTTATACACAGACTAAAAAATATATAAATAATTTTATAAATGGGCCAAACAATTTAGTGGAAACCCCCAAGCCCACATTGAAGAGTAACATCATTTAAAATAATCATCATAGGTATCTTAACATGGGAAATTCACACAATCCCCTAACAAAACATATATATTTTTTAAATTCTAACAAAACAATAACACTAATTGCATTAAACCATAAATATAATACAGGTGAAATTAGACTATAATAATAAATTCAAAAAATTCAAGTTTCAATGAATCAGTTTAGAAAGGAATGATTGGAAACACATACTCCCAAGAGGAACCAGGTCATGCCAAACACATTAGAACTTGTAGAAAAAGTTTTCAGCCGCTCGTAATCAGTCTGCACTTGCATTCACATACCTATATATATATCCATAATCTAATGAACGTATTCCCTACCCCATGGGGAAATATGTACTTGGAGGACATATATATTATATATATACATACCATAAATATATGTGTGTTCTCCCTCTATCGTTGAAAAAAAAATCACTTTAACAAAAAACGATACCCAAAATTACGGCGCCAATGACCAACACACGACCCAAAGTAAAAAGGACTCACATAAACCAAATGCACAAGTCATAAAAGACAACCCAAAACTACCAAAAATGATTTATATCAAAAACACACAGAACATCCAAAGGTTCCAAATGGTCATTCCATCATACTCACAAAAAACAATCATTTCATAAAATACCATACACCAAACACTTTTGAAACCAAATTGGAACCCATTTTAATGATCCAATCCATCATTCAAATAAAGAAAACATTTAAAAGGGACAATAGGGTATATATCATTATGAAATTATTGTGAAAAACCCATTTACAAACATAAATCACCGCATTAAATCTAGAATGTTTCCATAAGAGACATCCAGTGTTTAATAAACACATTGTATTCATATCACAACTAAACGAATTAGAAAGTTTCAAATGGGACTCAAACAATTTTCATGAAACAATACAAGTCATAAACAGTATACACAACTCCTTTTTATAATCCAAACACCATTTGAAAACCCAATTCACCATTTTAATATCAAAACATGTTTAGAAAAACCAAACCATGCCATTATAAATCACTTGTCACCATAACAGGTCAAATATCCTATTTTCCAAAACACCAAGAAAGTTAAACCACTATAAAAATTCTAAAACAATATAAAATCAAATGGAAACCAACCAATTTCACAATATATAAATAATTCACTAACATAAATTGTTTAATTAATGATTAAAAATGGCGTGAAAAACAAGAAAACAAAGTAAACTTAATTTAAAAGTACATGAAATGGGGTTCCTTCCTCAAAATTGGGGAAACATCTGAAAACTTGGAGCGAAACCTCCTTTAAACCATCACCGCTCTCAAAGAAGACAATAACTGAACTACAACAACAAGATCAAACCAAATAATTAAGGATCTAACCCTAAAATTTAAATCCTAAAATCTAGGTTTTGGGAAGATACTAAAAACCCATAAATTGATGAAACAACTAGCTGAGGGGGGGGGGGGGGGGAGGTCTCACGACCAGTAGACCTTTAGAGGGAGAGGAGAGTGGCTGGAGGGTTAATCAAAGAAGAGGGGAGCTGCCGAAGGGGCCTCAGCTCGGAGCCTGCTGTGCACCAGGAGAGGCCATGCAAGGGAGGCACGCTAGCTAAAGGGCGATGTGTCTTCCAGGGAGGACGATCGACCGACTGTCATGTAGTATAGTGGTAAGGAGGAATTGGGGGCTTCCATGGGGGTCTTTTCGGGTGCTGCATGAAAATCGGGTTGAAGGGGGATTGGAGTGGTATATGGGAAATGGGGGGGGGGTGGAACCACAATCAAACCATACCCCCAAAAGAAAATCCAATAAAAAAACTATTAATAACATAATAATAATTGTAGTAATAACAATAAAAATGTATCAATAATAATAATATAACAACAATAATTTCTTTAATAATAATAAAACTATTAAATAATATTAATCTGTTATAAATTTTATTTGAAATAATAACAATAATATTATCAAATTAAGTATTATTATTATTATCATTCGTGTAATAAAATTATTTTTATTTGGGTTTAAACATTAACCTTGTTGTATCATTATAAAATTTTATTTATCTTTATTTTTCTGTCAATTTAAATTATTCATCAAATGTTATTATTTATTTGAACGATCGAGAAACTACAAAATCCCTAGGACTAAACGAACGATCGATGCTAGTGGTTCGGTGACCGTGCACCGGCCTTAGACCCAACAAATACCTTGAACAACAAAAAAGTTAAAACTGGGATCCAACCAACCTCATTCAAACAATGCAGGACTGAGAAAAGAATAAAATAAATGGGCATCCATGGTCGGGGTGTGACAATTTTCCCCACCACAGACACTTTCATCCCCCAGAAATTCACCAAGCCCAAAGATATCCCAAAATTGAGTCTATTCCTGATTATAGCTAGAAGAAACAAAGGTCTTTGGGGTGACTATTTATTCCCCAATTTACACCCAATCAACCCCGATGAAACCCCAACTCAAAACAAGGGTGGAATACAAGAAGGTTCTCTCCACCACAAGGATTCCACTAACGCGAAAAGAAAAAACCAAACATACCACCCCGTCAAGGGGGGAGAAGCACACAAGAACTTCTAACTGATCCATTCCATTTTCTATAGCACAAGCGAAATAGTTCCACCATCTGAACTAAGATCTCGGAACATTATCGGGCCAATTGATACAACGAGAGAGTGGTATGAAGGAATCTCCCACAAAACTGAAACCCACTAGAGGAAAACCCCGGGAGGAAGCCAAACTAAGAAAGATCCCAGAGATAGAACCCATTGACTTTACCAAACAACTTCCAAACAAACACAAGTGAGACCAAACACAAAATTATAATATGTCTGTTTATTCTCGGGTCGAATACCCATTCAAGGAATCTGATTGACTTAGAAACCAAGGTAAGAGAAGATAAGTCTACTTACATTGTGGAAGAACAAGATCATCATACCGCCCTAAAGAGGATGAGTTTATGAAGGAGACAAGATTTGAACAAGGAAACATTGGACATTTCTATCACAAGAATTAATACATAAACAAGAACAAGGTTCCACACACCCTCGGAAAATTCTGACTGTGTGCAAGCTTCATCCCGAGACTTGTGGTTAGGGCCCTGATGGCTGAAGAATCTCCTTCATCACAATCAGGCATTCACATCCTCTAGTCCCAAACTTCTTCTACCTCTTGACGATACAAACAACTTCAATGGTGGAAAATTTTCAAAGGGATGTTATAATATGGATTAGAATGCCAGAATTGGTCATACTGGTGGTACACAAACGAACGGTTCGACAACTGGGGGCCAAAACTAACAAAGACGGTTTCATGGATATAGGTTCCCCCAACAGACACTCCTTTCTAGATGGGGAAACTTAGAGAAGACCAAACACCATTAACCACATAGAAAACTCTAATGATGATGAGACATCCCCTTATTTAATAGTCAAAAACTGAACCCTCATGTAATTATGGGATGGTACAATATTTAACACCCTCGGGAGTTCCGAAAAACCCGAAGAACCACTCTATTTTTTCTAACCACCCAACTACCTCTAATATACTCTGATTACCTTAATATATAGTCAACACACAAAAAGAACAAAAAACAGGGCATGAATCATTTGCAACCTTAACGACCTTTCTAGGTTGCATTCTCCGAAAGACACAGAAATCATAATTATGGTTGACATCAGGCCAATGCTCCATCAATTCAATAGCCCAAGCCAAGAGAAATAGGCATGCAAGCCAAACATAAACAAACACAATTAAAAATTTCTTTTCTAAAAAACAAAATTTCTTTTAAATCTCTAAAACTCACATTTTGAATCTTATGAACTGTCACAGGTGTGTTCATTCAATCCTGCTTACATCATCTACGAACAAGTGCTCCCACGCACTCCCTACACATACCTATGCACATTTGACCCTCCATAAAGAGTTCTAAGGTTAAAACATATCATTCCATAATCAAATCCAAACACACACAAAACGTTTCCAAATCCAAACCCATGATCTCTAAAAACCTACTTCCCCAATTTCAAAACAATTTAAAATAACCTCTTTTCTATTTCAAAATAAAGTTCACTTTTAACGCACACTCACATAAACTGAGATTAAAATGAAAGACAACCAATAAAAACCCACTGGAATGGGGAACTAGTGCATATGCTTGACCTAGTGACATGGTGGTGAGTTGTGCCCCAAGTAAGGCATAACACTAAGAGGACCTTGAGTCAGGCACTTGGGCTTCACATGGGTCACCACCCCATTGGAGGTTGCAACATGAACCGATTCTCCTCCATTGTCATCCCTCAATCCAAAACAACCCCAGATAAAAGACTCAAAACCCAGATTACCCCTGGTAACTCAGGTCTCGTCACAAGCGGTGATGATTAGGCACCAACCCGTAACCTACTTCATGAGCCCTGAAAATCATAATATTACTATACTAGATATACCAAATATTAACATCCTCCTCTGATACAATTTTATCATGAACCAACTAGAGTCAACCTTGATGCGGGCACCCGAATCGCTCTGAAAAATATCCCAAGGGGCATTCTCATCCTCCCCAGGATGGAAAATAGTTCCAGTCATTAAAACATAAAGTAGAGAAAAATTTGGCCAGTAAATAAAAAATATGTAAATAAAAAAAGACTGCTTTTAAAAATTAAAACTTGTAGCAAGAAGAAAATAAACTTCACATTCCTCGGTGTGACCTCCTAGGTCACCACCAAACATAGTACCACACTAGCTACATGTGCGATTCAAAACTAAAACCTGAAACTGAAAAGATAAGATAGGTGTGAGCAAGGAAATTCTCTATAGGAAATCCACAGATAACCCACTTAATCCAATGCTTCCTTCCCCAAAACTATCCATTAACACTAGTTTGAAAAATACAATTATAAAAATAGGGTTTTCCCATTTTCAAAATAATCACACGGTTTAACCATTTAAAAATCCAACGAACTCAACACATCATCTCCAAAACTATTTAATATTTTAGATGCAAAACCAATGACAAGAGATACCAAATCTATGTTAAAATAAACAGGTAAACATAGAAAGAAAAAAAATAAACTAGTACAAAAAAAAAATAAACAGGCGATCTAAATACTTAAGTAACCATGGGTGATCCTAAATATCCATATAAGTCCCCATGGACTTACTCTGTTAAGAACCACCTATAGGTGTATGGTTAATCTCTTCAGTCTATTACTAACTGGTCTCCCTCGTGGAAAAATAATCCAGCAACACTCCCCATCGGGCCCCTATACCAACTAGTGGGTACCAACCCATCTAATCAGGGATGATAAGCAACTGTCACTCGATCAACTAAAATATTCCCAGTAACCAATGGTGGTTTTAATAATACTAATGTATAATTAATATTACCTCACATGTGTGACTCACCATACCATGCCGTCACCGCACTTGCCTACACCAAACGCATATGCTTTCTAGGAATTCACCCATAAAGGGTTATCCATGAAAGGAGCACCCTGTATACAAATTTAGTCATTACACATTAAACAAATTTTCAACTGGGCTGTCAGCTCATTTCAATATCTAAACCATTTTCTAAAAACATTTAAAAACTCTGACCCCGCAAACCCAACTTCCAAACACAAACCATTTTAAAAGTTAACACAATTTCACTCATGAGTTGGAATATCCAAATAAGCCTTTGAGTCGACAAGTCTAAATATAATGACCCAGAAAATCTTACCATTACCATTTTTAAATTTATAAACCCAAATGGGCATTGTTATTTCCAAACTTACTCCAAAATAGTACCATAAAAGTACTTAAAAACAAACCAAACAATTTATAAATAAGCTTATACACAGACAAAACAATTTTTAAATAATTTTATAAATTGAAGAAGCATTTTAGGGGACAACCCCAATCCAACTTTTAAGAACAACAACATTTAAAATAAACATCATAGGTATCTTAACTTGGGAAATTCACAAAATCCCCTAACAATTTTTTTTTTTTCTGTGAATTCTAACAAAACAAAAACACTAATCACATCAAACCATAAATATAACAGAGGTTAAATTAACCATTAATAATCAATTGAAGACATTCAAGTGTCAATGAATCATTTTAAAAAGGAAAGATTGGAAACGCCCACCTCAAAGGGGAACTGAGTCATGTTGAACACTTTGGAACTTGACAAAAAAGGTGGATACCACTCGTAATTAGCCCGCACTCGCACACACATACCAATATATATACATAATCCATAATCCAATGAATTTATTCCTCATTCCATGAGGTAATACGTACTTGGAGGACATATATATATTATATATGTACATACCTTAAGTATATGTGTGTGTGCCCTCTGTCTTTGACCAAAAATTCACTATAACATCAAAAGATACACAAAATTAAGGCGGAAAAGACCAACACATGACCAAAAGTACTTGGAACTCAAATAAACCAAATGAAAAATTCATAAAACACAACCAAACGCTACCAAAAAGGATTTATATCCAAAACACACAGAACGTCCAAAGGGGACTAACATGCATTCCATCATTCTCATAAAAACAATTCATTTCATAAAATACTATACACCAACCACTTTTTAAACCAACTTGGAACCTTTTTAAATGATCCAACCCATCATTCAAAACAAGAACACATTTACAAGGGCCAAAGGGTCATATACCCTTAAGCACTTATTATGCAGAACCCATTAAAAGTCTTAGATCACCACTTTAAATCCAGAAAGTGTCCATAAGAGACATCCAGTTTTTAGTAAACACATATTATGAATAGAACAAATAAATGAATTAGATAGTTCCATATGGGAATCACACATTTCCATGAAACAATGCATGTCATAAACACTATACACAACTCCTTTTAAAAATCCAAACCCCTTTTGAAAACCCAATTCACCATTTTAACTTCAAAACATGTTTTCCAAAACCAAACCATGCCATTATAAATCACTTGTCACCTTAAAGAGACTACCATTCTATTTTCAAAATCATTAAGAAAGATAACCCTCTCCAACAATTACAAAACAACATAAAATCAAAGGGAAACCATGCAATTTCACAAGATACAATTAATTTACCAACATTAATTTTCTAATTAATGATTAAGAATGGGTTCAAAAGAAATAAAACAATGTAAACTTAATTTAAAAGTACATGAAATAAGTTTCCAACCACAAAGTTGGGGAAACATCTAAAAACCTAGAGAAAAACCACCATCACACCATCATCGCACCCAACAAAGAAAATAAACCGACCTAAAACATCAATATCAAACAAAAAATTTAAGGATCTAAACCAAAAACTAAAATCATACAATCTATGTTTGGGGAATAAACTAAAAAACACTAAATTTGTGAAACCACTATGAGAGGGGGGGGGGTCGTATGGTCAGAAGACCACTAGAGGGAGAGTAGAGTGGTTAGAAGGTTAGTTGTAGAAGAGGGGAGTTGCTGGAGGGGCCTCAACCTTGAGCTTGCTATGCACCAAGAGAGGCTGTGCGAGGGAGGCATGCCTGTTGAAGGGCGTTGTGCTAGTGGGGGAGGCTGGATGACGATGAGGAGGAAGAGGGGGCTTCCATAGGGGACTCTGCGGGTGCTGCGCACAAACAGGGTTGGGGGGGGGGGGGAATTATAGAGGCAACAAGGAATTGGGGGGTCGTGCATGGAACAAAAAACAAACCAAAAAAATAAAACCTAATAAAAAACTACTAATAACGTAATAATAATAATAATAATTGTAGCAATAATAATAAAAATATATCAATAATAATAATATAAACACAAAAATTTATTTAACAACAACAACAATAACAACAACAACAACAACAACAACAACAACAACAAAAATAATAATAATAATAAATATAAAAATAATAACAAAAATAATTTCTTATCCATATTATTATAAGTAATAATAATATTATTATCATATTATGTAATAATATTATTATCATATGCACTATAAATTTTTTTTTATAGTTTAAACATTAACTTTGTTTTATCATTATAAAATTTTATTTGATTTATATTTTGTCAATTTAAATTATCCATCTAATTTTATTACTTATTTGAACGATATGGAAACAAAAAATTCACTCAGACCGAATGAACGATCACCACCACACCGGTTTGAGACCCAAAAAAAACTGAAAACTTCAAAAAAGGTCAAACTGGGGCCCAACTAAACCTCATCTAAATGATGCAAGACCAAGAAAAGAATAAAATAAATGGGCATCTGTGGTCAAGGTTTGAAAATTATCCCCACCACTGACACTTTATGCCCCCAGAAAGTCTTCAAGCCCAAAGATATCCAAGAATTGAATCCATTCCCAAATGCATCCATAAGAAAAAAAAGAGATTCAGGGTGACTATTTATTCCCCAAGTCACACTGAACCAACTACGATGAAACCAAAACTCAAAATAAGGGGGGAACATGAGAGGGTTCTCCCACCACAAGGATTACACAAACTAGAAAAGCAAAAACCAAACATACCACCCCGACAAGTGGGGGAGAAGCATGTAGGAGCATCCAACTCATTCTATCCAAATTCCATAGCTGAAGATAAATAGTTCCATTATCCGAACTAAGATCTAAAACCATTATGGGGCCAACTGATACACCAGGACACTAGAATGGAGGAATCACCCTCAAAACCGAAACACAACGGAGGAAAACCCAGAAAGGTTCCCGAACTAAGAAACAAACTAGAGACATCATCCATTGAATTAAAAAAACATCTTCCTAACAAACACAAATAAGACCAAACTCAAAATTGGAACATGTCCACTTATTCATGGGCCCAATACCCCGTCAAAGAATATGAGTGACTTAGAAATCACGGTTAGAGGAGATATGGTTGTTTGGATTGAAGTAGAACAAACTCATCACACCACACTAATGAGGATGTTCTTATGAAGGTGAAAAGGGTAGAATAAGGAAAAATTGGAAATTTCTATCCCAAGATAGAAAACATAAAATAGACCTAGGTTCCACACACCCTCAGAAATACCTGACTAGGCATGAGATTCTCCCCGAGACCTGTGGTTGGGGCCCTTATGGCCGAAGCATCTCCAACCTCACTGTCAGGAATTCACATCTTCCAGTCCCCTACTTCTTCTTCCTCCCGATGATTAAAATGACTACAATGGTAGAATGTGTTCAATGGGATGTAACATTATGGATTAGAACTCTAGAATCAGCCATACTAGTGGAACAAAAGAGAATGGTCTGACAACTGTGAGCGAATACAAACAATGATGGTTTACTAGAGACAGGTTCCTCTGGATTTCACTCCCTTCCATATGAGGAACCTTCTCAAAAGCTTACCACCATTAACCACACACAAAAATCAATGATGATGAGACATCCCCTCATTTACTAGTACAAAACTGAACCACACAACTACCTCTAACAGATATTGATTACCTTGAGAGATAGGCAACACACAAAAAGAACCAAAAACTGTGAATGACTCACTGGCAACCTAAAAGACCATTTTGGGTGGCATACTCAGAACAACACAAAAAACACAACTGCAATCATCATCAGGCCAAGGCCCTAACAAAGCCAAGGCCCAAGACAAGGGCAATAGGCACACAAGACAAACATAAACAAGAATAAGTGAAAATTACTTTTCTAAAAACCTCCATTTATGTTAAATCATTAAAACACACCTATGGAATATTATGAACCATCACAAGTGTTTTAATTCAATACCACTTACATAATCTACAAAAATGTGATCCCACACACTCTCCACACATACCCATGCACATGTGACCCTCCATAATAAATTCCATTCTTCAAACATCTCTTTCCCATATCAAATCCAATCACACGCCATATTTTTCCAAATCGAAACACTTGATCTTTAAAAACCCACTTCACCAAATTCAAAAAAAAATTAAAAGAAACACATTTCCATTTCAAAATCAATTTCACATTTAACTCACAGTCACATAAATTGAGATTAAAACGAAACAAAACCAATAACAATCCACTGGAATGGGGAACTAGTGCAAAATCCTGACCCGATGACATGGTGGTGAGCCATGCCCCAAGTAAGGCAGAACACAATTAGGACCATGAGTTGAGAACATGGGCTTCAATTGGCTCACCACACCATGTGAGGCTACAATGTGAACCGATTTTCCTCCTTTGTCATCCATAAATCCAAAACAACCCATGATAAAAGAGTCAAAACCCGGACTTCCATTGGAAAATCATGTCTCATCACGAGTGGTGGTGATCAGGCACGATACCATAACTTACCTCCTGAGCCCCAAAAATCTTAATCTCTATCTACCGAACATCATAAATACCAATAGCCTCCTATAATACCATTATTTCACCAACCGGCCCAAGTCAACCCTTAATGGGGCACCTGAACTAGTCTACAACATGTCCCGAGGGTCGTTCCCGACCGCCCAGGATGGAAACTAGTGCTAGACATAAAAAAATAGGGAATGATTTAGACCATAAATAAAAGGCATGTAAATAAATAAAGACTCATAGTAAGAATGAAAACTAGCAGAATGAAGCAAATAAACACCATATACCTTTGTGTGACCTCCTAGGTCACCATCCAAAATAGTTCCACCCTCGCTGCACAAGCGATTCAAAACTAAAACCTCAAACTGAAAAGATAAGATTGTCATGAGCACAAAAATGCTTAGTAGGAAATCCAATGATAAACCACTAAATCCAATGCCTCCATTCCCAAAACAATCCATTGACACTAGTATGAAAAATAAAAGTATAAAAATAGGGGTTTCCAATTTTCAAAATAATCACACGCATTTACCATTTGAAAATACAAAACCGCCACCACATCATCTTCAAAACCATTTGAAATTTTATTAGAAAAAACCATTCCAAGAGATACCAAAGCTATGTTAAAAAAAATAGGCAAACAGTGAAAGATTAAAATAAACAGGTACGAAAAAAATAAACAAGTGATGTAAATACTTAAGTAACCATGGGTGATCCTAAAAATCCCTAGAAGACCCCCAGGACGTACTCAGTTTGGAACCACCTGACGACGTACGGTGAAGCTCCTATGTCTATAACCATCTGGTCACCCTCATGGAAAAAGAAACTAACAACACTCCCCATATGGATTCTATACCTACCAGTGGGATCCAACCCTTCTAATCTGGGATGATAAGAAACCAACACTCTATCAACTAAAAGATTCCCAAGAACCCATGGTGGTTATAATAAAAATAATAATGTGTATGTAGGAGGCCTTCGCATGTTTGACTCACCTTACCATTCTTTCATCGCACTTGCCTACCCCAATACAGGTTCTTCCTATGGATTCACTAATAATGTGTTACCCTAGATAGGAGAAACCCATATAAAAATTCAGTAATTACACATTAAATAATGTTCCAATCGGGTCATCACGTCATGTCCATATCAAAAAAAATTCTAAAAAATTTTAAAAACTCTGACCAGGCACACACAATGTCCAAACACAAACCATTATAAAATTTAACACAACATCACCCATGAGTTGGAAGAACCAAATGAGCCTTTGAGTCTACAAGTCTAAATACATTTACCCAAAACATCTTACCAACACCGATTTTAAATTTATAAATCCAAATGGGCATTTTTCATTCCGAACCTACACCAAAATATCCCCATTAAAGTACTTTAGAATAATCCAAAAAATTTATACACAAGTTTATACACTGGCTAAAACATTTATAAATAATTTTATAAATGGACAAAGAAATCTAGTGGAAACCACAATCTCACATTGAAGAGAAAAATCATTTAAAATAAACATCATAGGTATATTAACTTGGGAAATTCACACAATCCCCAAACAAAACTTATTTTTTATAAATTCAAACAAAACAAAAACTCTAATTGAATCAAACCATAAATAAAACATAGGTTCAATTAACCTTTAAGAAGAAATTTAAAACATGAAAGTTCCAATGAATCATTTTAGAAAGGAAACATTGGAAACACCTACCTCAAAGAGGAATCAGGTCATGCTGAACAATTTGGAACTTGACAGAAAAGGCAGTGACCACTCGTAATCGGCCCAAAATCATGTGAAAATATCTATATATATATATATATATTCATAATTCAATGCATGTATTATTTCATCCCTCCTTTTTATTACATAACATTTCATTACAATTTACATACAGAGGATCTTTAAACTCTAGTGTCTTGGAAATCATGAACATAATACAGAAAACAACATAAAACATCCTTATAATAGTCTTGTAAGGATTAAGAAACAGTTTCATCATATGTACAATTACTACATCTCATAACATGGAGACATAAATTAAAGGAAAGGGTGAGCAGAAGGCCATGTAAGGAAAACAAGGGAATTAGTTTACTTGTGAAATCAATTAGAACTTGATAAAAAACATAAAAACATGAGAAATGGAAGTAGAAGAATTTTATAATGAAAATAACTTGAACCATAACATGAATATATGGCCACAAAATTTAATTTAGACATTCATGAATGTATCACCAATGTTCATCCCCAAGGTTTCATAATAATTACCATGATTATTCACCAAGGTTTCGTGAAACTTGTCATCTCTAGAGATTAAATTCATTACCCAATGCATTAGAGCGCTATCAAGGAGCACCCTTAATATTAATTTAATTTCATGTGATCCACATATATCATAATAAAAATATTCTTAAATTACACATAGAGAAAAAAAGAAATTGGTTCCATTTTAAAATTGTGACATTTTAAAAGTTAAAAAAAAGATCATTTTGTCATTTATAAACCATGGAAAGGGAGTGAGGGTTATATGTATTTAAATTATAGAATCAAATATATATTTTTTTTATTTATGAACACCCATAGAAAATAAATAGGTTTGGGTATTAACATAATTAAAACAAGAGAATTTCTTTAGAGAAAGAGAGAGGAATTTTGAGATGAAAATTCTGGAGCATAACAGCTACATAAAATCCTTTTAGAAAACATTAAAAAGAGAGGGTACAAGGGTAAAAAACTCATAAATAACTCATGATACATTATAAAGGAATAATAAAATAGACATAAGAATATGGAATGGATATTTTAATGTCATACCACATGAAAAGAAGAAAACTTGATAGGAAAGAGAAGATGTGATTTCTTTTAAAAAAATTTGGCAGCCTAATGGCATCAATTAAAAATTAAGAAAATCAATTGAGGAGAGAGAAAAAGGTCTCTAATAATTTTAAATGAAATGGAAATTATTAAATATATAGAATAATAAAAACCTACATAATAAAATGGAACTATAAGATATAACATAAAGGAAGTCATGACCTAAAAGTGTTGGGTGAAAGGTTTCCTTACCTTGAAGAGGAACTTCAAATGTTTAAAGTTTAGGACCTTGGAAGGATTTAGGGCACCTTGGGAGGAATCATTGGGAGGTAAAAAGACTAGATCATCTTTGAGGAGGATTTTGGAATGAAAATAATGAAGGAATGGTATGGTATTTATAGGTAATGTGAGGGAATAAATTATTAATTTCCAAGGGACACCTCATCGGTGGTATTGGAAAAACCATGGGTTTTCCCATGGTATTTTCCCATGATATTGTCCACTTGGGACAACTTATAGCATATAATAATATTAATAAGTATACCAGAATGATTAAATCATTATTACATCATTAATGATTTCATTAAACACATGAATCTCAAAACTGTATTTTTACTAATCACCAAAAATTCCACTATTCTAGAAAAATCCCAAAACCTCACCCTAACCTAATATCTATGCTCTAAATTCAAAATTGAACTCCATATTATGAAAATATTTTTCTAAATATTATTAATTTAATTTTTAACTAAAATCATTATTTATTAAAAAAAATTAAACTTTTAAACTATAACTGATTTTGTAACACCTTAAGAAAGTAATCATGGTTGATAAAATTATCATATAACCATAAGACAGTAAATTAAAAAATTTTGATTAAATTTTATGAAAATACATTTCCATTTAGAATTATTAAATTAATTATATAATTTCAAATAAAATATTTATTACATACAAAAATACCAAAACTGAAACTATGATCGTTTTTTCACCTTTCAGATGCCTAAAATGTATTTATACATTCATGGGTGATGTTTCTATTGTTTGGGTCAATTTACTATTCATTACTATTCATTACTATTCATACAGGTATGTTACTCTTCATACTTTCCTATTCACTAAAAATTATGCTGATCTTATTAGACTCTAAATTTCTTTCTAAAGAAAACTGTAGAAGGCCATTTTTTGAAAATCAATATACATTGTTAATTATTTTAAGAATACAAAATTATTTTAAAATACCCCCTTTTTTCAAAAATTCATCAATAATATGGAACTTCTATATATTCATCCAATATTTATCTGGACATTTAAAATTCATATATTTTACTATAATATGAAGTAAAAATTTTATTTATACAAAAGGATTATAGAAAGTAACTAAGGAATCGTTACATATCCCCTTATAACACCTGCATAGGTCCTTAGTGTAAGGTGTGATATGGTGATTGAATCTTGGGGTGGCTCAGACACATTTCCCGATTGGTGATTTCTATCAGCTTGAACTTCTCCGTTAGGAGATTCAGTTCAAGCTTCACATGTTGAAGTTTTTCTTTGGCTTGGTCCAGAGCAAAGCCCAGTGATGCTTTCTCTTTCCCAAGCTCAAATAGATGGGCTTCATATGACCCGAGTCTACTGGATGATGCAATCAAATCTTCTTTATGTATTAATTAACAAAGATCACTTGTATTTATAAGAAATAATTGTAATATTTAGAGTTTAGTTTCCAATGGTCATATTGACCAACAATAATATTATAGTCTAAACCCAAAGGTTTCACTTCATTAATTAAAGGATATAGTTTTGTGGAGTATAAAATTAAACAACACACAAATTTAGGAAATAAATATTATTAAAAAGTATAGGTCATTACATTCTTCCCCCTTTAAGAAATTTCATCCCCGAAATTTTAACTCACACCCTAAGAAGAGAAAATGTGTGGGTACTTCTACCTCATAGATTCCTCTAGTTCACATGTGTATTTCTCACATTTGTGGTTCCTCCACAACACCTTAACAAGGTGAGTAGTATTTTTACGTAGAACCATGTCTCTATGATCCAAGATCTCTACTGGTTTCTCCTCATAAGAGGGGTCATGTTCCAATTGTACCACCTCTGGATTTAGTACATGTGAAGGGTCAGGTATGTACTTCCTCGAGAGGGATATGTGGGAGACATCCTGAACTTGTGCAAGATTTGGAGGAAGTGCAAGACGATAAGCCACTACTCCTACATGTTCAAGGATTTCATAGGGGCCAATGTACCTAGGGATGAGCTTCCCTTTCTTCCAAAACCTCATGACTCTCTTCTAAGGTGAAATTCGAAGAACGACTTTGTCACCAACATCAAACTCCAAGTCCCTTTGATGGTTATCGACAGAAATATTTTTCTGAATCTGAGCAGCCTTAATGTGTTGCTGGATGGCGTAGACTTTTTCTTTCATCTCATACACAAGATTAGGCCTAAAAAGCTTTCTCTCTCCAACTTCATCCCATAATGTAGGAGTTATACATCGCTTCCCATATATATCTTCATAGGGTTCCATTTGAATACTCGAGTGGAAGTTTTTGTTATAAAGGAACTCAACGAAATGGATTTGTTGATCCCACCCACCATTAAATTCCATTGAGCATATTCTCAGCATATCCTCGAGTGTTTGAATAGTTCTTTCAGATTGGCCATAATTTGGGGGTTGATAGGCTATATTGAAATTCAATTCAGTGCTCAGAGCCTGTTGAATATTTCTCCATAATTTTTATGTGAACCTTGGATCACAATCAGATACAATAAAAAGTGGAATTCCATGATGCCTTACAACTTCTTTCATGTAAATCCTGGAAAGTTGATCAAGAGAGAAATCTTCCCTTATAGAGATAAAATGGGCAGTCTTGGTGAGATGGCCCACAATAACGCATATCACATTGTTTCCTTTGTAAGTTCCCAGGAGACCACTAACAAATTCCATCATGATATTGTCCCACTTCCATGCTGGTATGGGTTGTGGTTGCAATACCCCTTTAATAAGTTGTCGCTCTGCCTTCATTTAATGACATACCTGGCACCTTGAAGTGTATTCAACAATATCCCTTTTCATATTATACCACCAATAATGATCAAGAAGGTCCCTATACATATTTATGGTTCCAGGATATATAGAGAAAGTAGATCTATGAGCTGCATCCATCAGCTCATTTATTTCTAGAATATATGGAACACATAGTCTTGTACAAAATTTTAGTACACCTTCTTGACCAATATTGAACTCAAAAAACTTCCCATCCTTCATAGCCTCAAACTTCTTCTGTAGAAAAGGATCTTCTTTATGAGCTTTCTTGATCATCTCTAGTAATGACGGTTGAGAAACCATTTGGGTTAGGGTTGATGATTTCCCCTCCATTATAATTACCATGTTTAGTTTTACTAGGTCATTGATCAAAGGATATCTTTGAATCCTCAGCATGGAAAGAACAACTAGGTCTTTTTTTATTAAATCATCAGTGAGTTTGTTATCTCTTCTGGGATGATAATGAATTGAACAGTCATAGTCTTTTAGAAGTTCAAACGATCTCCTTTCACTCACGTTCAATTCCTTTTTTGTGAAAATATAACTCAAACATTGATGGTCTGTGTATATATCACATTTCTCCCCATAAAGATATTGCCTCCATATCTTCAGAGAAAAACAATCATAGCCAGCTCCAGATAATGCGTAGGATTGTTCTACTCATGAGTCTTCAGCTGTCGAGATGCATAAGCAATGACTTGGTCATTTTTCATGAGGATGCACCCAATCCCTTTCAGAGATGCATCACTAAAAATAATGAATCCTTCTCCACTTGAGGGTAGAGTTAACACAAGTGTAGTAACCAATCTCTTATTCATCTCTTGAAAACATTCCCCACACTCCTTTTTCTAGATGAACTTGACCCATTTTCGAGTTAACATGGTTAATGGATTAGAAATTCATGAAATGTTTTTCACAAACCTCTTAAAATATCCCTCTAGTCAAGGGAAACTATGAATCTCAGTTATTATTGTAGGATGAGGCCACTCATCTATAACTTTTGTCTTTGTAGGGTCAACTGTGATTCCTTCATTGGTAACAATGTTCACCAATAAAGAAACATGTTGTAACCATAATTCACATATTCTGAACATCCCAAAAGGTCTATCATTCTATAGAGTTTGGAAAATAACCCTTAGTTGATCCTCATGCTCCGCATGACATTTGGAATATATCAGAATATCATCAATAAAAACTACAAAGAATTTATCAAGGTAGTCCTTAAAGACTCTATTAATCAAATCAATAAAAATATCAGGTGAATTAGTCAGTCCAAAAGGCATAACAACAAAATCATAAATCCCATATCTTGATTAGAATGTAGTTATTTATCTTTTTCCTTCACCCTAAATTGATGATAACCAGAACTAAGATCAATCATAGAGAAGCATTGAGACCCACTATGTTGGTCAGAAAAGTTATCAATTCTTGGAAGAGGGTATTTTTTCTTTATTGTGATCCCATTCAGTTCTCTATAATAAATTCATAGCTGAATCGATCCATCCTTCTTCTTTATAATGAGAACAGGTGATCCCCCTAGAGAAAAACTCGGTCGTATAAACAAATTATCTAAATGATCTTGGAGTTGTTTCTTTAATTCCTCTAGCTACACATTTTCCATCTTATATGTGGTCTTTGATATCACATGAGATCCAAGAACGAGTTCAATGGAGAACTCTACCTCTCTTCCTGGGGGATGTCAAGGTAACTCCTTAGGAAATACATCAACTTATTCCTAGAGGATGGTGAAATTTTCTATCCTCAAACTCTCATTTATTGTTTCTACTTCATCGATAAACTTCATAAAGAAGTATATATAAGGTTCTTCTAGATAAAGATCAGGTTGATATATCTCTCCTTGGAAGAATACTATAGGTTCTCTATTCAATACTACAGAGATTTACTTGCTTCTGCATTTGATCTTAGCATTATACTTTCAGAGCCAGTCCATCCCTAGTATAATGTAAAATTTTAGCATGGGAATTACTACTATATTTTTGATAAGATTGTGCTCACTAATGTAAATACTAGTGTTTCTAAACACTAATGATGCTTGGATAATCCCACCAAGGGTGTTGACTAATAACTCTACTTTTAGAAAATCAGTGGTTGATTCTAAATTCTTTGCAAACTTAGATCAAATGAAGGAATGCATAGAAACAGAATCAAACAAAGTACTTTCTAGCTCTGAGAGAACAACAAGAGTACCTGGTTCCACATCATTTGGAAATTCAACATAAGCTATCATGGTAGAAAAAACATGACCTTTATCCCTTGGACTTTTTTGAGGTTGATGGTGGTTCCCCTCCACTACCCTCGGATTTGGACAGTTATTAGAAAAGTGCCCAAGTTGTCCACACTTAAAGCACTAGACATCAGGTAGGGCCTGCACCATCTTCCCCTTGTTTTTAGTGTTTGGATGTTGAGGTTTCACCTCACTATGAAAATTCCATGCAATATGGTCATATCTTGCACACTTTTAGCATTTCTTTCTCATGAGCAGGCAGTTCCCCAAATGTTTCTTCCAACATTTATTACAGATGGAATGTTGCACTTGCTTGCCTCTTATTCCCTGATCAAAGGTCCTCCTTAATCTAGGATCCATTAATCTCTTATTTTAGTTTTATTTTGAGACCACTGTGTCTCACCAAAACTCTAACTCAACTTTCATCACACTCCAAATTATCTCTCCATAGCTATCATAGTCTCAGTTGACTAGATTATTCGGCAGATGAGGTCTCAGTCCACCAAAGAGTCTATCAACATTACCATTTCGATCCACGACAATGATAGAGGTGTAATGTGAAAGCCATGTGAAGTTCATCTCGCAGCTTCCCACAAATTTATTCTCCTTCTACTTCAGCTTGAGAAACTCCTTCTCCATTCTTGTTCTCATCGATCGAGGGAAATACTTGTTGAAGAATATCCTTCTGAACTCTTCCCACTCTATATCTCCAACTTTCACTCTTGGAATTTTGTTTTCAATCAGTTCCCACCATTGATCATCTTCTCCCTCTAAGTGATAGATAGCCAAGGTAACCTTCTCTTGTTTAGAAAATCGGAGCACAGAAAAGATCTTCTCGATAGAGCTGATCCACTATTCATCAATCAATGGGTCAGTAGATGCACTGAAGGTAGGTGGTCATTGATGCATAAAGGATTCAACAGAAAGTTGTTCCCTTCGCTGTGAAATTAGTATCTCAGCTTGATTCAAGTTATTTCCCATAACTTGAGTCAATTGGTTCATCATTCACATGAATGTTTCCATTCTAGATTCCATCAGAGGGCCGTCAGCACATGGTCCATTATGGCCACCATTTGCATGGTTCCTCCTATTTCCCATCATTTTCTAAAAGAATAAAACTTTTATGAGAAACTTATTTCATTTATGAATCTTTTAACTATAAAAGAATTTATTTCTTAAAACTTATTTAAACAATTAAATTTCTCTATAAATCCTTTATAATGATTCATAAAAATCTTATGATCACCCAAACATATCCCCCGGGAGTGTCGTAACCAAGAGTGAAGCAAGGTCTGTTGTCATGTACAAGGGTACCCTAGGTCATGCCCGAAACTCCTTATCAGATTTTTAACTCCTAGGTACCTCTGTTGTAACTCCCCAAGCTTCCAAATTACGCTTTTCTTTGAATAATACAGTAGCGTATGTTGTACGCAACTTTGAGTTCTAACACACACCACAACCAATCAAACTAGCTATTATGAATAGTAATACCCTATTTTTGAAATTTTATAAATTTTATCTTTCAAAATGGACTTCATTTTTGGATTGGGAATATCAAAATTAGCTTGGGGTGAATTTATGGTATTTTTTGGATAACTTTCATATTTTGATGAATAGTGAAAATTACTAAATTTTAATTAAAAACAACTTTTTTAATCGAAATAATTAATAGTGATAATTTTTTTATTTGAGTGATTTTAGAGTATAATTATATTATATTTTTACCATTTAATCAAATGTTGGTCATTAAACATAATTTTACATTTAAACTGAACATAAGCAAGTGCCAATCTTTTGATAGTTATTATCTCTTAAAAACACACTTTTTGTTTTAACAACGAGAATTAATTTTAAATTAATTTAGACCACTTCTTTTTTTTAAATTTAGAAAAATGGATTACATATTTAGAATCAGGAGGTCCAAATTTTGTAAATAGGTAAAAAAAAAATTAGACATTTTGAATAATTACTTTGGTAAATATTTTATTTACCATGGTTAAAGAGTAAATCCGGTAAATAAGGGTAAAAAATAATATTATAATAATAAATTACCCTAAAACGTGTCCTAACCCTATTTGTTGATCCTTATCTGACCATGGGAATCCTTGGGTCGATTTTGGGACCCCATGGAGCTAGTAGTAAGTGATAATGACACTTAATATCAATTAAGTTAAAGTAAATACAAAAATAACATATGCATAAATCTTTTAGAAAAATTTTTTTTACATAGGGTTATATATGTTATATTTTGGACTATAAATATTCATTAGAAATCTAAAAATAGTTCCTATATAATGGGATTTTATTTATAATTTTTATACATTTAATAATTAAATTTATTTATGACCCAATAATGATGTAGTATTTTCTTTATTAATGAAGGAATCAAATAATTGGTATTATCAATGTTAAAATAAATATAATTTGAAAGTTTTTATGACATCAAAAAATTTTATGACATGTTATGATTACTGAATTGAATTTGTTTCTAATTAATAAATTTTTTAAAACTTTTACAAAAATCAATTATTAAATAGTGTTAAAATTGATATAAAGGAGTTTTTAAAACAACTATTATATTATTAATTGATATATTATTCCTAAAAATATAAGGTTCGTCCCAAAAACTAATATAAGGATAGGTGTATTATTAATGGACCACGTGGGGGTATCTTGGATGTTTATAGTAAGTTTATTAACTATATAATATAAAAATACAAAGAGACATGGTAAATGTCAAACTATTTAACAAAGAGTTAAATAAAAATGATAAAGTTAATATAGTGACCCAAACCTGTCTAAAACCTATTGGTTGAGTGGGTTTCGACCTATCCCCCCTTAACATTTAAATAATCCACTCTGTAGCCATTATAAACTGAATATGAATTTATTATAAAATAATACTTCTTGCTTTTCCTAAGGTGCACCTCACCCCTCTTATAAAAGGGAACTCCCCCTTACCTTTAATTCACACCTTCAAAGCCTTTTGGCTCGGCCAAACTTTGCCCAAATTTTCTCTAAACATCCAAAACATAAACCTAGAGTCCTTAGTTTGATCATAAATCCAACCTAAGGATCTCTTTTGATGAAATCAAAAGGAAGAAACCAAAGAAGAGGTAATGTTTTCACCACCCTCTTTCAAGTTCCTTTATTCTTCAAATTCTTCTTTCTTTGTTATTTTCATTATAAAATAATAACTACAGTATCTTATATATACTGTGATGTTATTATAAATATGGTACAACCATATTCAGTATTCTATACATCCTTTGAATGACATGTCACCATATGTGCGTACGTACGGCTTACCATCTCCACGTAGAGGTGTAATTGTTATTCAAAACATTATTAGTTGGATGGGTATGAAAATGATGTGTAATTGAAGTAAATAATTAATATAACATTATAATTATTCTTTATATATTATATACCATCCAATTATATAATATTTTAATATTAAAAGAATGATATTGTCGGTCGTGTGTACGTACGGACTACCGTCTCCATGAACGCGATGAGATTCATTCCCCATCGCATCCATTCAAGTTTAATTCTCATTTTATGATTAAATATAATGTTTAAGGACTTGATATAATTCTGGATATGAATAAGATACAACCTATCCACAACAAACATGGCTTATGTAACAAAACATATAAAATAAAATGACTAAGTTAACACCCGAAACGACGATAATAATAAGATATTATTAACAAAGAAATGTTAAAAGATCATATATGATTTCATATTAATGTATATGATTCTTGTATAATTTAATAACATCTTTTCACCATTATATAGAAGGTTAAACTACCCTCAACCAAGGAAAAGTACAAGGTAATGGGTTTTCATCTCACTCCTTATTCTCGTGATATTCATGCCATATTGCCACTATTACCTTTTGTGTGGTGTATGTACTACCCATAATTGTATTCTATGTGTAATAAACATTAATTTATTTGTATTTACATATTCATTGTATGATACTTCTTTCAATCGGGTGTATGTTTCGTAAGTTACCAAATTGGTAAGGGTTAATTCCTCAATCTAATTATTATCTGAGATTGTTTATGAGTAAGTATTTACTGGGACATTTTTATCATCCATGTCCATTTTTCATAAAAATGATTTGAAAATGAATATTTTATGGTTTTTTGAAAGGTACACTTTATCAAGATCATAATTTTAAATGTTTTAAGGATTTATCTTTCTAAATCTTTTTAATTAATGTCCATGTTTTCAAAATGATTTTATGGATTTATTTATATGGACACGAATGTTTTGAAATTATAATTCTTTTAAAAAGATTCAAAGTTGTATGGGACACTTCAATTCAAAAATCTATTTTAAATTACTTCCATTTATAAATGTGTGACTTTTCAATGATTTTAAAAAAGTGATAATTCTCTCAAATAGTTTTGATTGCAGCTATGTCAACATCCTTTGATGGATTTTAAGATTATTTGAAGTTGATTTATTATGGTACAAAACTTCCATATTATATTGACTGTTTTGTGATATGTTTTCCTGTGGATGTGTTATTTTTATAACATTCATGGTTTATGGAGAAAGTATTGACATTTCGTAAGCTAGTTTTAATAAGAATTTTTTTGTTATGTTTAAACCTGTTCATATGAGGAATGCATTGGACTTAGTAAGTGACGGGTGGAGCCTTCTATAGATCCTAAATGAATCGGTAGGTCTCATGAGACAAACTAGGGGCTTGGCACAAGGCCTTGACAAAATCTTATTTGTAGTCTTGGCACAAGGCCTTGACTATGTGGTTATGATAGTCTGACATTATGCATTCCATCATTGTGAAAGTGGTTATTGATATTGCATGTGATTATTCGACTAGTAGAATATCCATGTAAATAAATAAATGGAATTATTTAATTTTATTTTTTCCACATTATGATGAATTTCAAGTTTAAAAGGCTTTTGTTTTAGTTATACATTGGCTTAAACGTTTATGCTTATTTATGAAAGTTTCTGCTATATTTTATCCTCAATGAGCATCTGAGCTCACCCCTTTCTATGTTTTTTTTCCAATATGTGAAGAAGTATTTTATGAATTACCTGCAGGGATAGTATGAGGGGATATGTGTGTGGTCTATGGAGACAAGATATTGTTGTAGTTTTTTACTTTATGATGTAATGTAAACTTTATGAATGTATCTAGTGATTAGAAGGATACTAAACTAATCAGTCTTTAGAGACTTGATCTTTTGTGATCATGCCAATGTTATGTAATAATGCACCAACTCTAGGTAACTGGGGTCAAGGCATTACAGTTGGTATCAGAGGAAGATTAGTACGAACCTTGGAAACTATATTTAGATAAACTCTGATTAGAGCACATAGCCATAAGAGAGACATTGAGGATTAGTATAGAATAACTTCAAAGAATTTTTTTATTGTAGAGATTTTGTGAGTTTTCCGAGAAATACATACCTATCTGGATACGAGCAGGTAGAGCCAGCTCTGGCACAGATGTACCTAGGAGTAAAACCCAAAAACACCGCTTTGAGTTCGACTCTAATGAGAACTGGTACACGACAACGGGCCTTGTGACCCTGCTGGTTACAACACTCCCATGGGATATGCTTAAGATAATTATCATTTTATTTACAAACCATTATGAAGGGTTTATGAGTATATACTTCCTCAGAGAAAACATTTTTTTTATGATTATGGATTATATCCATAAATTTTTTAATTTACGTTAGGTATTTTACAAGTTTGGATTTTTGTATTGCGATTCATAAACTAATATAGTGTATGCCACTTTATCGAAATGGTTCCTAGTGGAAGGAATGTGAACTACAAGAATATGTATGATCCAAAGAGTAAGAAGGATCATATCTTTCACGGTATTAATCCAACTTTTAGAAGGGAAATGGTATCCCATGTATTCTCAACATACGAAGAAATAGTTTCATGTGTTAATAAAATAAGTAATGAATTCTCTGAGTCCTATGGCATTGATGGGAAGCAAGAGAAGAAAATGATGTAAGAGAGAAAGATGAATAAAGGGAAGAGGGAAAAGAATAATTTTCCCATATGTGATAATTGTGGGAAGAAACACCCTAGAACATGCCTGTAGGGAGTGAGAGTTTTTTATAAGTGTGGAGAAAAAGGACACCAAGTACGTGACTTCAAGGGTAAGAAAATGGTTTCAAATATACAATGATTCATCCTCAAGGAGTTGGGACACTATGAGAACCAATTTCCAAATCATCCGAGTATGCCCCAAATGATGCTATTGGAAAACAATCAAGTCATGATACTACCACAAATGAGGAGGAATGATTAGAGTTATTATATTGTCATTAAAGAATTATGTCATTTGAGTGTCGTATCAATGACGTACTGGTTATAATAATTATGGAGTATATAAGGATTGTACTACAATACTATTTCATTAAGGACTTGAGATTGTGTGGAACCAAGAAAAGTGACTGAATAAAAGGTTAAATTTTTGGAAAATATATGTTTGAGAGAATGATAAACCATAATATGGTTCTGATACTGAGGTAGTGATTTTGGAATAATACATGATTGATATGGAGAAATTATATAGGATATTCTTGACTACCTTGAAATGATTAATTATTTTTGTATTCCATCATTTATTGGAGTTTACAAAATATTTGGATAGAAGAAGTATATCCAGTATTCTATAAGGAATAAGGAATCATGAATGTAATCAATAAGGTTTTATGGTAATTCAGGATGTTATAGTGTTTTAAAAGAATACACGATGAAGGTGTTCACATGTTATTACGTGGAAAAAAGGATCTCCATTGTGATTACCTTCCTTATAAATATTGGACTATGAGTTTGGACATAAGTATTTTGGATAATTTTTGTTTGAGATTATTTTTGGATTGCCATAAAAAGGACAACCCAGAGGTCGAGCGACAACCCGTCGTGTCCGGAAAGGCCGCGAGACTTGAACCTGCAACCGAAGGGCCACAAGGGTGTATCACCTACCACTACCCCACATGATGTCCTAGATTGAATAATGTAGTTATTTAGGTCTAGTAGATGAATTATAAATATATATTTTTTGGAACCCTATATGAATAAGATAAATAGATTTTTTTAAAAGATATATTATCTTTTAGAGTGAAAGATGCGTTTGTGGTAGAAATTAGTTAATGGATGTAACTCAACTTGTCAAGTATATATATATATATATATATATATATATATATTCCTCTCTTATTATATGAAGAAATTAAGTCCTAAAAATTTAGGGAAGGGGTATTAAAACCAAAAATGTGTTATCCTAATACCTTATGTTTTGCTGAACTGATGATATTTTAAATCATCGTAGATTGATGGCTTTGAGGCCCTCAATGTTACACTTGTTTGTTATTGATGACCTAAATCACTCCCTATAAATATTTAAATTTTTCCTATAATTACATGTCTATAATTTCCATAAATGTTCTCCTATTAGAAACCCTAATTTGGTGGTGACTTTCTCATTTCCCTTTCCCTCTTATTAAAACAAAATTTAATTAACCCTATTTCCGATATAGGTTTTCCACAAAGGTATTTTTTATTTTCAACCATTTATTCTTGAAGAACAATTTCAAATTTCTAGGAAGAAATTATTTTAAGGAGGGGAGAATGTAACACCCCAAGCTTCCATGGTACACTTCTCTTTGAATAACATAGTAGCATGTGTTGTACGCAACTTCGAGTTAAAACACACAACACAACCAATCAAACTAGCTATTATGAATAGTAATACCCAATTTTTGAAATTTTACACATTTTATCATTCAAAATGGACTTCATTTTTGGATTCGAAATATCTAAATTAGCTTAGGTTTAATTTTTGGTACTTTTTGGATAACTTTCATATTTTGATGAATAGTGAAAATTACTAAATTTCAATTAAAAACACATTTTTAATCGAAATAATTAGTAGTGATAAATTATGGATTTGAGTGATTTTAAAGTATAATTAGATTATATTTTTACCATTTAATAAAATGTTGGTCATTGGATATAATTTTACATTTAAACTGGACATAAGCAAGTGCCAATCTTTTGATAGTTATTATCTCTTTAAAACACGCGTTTTGTTTTAACAACGAGAATTAATTTTAAATTAATTTCCTCCACTTATGTGTTTTGTATTTAGAAAAATGGATTCCATATTTAGAATAAGGAGGTCCAAATTGTGTAAATAGGTAACTTTTATTTTTATACATTATGAATAATTACTTCGGTAAATATTTTATTTACCTTGGTTAAAGGGTAAATCCGGTAAATAAGGGTAAAAAATAATACTATAATAATAATAAATTACCCTAAAACGTGTCCTAACCCTAGTTGTTGATACATATCCAATCATGGAAATCCTTGGGTCGATTTGGGGACCCCATGGAGCAACTTGTAAGTGATCATGACACTTTATATTAATTAAGTTAATGTAAATAAAAAAATGACATATGCATATATCTTTTTGAAAAACAAGTTTTACATAAGGTTATATAAGTTATATTTTCGACTATAAATATTCATTTAAAATATAAAACAATTTACTATATAATGGTATTTTATTTATAATTTTTAGACATTTAATAATTAAATTTATTTATTACACAATAATGATGCAGTATTTTCCTTATTAATGAAAGAATCAAATACATGGTATTATAAATTTTAAAATAATTTTAATTTAAAGTTTTGATGACATAAAAAAAATTTATTGGTTAATATGAAATGTTAGTATTACGTAAATGAATTTGGTTCGAATTAATATTGTTTTTAAAACATTAACAAAAATCAATTATTAAATAGTGTCAAAATTGACATAAAGGAGTTTTTAAAACAAATATTATATTATTAATTGATATTTTATTACAAAATATATAAGGTTCTGCCAAAAAACTTATATAATGATAGGGTTATCATTAATGGACCACTTTTGGAGTCTCTTTGATGTTTATAGTATGTTTATTAACTATATAATATAAAAATACAAAGAGACATGGTAAATGTCAAACTATTTAACTAAGAGTTAAATAAAAAAGATAAAGTTAATATAGTGACCCAAACCTGTCTAAAACCTCTTGGTTGAGTTTTTTTCAACCTATCCCCACCTTAAACTTTAAATAATATACTTTTGATCCATTAGAAATATAATATGAATTTATTGTAAGATAATATTTCTATCTTTTCCTAAGGTGCCCCTCACCCCTCTTATAAAAGAGAACTCCCCCTTCCCTATAATTCACACCTTCAAAGCCTTTTAGCTCAGACAAACTCTACCCAAATATTCTCTCAAATTACTTCACTTAATCCTAGAGACCTTTTTTTTATCATAAATCCAACCTAAGTAGATCTTTTGATCAAATCAAAAGGAAGAACCCAAAGAAGAGATAATGTTTTCACCACCCTCTTTCAAGTTCCTTTCTTCTTCATATTCTTATTTCTTTGTTATTTACATTCTAAAATAATAACTCCAGTATATTATATATACATTGATGTTATTATAAATATGTTAAAACCATATTCATTATTCTATACATCTTTCAAATGACATGTCACCATATGTGGGTACAAACCGGTTACCGTCTCCACGTAGTGGTGTAATTGTTATTCAAACCATTATTATTTGGATGGCTATGATAATTATGTGTAATTGAATTAAATAATAAATATAAAATTATAATTATTATTTATATATGATATACCATACAATTATATAATATTTGAATATCAAAATAATGATATTGTCGCTCGTGCGTACGTACGGACTACCGTCTCCACGAACGCGATGAGATTAATTCCCCATCATATCCATTCAAGTCTAATTATCATTTTATGATTAAAAATAATTTCTAAGGACTTGATATCATTCAGGAAATGAATAAGATACAACCAATCCATAACAAACATGGCTTATGTAACAAAACATATAAAAGAAAACTGCTAAGTTAACAACCGAAATGACAATAACAATAAGATATTATTAACAAAGCAATGTTAAAAGATCATTAATGAAATCATATTAATGTATATGATTATTTTATAATTTAATAACAACTATTTCACCATTATACAGGAGGTTAAACAACCCTCAACCATGGAAAAGTACAAGGTAAGGGGTTTTCATCTCACTCCTTATTCCCGTGAGATTCATGTCATATTGCCACTATTACCTTTTGTGTGGTGTATGTACTGCCCATAATTGTATTATTTTTGTAATACACTTTAATTTATGTGTATTTACATATTCATTGTATGATACTTCTTTCAATCGGGTGTATGTTTCTAAAGTTACCAAATTAGTAAGGGTTAAATCCTCAATCTCATTATTATCCGAGATTGTTTATGTGTAAGTATTCACTGGGACATTTTTATCATCCATGTACATTTTTCATAAAAAAGATTTCAAAATGAATATTTAAAGGATTTTGGAAAGGTTACCTTTATCAATATCATAATTTAAAATGTTTTAAAGATTTATATTTCTAAATCTTTTTAATTAATGTCATTGTTTTCAAAATGATTTTAAGGATTTATTTATATGTACATGAATGTTTTTAAATGATATTTATTTTAAAAAGATTCAAAGTGGTATGGGACACTTTTATTCAAAAATCTATTTTAAATAACTTCCTTTATAAACGTGTGACTTTTCAATGATTTCAAAAAAAGAGATATTTCTCTCAAATGGGTTTGATTTCATATATGTCAACATCCTTTGATGGATTTTAAGATTATTTGAAGTAGAGTTATTATGACCCAAATCTTCCATATTTTATTGACAATTTTGTGATATGTTTGACTATGGATGTGTTATTTTTATAACATTCATATTTTATAGAGAAAGTATTGACATTTCGTAAGCTAGTTTTAATACGAATGTTTATGTTATGTTTAAACCTGTTCATATGAGGAATGCATTGTACAATGTAAGTAACAGGTAGATCCCTCTATAACTCCTCGATGCAATGGTAGGTCTCATGAGACAAACTAGTGTCTTGTCACAAGGCCTTGAAAAAATATTATTTGTAGTCTTGGAACAAGGCCTTGACTATTTGGTTATGATAGTCTGGCATTATGAATTCTATCATTATGAAAGTGGTTATTGATATTGCATGTGATTATTCGACTAGTAGAATATCCATGTGAATAAGTAAATGACATTATTTCATTTTATATTTTCCATATTATGCTGAATTTCATGTTTAAAAGGCTTTTGTTTTAGTTATACATTGACTTAAATATTTATGCTTATTTATGAAAGTTTCCGCTATATTTTTATCCTTACTGAGCATCTGAGCTCACCCCTTTCTATGTTTTATTTTTCCCAGGATGTGAAGAACTATTTTATGAATGACCTGCAGGGATAGTGTGAGGGGATATGTGTTTGGTCTATGGAGACAGGTTGTTGTTGTAGTTTTTCACATTATGATGTAATGTAAACTTTATGAATGTATCTAGTGATTCCAAGGATACTAAACTAATTGATATTTAGAGACTTGATCTTTTGTGATTATGCCAATGTTATGTAATAATGCACTGACTCTGGGTAACTAGGGTTAGGGAATTACATTTGTTCCAGAGCCTCCTCTCCCTGCTCGTATCAAGATAGGGATGTATTTTCATGATAAACTACTTACTCAATAATCACAAAAATACAAGGATATTTTCTTATATTTAAACTTTTATATAGGATTCTTACTAATGTTTTAATATCCTAATTTACATAAATAACTAAACCATCCTTTTATATCAACTATTTCCTCCTATCTTTTTATTACAAAACATTTCATTTCAATTTACATACAGAGGATATTTAAAGTCTAGTGTCTTGGAAATCAAGAACATAATACATGAAAAAAACATAAAAACTCCTTCTAAAACTATTTTAAGGCTTCATCATAGGTTCATACTATGTACAATTACTGCATCTCATAACTTGGAGACATACATCAATGAAAAGGGTGAGCAGAAGGCCTAGTAAGGAAAACAAGGGAATCAATTTACTTGTGAAATCAATATGGACTTGATAAAAAATAAAGACATGAGAAATGGAAGTATATGAATTTCATAATGAAAATAACTTGAACCATAACATGAATATGTGGCTAAAACATTTAATTTAGAAATTCATGAACATATCACCATAGTTCATCCCCAAGGTTTCATAAAAATTACAAAGGTTATTCACCAAGGTATCGTGAAACTTGTCTTCTCTAGAGATTAAATTTTGAACCCAATTCATTAGAGATCTATCAGGTTGAACCCTAAATATATCTTTAATTTCATGTGATCCACATATATCATAATCAAAAATTTCTTAAATAACATATAGAGAACAAAAGAAATGGGTTGCATTTCAAAATTGCGTCGTTTTAAAAGTTCAAAAAATAAGATCATTTTCTCATTTACAACCAAAAGAAATGGAGTGAGAGTTATATGTATGTAACATCCAGAATAAAATAAATTATTTTTGTATTTATGAAAACCCATTGAATAGAAATAGATCTTGTAATTCCAATAATTAAAACAATATATTTTCTTGAGAGAAAGATAGAGGAATTTTGAGATGAAAATTATGCAGCATAACGACTACATAACTTCATTTTAAAAAACCTTAAAAAGAGAGGGTACATGGGTAACCCACTAATAAATAACTAATAATACATTATAAATACTTAATAACATGAATATAAGAACATGGTGTGGATATTTTATGTCATACCACATGAAAAGTAAACTTGAAAGGAAAGAGAAGATGCGATTTCTTTTACAAAAAACTTGGCAGCCTAACAACCTCACTTAAAAACATAGAAAATCAATTTATGGGAGAGGAAAGGGTCTATAATAATTTTAAAATGAAATGGAATGTATTAAAGATATATAATAACAGACCCCCACAAAAAAACATGGAACTATAAGTCATAACATAAAATAATTCATTACTAAAAAGAGGAGGGTGAAAGGTTCCCTTACATAGAAGAGTAACTTAAAAATTTTGAAGGTCAGGACTTTTTAAGGCTTGAGGGAACCTTGGGAGGAATCCTTGGGAGTTAAAAAGACCAAAAATTTGTTTATGAGGATTTTGGAATGAAAAGAATGATGGAATGGCTTGGTATTTATAAGAAAGGTGTGGGAATAAATTATTAATTTCCAAGGGAGACCTCATTGGTGGTACTGGGAAAACAATGGGCTTGACCATGGTATTTTCCCATGGTATTGGCCACTTGGGAAACCTCATAGCATATATTACTATTAATTACTCTAAAAAAAGGATTACATAATTAATACACCATTAATGAAGTAATTAAACACCTGAAACTCGAAACTGTATGTTTACTATTCACCAAAAATTCATCTATTTCAGAAAAATCCCAAAAACTCACCCTAACCTAATATTGATGATCTGAATTCAAAAATTTACTCCATTTTACGAAAATAATTTTCTAAATATTTTTAATTTAATTTTTTAAAAAATCATTATTTATTCCAAAAATACCACTTTAAAAATATAACTCATTTTGTAACACCTTAAGAAAGTATTCAAGACCCATAAAATCATCGTATAACATAAGACAATAAATTAACAATTTTTGATTAAATTTTATGAAAATAATTTTCCATTTTAAATTATTAAATTAATTATAAAATTGTAAATAAAATATTTATGACATACAAATATACAAAAACATAAAATATGATCGTTTGTAAACTTTTAAGATGTCTAAAATGTATTTATACATTCATGGGCGAGGTTTCTATTTTTTTTTGTCAGTGCACTATTCATTACTTTTTATTACTATTCATAGGTGTATGTTACTATTCATACATTACTATTCACTAAAAATTAAGTTGATCTTATTAGATTCTAAATTTCTTACTGAACACAACTGTAAAAGTCCATTTATTGAAAATTAATTCACATTTTTAATTATTTAATGAATACAAAAATATTTTAAAAGACCCACTTTTTTCCAAAATTCATCAATAATATGGATCTTATATAAATTCATCCTATATTTATCCGGACATTTGAAATTAATAAATTGTACCATAAGAAGAAGTAAAAAAGTTATTTATAAAAAATGATTACAGAATGTAACTAAGGCTTTGTTACATAGCCACTTATAACACCTGCATAGGACCTAAGTGTAAGGTGTGCTATGATGATAGAATCTTGGGGTGGCTCAGACCACATTGCCCGAGTGGTGATTTCAATCATCCTGATCTTCTCCCTTAGGCGATTATGTTCAAGCTTCACATGTTGAAGTTCAGCTTGGGCTTGGTCTAGAGGAAAGCCCAGTGATGCTACCTCCTTCCGAAGCTCTGACAGATGGGCTTCATATGGCCCGAGTCTACTAGAATATGACATCGACTCTTCTTTTGGTATTAATTAACCAAGATCACTTGTATTTATAAGCAATAATCGCAACATGAAGAGTTTAGTTTCCAACATTCATATTGACCAATGGTCAAATAATAGTCAAAACCCAAAGGTATCACTTCATTAATTAAAGGATATAGTTTTGTGGAGTATAAAATGAAATAACACACAAATTTAAGGAATAAATATTATTAAAATGTTTGGGTCGTTACACGTATTCCCCGCAACTTGAGGGGATACATACTTGGAGGATATATATATATATATATATTATATATACATACCTTAAGTATATGTGTGCACTCCCTCTGTCATTGACCAAAAATTCATTATAAAAACAAAAGATACCCAAAACTAAGGCAAAAAAGACCAACGCACGACCAAAAGTACCAGGGACTCACATAAACCAAATGGACATGTCCTAAAACACAACCAAACGCTACCAAAAGGATTTTAATCCAAAACACATAGAACATCCAAATGTGCCGAACGAGCTTTCCATCATTCTAAAAAAACAACTCATTTCTTAAAATACCAGACAACAACCACTTTTTCAACTAAATTGGAACCCATTTCAATTATCCAACCCATCATTCAAATCAAGAACACATTTACTAGGGCAAAAGGGGCATATAAAATTAAGAAGTTATTGTGAAAAACCCATTTAAATACTTGAATAACAATTTTAAATCTAGAATGTGTCCATAAGAGACATCCAAGGCTTAATAAACACATATTATTCATAGCACAACTAAAAAACATAAAAAGTGACAAATGGTCCTCACACAATTTTCATGAAGCAATGCATGTCATGAACACTATACATTACTCTTTTTTAAAATCCAACCCCCCTTTGAAAACCCAATTCACCATTTTAACATCAAAACATGTTTACAAAAACCAAACCATGCAATTATAAATAACTTGTCACCATAAAAGATCCAACCATACTATTTTCCATAACACTAAGCAAGCTAAACCTCTCAAAAAATTCCAAAAAAACCTAATATCAAAGGGAATACGACCTATTTATCAAGATATAGTTAATTTAAAAAACATTCATTATCGAATTAACGATTGCGAATGGTGACAGAAACACAAAAAAAAAATAAACATAATTTTAAAGTACATACAATGGGGTTCTTACCTAAAAGTTGGGTAAACATCTGAAAACCCATAGCAAAACCTCATTTGAACCATCATTTCACCCAAAGAATACAAAAACTGACATTAAACATCAAGATCGAACCAAAAATTTAAGGATCTAACCCAAAAATTAAAATCCTAAAATCATGGTTTTGGGAGGAAACTAAAACCCATAAATTGGTTAAACAACTACCGGAGGGTGGGGGGGAGGTCACATAGCCAAAAGACCGTCGGAGGGAGAGAAGAGTGGCCAAAGGTTTAGTTGAAGAAGTGTGGAGCTACCTTATGGGACTTGGCCCTGAGCCTAATACGCACAGGGAGAGCTCATGTGTGGGAGGAACACCAGTCGATGGGTGCTGCACTAGCGGGGGAGGATGGTCGACCAGACGTCAGGTCGTGTGAGGGCAAGGAGGAAGAGGAGGATTCCATGGGGGGCTCCACGGGTGTTGTGTGCAATAAGGGTCGGTGGGGATTGGAGAGGGAAAGGGGAATTCAGGGGGTGTGTGGAACCACAAACAAACCCAAAAAAACATAATAAAAAACAACTAACAACATAAGAACGTCAACAACAACAACAATAATTGTAGCAATAATAAGAATAATATATCAATAATAATAATATAACCACAAACATTTCTTTAATAATAATAATAATAATACAACCCATAATTATAATAATTTCTTATCCATTTTAATTAAATAATAATAATATTTTCAAGTTAAGTAATAATATTATTCTCATTTGTGCCATAATATTATTTTTATTATTTTTTAAACATTAAACTTGTTTTATCATTACAAAAAAAAATTAGCTTTATTTTTCAGTAAATTTAATCTATTCATCTAATTTTATTATTTATTTGAACGATTGGGCAACCACACATTCCCCAGGACCAAACACACGATCGCCGCTAGTAGTGCAGTGACTGTACACCGGCCCGAGACCCACCAAAAACATCAAACATAAACGAAGATCGAACTGGGACCCAACTAAACCTCATCCAGATGACGTGAGACCGAGAAAAGAATAATATAACCTGGCATATGAGGTTGGGGTGTGACATTATAGAATTTCACCTCTATATTGTCTATCTCCGTGGTTTGGTGGCACTTTGAATTCACCTTGAGAAAACTCCATTCACCCAGGAGCTCCATTCTTATAATTCATTTACTTCATTCTTAGGTGAAGGAACCATAAAGTGGGTTTACATAAAATATACCATGGGGACACAATACCATGCATAATAAGTATGGATGGATGACATTCATGAAATAAATTTAATTTAATAATATAATTGAAAAAACCCATGCAATAATTATATTAAAATAAACCATACACACACACACACATATCAGTCTAAGATCATGATCATCCACATGTGAAATGAATAGAAACTTAAAATAACATGCTAGCATTTATTATTGATTTGTTCTTTCATTAAGATAAAACACATGTGAATTAATCCTACTAATTATCTAATTTGTTAATTAATTAATTTTTTCTTAATCTCTATCCAATTTATCAAAGATATAATCATTCACTATGATTTTAAATAAATAAAATAACTAATTTTTTATTTAAAACCTAATGCAAGTACGCAATATTTACTTTGAGGAAACCCAATGTATAATTATTCGAACAACTTAGTATGTTCCGTTTTGTATATAGTTCCCTCACATGACATATCATGTACACAACATGTGACATAAATTCATGGAATGTATTATTAGTAAATGAATCATGGGTCTCATGAAAGTTACACTTGGTGTATAAATTTAATGATTATGGAGTATGTAGTATGCAACAACCGTAAAGAAATTCTAGTTGTGAATTTTATATAGAAATTAATTGAGTATATTATTTCATATAAAACCTATCATATGTTATTTATGTGTCAATAAATGACATATAAAACACATAATGATGAGGTTTATGGATTAAAAAAGTAAATTATAAATTTTCAAAGTAAAATAATTTAGGCAGTGTATACCATGGCTTGGAATGTATTTCATGTAAATGGGTATGAATTAATTATGTTTTGTGTATTTAATTACATTTCATGTTAATTAATAACATGTAATGAAAATAAATTATAAAATTTTTAAATTAATCAAATTGTGTGTGTACTAATCCCAGTGAATGTGAATTAATAATTTGATATATTAATTAATAATACCATATATGAATTAATTACAATGTATTTTAGTTAATTATTTTTAAAGTTCATTATATATCTAAATTAATTACATCATGTGTATGTTAATTATAATGCAAGGGTATTAAATAAAATGTGTGTATGTTAATTATATCATGTGTGATTTAATTAATTAATCCACATTTGTTGACCATGCGATTGTCATGTCATGTGGCATTAAATGACAAGTTAGTGAATTACAAACCTTATAACCCCTGAAGCCATGTTCTACCTCTGGATTTTTCATAAGATATTCTTCATATACTATTAACTAATTTGGGTTATATGAGTGAGAAAAAATATGAGAATAAGAGATCACAAAAATCATATTGAAATAATGAATTTTTGGAAATGAAAAGAATCTTTTAAATATATAAAGGATCAACAATAAATAAATAATCATAAATTGAATTTTTATAATCTGATACCATTTATTGGTTTTGGATGTAACACCCTTATTTATAGTGTATATGTTAATATAAGTTCTAGCACAGCTTAAGTGATGTTTTTGTACATTACGATGGTTAAGACTTTGGAAACTTTTGTGATGGATTTCTTTGGAAGATTAAAAGTTGGTTTTAGAGTTTTATTGTTCAAAATATCTATCCATATGCCTTGGTGCAATTTTTTTCCCCTGGTGTGCTTCAGTGTAAAATTGGAAACAAAAAAAGTGAGAGTGGCCATGAAGTGGTGCTTAGGGAATGTTTCAATGAACCACAACCTTGGTGTCCTCACTAGATCTTTTTTAGAGGCCATGAAGAGGGAAATGGGATAAATTTCAGGAAAACACCATTGGGGAAGCCATTTTATTTAGTGTGTTAGAGAACACCACGGTGATGGCTAAGCCAAGGTGGAGGGAATGATAATGGTGAGATTATCTTTGAAACATACAAAACCTCAATCTTTTATCCCTATATCCAGATTGATTCAAAGGAGAATAATGTGTGGATTAAATTTGGGGCCTTTGATGTGATTTTGATTGAATATTTACCCATATAAATCGATTCAAACATCCTCTTGATGATTCCCTCAATTTTTTCTAAATAAATTTTCTAAACCCTCCAAGAAACCTAGGTATTCAACTTATACAACCTTATTGGGAGATAAATATTTTTAGGTTTGAGACCTATTCTCATTGACTAAAACTCATAAGAGCTTCCACCCTATTATCCTTTATTCTAAATTCCTTATACAAAGAATTTCCTCTATCCTAAACCAGACTCAAAATCTACAATTATCAATGTTGACCTTCGAGAGTTTTTGGCATGGTTGCTTGTTTTGGTTATTGTGGAAACTTATTTCCAGTGATGATTCCATAAAATAGGCTTGACGTTGATCTCAATACATTTTAGGTAGTTGGTACTTATCATTAGATCATGTTTATATGGTTTCTTGGCATGATTTTTTTGGCATTAATATGTATTCCATGAGACATATGTTTGATGTTTGTTCACCTGTGGTGTGCATGTATAGACTATTATACCGATGTTTGATGTTTTAATATAATAGGTATGCATGTATAAAATCATGATACATATGCCTGATTGTTGTCTAAAATTTGATTTGTATTGTATGTTAAATTTTTATGAAAAGTTGTGATGTTTGATCTATAAATATATATACACATATATACTATTTCTTGTGTTTTTCTTTTGTCTTATGTAGTTGATCGTGAAGGTTGAGAGATATGTAATATCCCTAGAGGGGGATGTGTAAGATTTTTGGTCACCATTTAATGGGACAAATAGTTGATGGGGATGTGTCAGAAATGCTTTTTTGACTATTCCATTAAGGGGGATGTGTTAGGTGTCTAGCAGACACTACATCCAACATAGAGTTTCAGTTCGTAGAATGAGTCTCTAATGAACCAGCATATATTTTTTGCTTGTGTAAGATTATTTTTTATTATTAGAACTTAGTTTTTGTCCTGGAATGAGCTATTGTATATTATAAACTTATGTTTAAGGACCCATTTGTGGTATCATACTATGTTTCCTTCTCACAAACTACCCAAGAATCTTGGTGCCCATGTAGATTTCATGACTAGGGATCTAGTGAATGGAAAAGGACCTATGGTGGGTAATTGAGCTAGATTATAAGGATGATAAATGTGTAGTTGGATGCACTCCAGGCTTGAACATCTTTTATTTTTTTCTTAGTTTCTTTCTTCCCGTAAGTTTACCCATTGTGTGTGGGGATATTTTTTTCTACATTTCGGATTGTGTGGTTGACATACCATAATGCTATTTCATGGTATGGTAATTTATATTTATGCTGATACTCTGCCGCTTTATTTATTTTGTACCTATTGGATTTTATTTTTATCACTTCCATTGTATACTATAATGATTATCAGGAACCAAGGGAATATTCTCCCCCTGATGTCCCTCTTGGACTTCACCACTATTCGACAACCTCTTTTACATGGGGAGGGGCTCATGAAGTCATGTGGAATCCCGAATTAAACCCAGTGATTTAGATTGGTGTGTTACATTAGATGTAATGGAAAAACTATTGATACAAGTTCCAAACCATCATTTTTTAGATTCAATGGATCAACTATAATTAACAGATGATAAATGTTATAGAAAACTAAATTTTTTTGCAATCAATATCGAAAAATATTTTTTCCAGAACCAAGAGATGATCTATTTCATGTTAATTTATAATTAATTTAATAGCAAGAAGAAATACCTCATTCTTGAGTTCTTTATTTTATGTAGGTGTTGACTATCAAAAGGATGTTTGATTGTAATTTCATTGCATTAAGGAGGACCCAAAAAATATACTCTATCGATGATCCACACCTGCTCCTTTGATCTCATGACATCACCGAAGGTACTTTGGGTGTTACCATGGTAGTATCAATCATATTGCATCGCTACCTAGATCACAAACATGATCCCTTCGGTCTTGAAAGGTCATTCCATGATCTCTCTAACTTGAGAGGGGTGAAGAAGGACGGGATAATCACTTGAGATTGAGAGAGAATTATTTAGGGACAAGAATATTTTGCACAAAAACCAACCTCTCACAATTAATTATTTAATTATAGAATCATGGTTAGTGTTTCTCATTAATTAATTTCACAAAGGAACTTAATAATATGTTAAACCCAAGAGAAACCCCTTTATATGTAAATTTTTATCATTATTATTTTATTCCTTAGTGTAACTAACCAGGATAATAATAAATATTATTTAAAGCCTCATAAATAAATATTTATCATTGGATCAATTAATGGGTCTACTCATCCTTCTTAAAATTTATTAAATTCCCAAAAAACTATTAATTTAATATTCACATAATTAAATAGATTATATATTAATAAATAATTATTTTGACTACCTTGTGAATAACAAGAGATAAATATTATACATTCAATGAAGAAGTAAATATTTTATTCATAATCTGATGAATAATATATTTATATTGATATCCCTTCAATTAAATAAATTATTTAAAAATTAATAAATAATTATTTATTAACTTATGACTGAAAAGAGATAAATAAATATTTTACATTCATGTAATTAAATAATTACCTTATGAAAAAATATTTATTTAATATTTTTGATCATTGGATAAATCATGAATTAATATTACATCTCAATCTAGAGAATAATATTTTTTCCAACTATTAAATATAAAAATTATTTAACTAAGATGAAAGGAAACACTTTTTGTGTGCCCCTCTAGGTATCTTCTTTAATGACAATAAGTCGGCTTTCCTAAAGTCCAAGACTATTTTATAGCAATGGGTCGCAACACCCATAGAGTATGATGATATATCACAAAGAAAAAAACCACACACAAATAGTCACAATGTAATATAATTCCTTTGTCGTGATATCTCGTCAAGAAGGATGCATACCTATGTCATCAATAATATTCTTGATACATCTTTCATTTAGTATATGAAATAAATTCATTATTACACCATAGTTCTTTAAATTAATGTGAAATTAACATTTTAAATGAATGGTAGAGATATCAACTTCCATATCGATTGAAGGGAGAAATTATTACTCATCTTATTCATTGATAACAAATCATTTGTGACACTCCCAATGTACACATGTTCTCCATGAACTATCTCATCCAATTTTATGGAAATACATCTAAGTGTGTGAGTCATAACACACATTAATAATATTATTAAAGTCTAAGGACCATTAAACATGTTCGTATATAAGAATATTTGATGACATATAAACATGCATAATAACAACAAGAAGGTCTGTTCTCATAATTTCCCATCTTGAATATTACCAAGTGTGAACTTCATAAGATGAAGTATCATCCAATTACAATTATCCACACCTAACAGTCAACATAATATGAGTCATATTATTGAATGTTATGTGATAATATGACTTTGATTAAGAATATCATTATTTAATATGATGGTTCCCATTATTGATGGGAACTACATATGACCTTTTAAATGTGATATATATTCTATGACATTATCACATTAATAGTATGCAGAAAAATAACCAATATGTGATAAGGTATTAATATTCAAATCCATGAATATCTAGGAAATATATAATGTATAATTTTTTTTGTTTATGGGGAACCAAATCCAATATATAATGTGTGAGTAAATGCTACTTTAGCCAACACAGGCATAAATACATTAATACTTAAATCCAGATCCATTACATCTTATGTAATGACTCCTTAGATGATAGAATTGTGGGTGATCAAACTACCCAACAATAACTATAATCACTAGAAGTATAAAATGAGATACCCTTATATGCCTGTGAATAATAGTTTTCTTAACATCCAAAAATTTTAGCTCAATTATTTATATAATGATTTAGGTAATATCTCCTCCAATCACACACTTACAAAAAATAGTAATAAACATTATACCATTCCACATTATATTTTATCATATATAATAAATTATGAAATCATATCCAAAACATATTTTGGATATTTTATAAAATATATTTTGAATAGATTAGTTTCTTAAACTTTAATAGCATTGTATAAAATTCCTTGGGAATTCCCTTCCAAAAAACCTTTTTAATTAACTCTAAAACTATTTTAAAGCTACTCTATGAGTCAAAATAAATCCCAATTTAGTCAATAAAAAGTTTTCCCTATAGTAAATTATAGAATTGAAATAAAACTAAAATATATGGTTACATATATGTAATAAAAGAGAGGCATATAGAGAATCATCAATGCTACTATATCAATAAAGGTATATGGTTTTGTCACCATCAAAAACAAGTATATATATACCGATTTCCACGAGTCTGTATCATATGAAAAAATGAACTCTTGTATTTACACTTTTTTAAGACATCGAGTGACCATGGGATATAGATCTTTTCAATACCATATATCTAACTCATATGTTCTTGATTCTTAATGTATAGAATAAAATATTTGGTGAATACATAACATTTCATTCACTATTATGGATAAGCACATCACATGACCCTTATCTGGAAAGACACCTACTACCTAGTTGTGACCACACACTTCCAAGATATATCTCAATTGAGGGCCCAAAGGTCATACTCATCATAAAAGGGAAAAAATCTCATATCTAATTGATCACTAATTGATTACATGACTAACTTCAATCCAAGCCACCACTATTTTAGATAATTCAACATGTAGGCTTTCGTAAGTAGGGTATCAAGGTATGAATGTTCTCATTATAGTTATCTCACCAGCCATAGGTAGTAAGGACTCGAATATGATTCATCCAATACTAGTATACCAAATACATTTTCATAACACTGCATGTCGTATACATAGTGGGTCACCTATAGCACACAAAGAATCTTATTATTTTTTCTATTCCTCATGAGAATATTATGTATCTCTATACAAGAATCCTACTCATGACATCATAACCTATAATACTCTATGAAAAACATCAGTTAGGGGTAATTCATAGTCATACTTTGAGAGGCCTCTTATCATTACACTTCATGAAATGTATATCATTACATAAATATATGTTTCAAAAGTGAAAAATTGATAAAATAATGATTTAAATTTATATGATACAATTTTATATACTTAAAACTTTTAAAAATATTTAACAAACACCAAAAAAGAACCTGTTTATCATATAAAATATAAAAGACTACCAGATCAACCTTCAGTATGTTGCACATTCTATGGTTTGGTTAACTCATTACATCATATGTAATGTTTTCCACATCTCCACGTGACCATATGATAAAACCCTCACACTAAATATTTAGTGAGAAGTATCAATTATGTAATAAATTTTAAATAATGATGAGATTTAGGAATAATATTCCTAATTGTTTAACACATTGAGCATGTTCAAATTTATTAAATTTATAACATAAAATGTAATGATGGAAACATCTATTATCAGCTTAGAACAATTTCTATGTTCATAAACATCATCCTTGGAACTATTTACATTAAAATTATGTTTCAATTTTTTTCAATTATTTTTACTAAGTAAATTATTACATTAAAAGAACATCATAAGCCCTTTTAGTATAATGTGATAATTAGATTAATATGGTAACTAAATGTAACTTTTACATTTCACTTTACCACCATATCCTATTTTTTTGGATAAATTTATATCCACTTTGTTATGGTAACTAATCCAATTATTTATATTTCACTTTAATGATATATCCTTAAATATTTTAGGATATCTAGTGTAATTCAAATTCAAATTTTACTTTTACAGTCCTTTAGGGATTAATGATATTCAATTTTCATGAAACTGAGTTCATATATTTACATTTTTCTTTATTTTCAATTGCTAAAAATTTTGGCGTATTAATTAAAATAAAAATTTAATTTTACACTGGTAAAATTATTTATGAAATAGTGATAGCCAATTTCTATAGTTACTATATTTTACTCTTTACATTTCTATTTACCATCACATGGCCTAAAATATTTAAGATACTTAGTGGAAATCACTTTACCTTTAGAATAGTGTAGTATTCTATTTGTTAACTATGAATTTCTGTAAGCCCAAACATACTAATAATATCCTATTTGTCACTATGTTATTCTTATAATATCTATAAAGTAATGGAACAAGAACTTTTGTGTTTAGAAAATAACACTAATTTCTTCCCAGTAAGAATATTTAACAAAATCTATTATTATTTACATACCATGTGTGGTATTCAACTTGTTTTGAGTATTTTCTTTAAAAATAATACTATTCTTTAAAATACCCCACTAATGTACTGTAATCACATTCCATCATATATAAAAAAATAGTTAGATAATAATTATTCCTGGATAATATTTTAGCCTTTTCTTCTTCTCAAAATATGTTATAGAATTCAATAAATCACAAGCTCAGTGTATTCAACTAATCATATTTATTTTTTTCCTAAAAAATACTATTTATCATACCACCTCTCTTATCACATATGAGAAATTAGATAAAGATACACTTCCATTATTTAGATCCCTATGAGCTTTATAAATCCTTTTACACACAATATATTGATGTATAAAACCTTTTCTTTATCACTTGAATATAAAATACAAACTCTGTCAATTATTACCTTGATTTTGAACTCATGTATCTTTATAACTCTTGTAAAATATCATTTTAGTATCTAAAATCCTTAAAAAGTAAAGAATTTAGTTTTATAACACATACACATAACATGGAATTTCTATGGAATTTCCAAAACACGTTAATATTTCCCAGAAAATCCCATCATATGGAATCTTTATGCCCTCTTCATGATTTTACCTTCAGGTTTCAATGAACATGATTGAATACTTATATAAACATTATTGATCTTCTTTAACTAACTTTTATTATTCTAATTTGAACTTTTACCCACTAGTACTAACCATAAAAAACATTGAATATAGATATAATATACCCAATTTACTTATTCTCAACACTTTGAGAATATTGGGTATTTTTTTAAATTCATTCAAATAGTAGTAAAATTTACATAAATGAAAATAGGAGTAATTACTTAACCATAACAATCGATTTTAGACACCCATAAGTCATGTTATATAATTGAACAAATCATAAACTATGTTAATCAAAAACCCCATATCAATTAATTTAAACAACAATTGTTTACATGCTCTAATCTTATGAAAAATAAGAAAAAATACACACCTTATGACATATTCAATAAAGTTTAAGTATCCATGTCTGGAAAGTGGAAACTCCTTTTCTAAATTATTCAACCACCATTCATCAATTCTTTTCTCTTTTTGACCATATATATATTTACAACACATTTGAATCCTATAATCCTTATCAAGTATCCTTCAAAATAATAGAATTAAATTATTTTACCAATAAATCTTTAAGTAAACCATTAGTATCACCAAGACATAAACATATTAAATCATACTTAATATCATTCTTCATACCTAATAATATTGAGCATATGATAATAAAATCCCTTAAATCATTGATGTACCCTATAATATTACGTAAATAAAAGGATAATAAGATTTCATTGTTAATTTTGCATCTAACACTTTTAAAACATTAATTGAATAATTTTATGCTTCCATAAGTATCCAGATTCATCTAAAACATAAGATTTTATCAGATTAGTATCATTTATATTAACCATATTATAAGGAATTTTATTAAATGATCTCTGAATTAAATTATAGCCCTATTTTTTAAATCCATAATATCTATTAGAGAACCAATATCAATATTTCAATAATCTTTATGCCACTGTGGAGTTTCTCCCATCACATAGCTATTTATCTAGGGAATCATCCTAATCATAATAGCTGTAACTATTGGTTATTTGAGTGGAAAACAACGTGTCCAATCCATCATGTTGATAAACCCAACCCTATTCCTTCAATAACATAATCATATTAGGGTCTCCTAGATATTGTAACCCAAAAAATACACCGATAATGGGATAATAAAAGACAATCCAAGGGAACCTAGCTTTGGTATGAACCACCCGAGGATGTCCAAAAGTTATATATCCTTTCATTCATTACAAAATACAATCTAGGGGAACCCAAATTTTGCATGAGAGAACCAGTTGGATGATCGAGGTCATGAAATGTTTTTTTGGAAGGAATCTAACACATATTATTTTAAGGTGATTTAATTTCACCATATTATCTCATGTTATTCAATTTTAGGTGTGCATGCTTATTGTAATTTATTTTGGAATCCTATTTTCTCAACCAAACCAATATGTTCAAACCATATTGATGTGTAACTCATTACAAAACCCACATGCCTGTGTTATTCACCCTAGTATTGAATCCAAACATATTCATGCATATTAAAATTCATCCTATGCATAATGAACATGAAATTATTATTTAAAGGAAATAGTTATATGATATTTACACTCTCAACATGAGTAAGACAAGAGTGGAAAATATCCACCCCCAATGACATTTCTGTAAATGAGAAAATTCTAAGTTTCAATAGGTAGTCCAATTACCAGTCACTCAATCCATGGAAATGTTACCAAATGGATACTTCAATTCATCTTGAATCTAAAACCTAATATTCATAAAATATATTCAATAACTAAATTCACATTCATAACTACTCTTACAAACTGAGATCAAGGATGATGAAAAAAACTAAATTCATTATCAAACATTTATATAACTACATAGATACTTGTATGATTATCTCTATAATCAATTGGGCATCTTAAACTAAATCATACAACATTTATCATATAAAAAATTTAAAATAATGAATAAATTATGGAATAATATTCAAATAAATTAATAGTTCAAATATTTATACATGATATATCTGTTTATGAAAAATTTATAAAAAAAATATAACAATAAAAAAACTATAATAATTATTATCATTATAGAAATTATATTATTTTAAACATAAAAATTTTATATTCATTCCAATATGAGCTCTTATTTATTCTTTATTATATGGAATTTTCAATTTAAATATATGATATTTTCATGAATTTTATACAATTTATAAACCAATTTATTTTTGAAAAACATTTTATATAATTAAAATATCATATATTTAACATTATTTAAACCATCAATAAATAAATCAGGAAAACCCCTAATGCGTATTAAATAATATTTAATGTGAGTCTCTTTAATTTGAATAATTTAATTTAATTAATTATGAAAAATTCATAATAGGAAATGGGTCATTCAAATCCATTTTCATAGCTAGGGAATGTTTGACATAATCTAGGCCTAGTGGGCCCCCTAGTGGGAGGTGAACATTACCCTTACACATGTTTTTCCCATAGGGTGTTAGTCGAGTGGTACCCACTGGTTTTACCCCTCACTCCCCGTGGTAACTGACCTAGGCTTGAGTCCCACCAGACTCGAACACTGTACATATTATGCACAGGGAAATTCAAATCCATTTACCTAGCATGATAACGTGCGACATGATGTGGGCCAGGAGGGGCCCCCTGTTTGAGGCGAGCATTTCCATTACACTCGTTTTGTGCATGGATTATTAGTCGAGTGGTAATTGGTGGTTGTACCCCTCGCTCTCCATGGGAACATTCCCATGATCGAGTCCCGCCAGACATGGAAACTGTGAATATTACACATATGGGGATTCAAATCCATTTACATAGCAGGGGAAGGTGCAGTGCGCTTTGGGCCTAGTGCCCCCCTAGTGGGTGGTGAGTCTTACCCTTACACATGTTTTTCCTATAGGGGTTAGAAGAGTGGTACCAGTTTGTTCTACCCCCCCACTCTATATGTAAACCAGCCTAAGATTGAATCCAACTAGACTCAGAGACTTTGTATATTATGCATAGGGTGATTCAAAGCCATTTTCCTAGATAGGGAATGTTCAACATGCTCTGGACCTAGAGGGTCCCCTGTGGGAGGCGAGCATTATGCTTACACACATTTTGGAGTTGGGGGATTTCTTAAGTGGTAAAGGCTCTGCATAATACTGCATTAAACTCAGGTTTAAATCCCAATGGGAGAGAATTTCCATTGGTAGGTAGTGATGTAATCATTATGCAGACAGGCGGTGATACATGCATGATCCGGGCAGGTGGTGACACAAGCATGCCGTGGGTAGATGGTGATGCAGACATGATGCAGGCATGACGCTACATAGGGATTTCGAACGAGTTTGTGGGCCTTTTATCCATGTAATGGGAATCATTACCACTGGTCCTTTGGTCTATGCATTAAATAAATAATGGTTTGATTGAGGGGATATCCCTTGGGCGGCTATGGCCTGCCTTTCTGGCCTTTGTGTGTAGTGTGTGTGTGTGTGTATAATGTAATTATACCCCCCAATCACAGAAAATATATATATACATAAATTAAATCTAAAAAATATATAATTTGGACTTATTTATGTATTATATAAATAAATTATAACGTACTCTTATGATTTTTAAATAAAATTTTTTATTTATAGATCATAAGAGATGACATATAATTTATTAAAATGTATTTTAAATATTTATATTTAATATTTAAGGAATACTTAAATTTTTCAAAAAGAATTAGTCAATTAATAATAAACTTTTTAAAATTAATTAGTTAATTTATAAACTTATTATAAATTTTATACTTCCAAAATACCTTTTATCATGATTTATAAACATTTTATAAACTATCAGAACCATTTAAAATTTTAAGGAAATTTTAAAATATTTTTTGTTTACCCTAATGTAGAATCTATATTATAGAATAAGGGTATACCCTCACTTCCCTTATGAAGACCATATATATAAGGGTATATTTCCTTAACCCTTAATTAGTGTATACTATTTATAGATACTCATCATTTTCCTTTACGTGAACTTCATCACATAAAGTTAAGTCACAAACTTACTTTACATTGACTATTTACGTAAATATTATTCTCAGACTACCATTACACAAGCCCCTCGCATATAGGTGACCTTTATATTAACTTTATGAAACCCAATTACATAAAATTAAGGCATAAATTACCATTATGTGGCCTAACTACATAAAGGTAATATCTCAGTTATCTTTATGCAACCTATCTTTGTAGAGGTAATGCCTCAGTTACCTTTACATAACCCAAATATGTAGATGTAAAATTTTTTAATACAGGTTTTCTATCATTTAAATAAGTTACTATATTCTTCAAATTTTATTCATTTTAATAATTATTTTACATGTCTAAAATCATTGGTTGTTCTGATACCACTATAGCTATTTAAACTAGACTAATAACAATTATTAGATGATGTATAAGAAAACTAAATCTAATTCTTGTGATCACCCATGTAAGAATTATAAAAAAATAACATAAATAGAAATGAATAAATGCATTAAATCATGTCCATATTGTACACCATAAGGAATTTTAAATATATTACTAATCATCATAAGGTTTTATAATGCTCACCAAGTGCATCCAAAGGATATCCCCTTCCTGTAGTGTATCCATGGGTCAAGATGAATGGTACATCGTATGTGTGAGACTCTTAATCATCCATGATGTAGTATCATTTCATAATGAAAATAATTTGGGATAAAAAAAGCTTCATGTCTTATAGAGGTTCACCTGTGTTTAAAGAATATACACTACCATCACATAATAGTGTTTTTATAAGACATAAGAATGCTCCTTAGGTTGTCTCATTTACTCAAGTATTTTTAATGCATGGGTACATTATGATTTAACTAGTTAATACCTGAATGCATGAATTATGATCTCACAATCCATTAAATTTATTTAATAATTCCTTAAATGATAGAATTATGTATGATCAAACTTCCTTGTAATAACTGTAATCACATATAATATAAAACAATATACCATTATATACATGAAAATCACAATTTTCATGAAAACCATGAAATATATCTCATATATATATACATTATATATATATATATAATGTTTCAGGAAAAACATCCTTCATTACTAGATAATATAACTCAATTATTTCTTCCAGAATACCAAAAAATTATATTCACTATCATTATGATGGGATATTTTTTTTAAAAACACCATTGATCATTGATTTTATTGATTCACAATACATGTTTGAATGAAATATAAATTCACTAACAACATACTCATTATAATATTGGAATAATTTGAATGTTGGTTTACTTATTGAACATAATCAACTATTATTTTTATTTCAATGTTACGATACACGGAAAAATAATTTTTTTAAAAAATATTGTGTATAATTTTTTTTTATATATTTGATCATAAATAATTTAAATTAACAGCCTTTGAAACCAGTGGTAAAAATTATACTTCTAGAGTTCTTCAATAGAATCCATGGAAACTTTTATGATTTTTTTTGAAATCAATATCATATAATTTTTAAAAAATCAATATAAATTTACTTTAAAAAAATTAAATGCAGAACTTACTACTTAAATAATGTCATTTCTTTGAAATTGAGTTGAATATCTATATGAGATCTATATTATTCAACATCTAAAAACCATTTTTCATGATAACCACTAAAAATATCTAAATATAATTAAATATTGATAATAGATGGTTTGTTCAATCATATATAAATTCTTCATTGCAACCCTTTAGATTGTGTTTTAAAAGATATTCAAATTTAAAATAATAAGAGTAGATATTTGAAATTTAATTCTTCAGGTAAGATTCTGCAATTGAACATTCAATTGATTCCTTATTACATGCCTTAATTTTTAGTTTTGGAATGCATATTTCTTATGGTTACAATGCTAAAAACAATATTTTCCCATCACATTTTTTTTCATGTAGAAAACATAATATTAAAAGTTTTATTGAATCAAATAAGTTTAGAAAAAAGATATTTTTTCCTATTTACTTAAATTTAAATTAAAAAAATTATAAACTAATAAATTCATCATAGTATTTTGTTTCCACATAAATGTATTATAAAAAATATTATATTTCGGTTAAAAGATCATAGATCAATGAATTCAGAAACCATGTAGGTCAAGTAGGCCTTAATATTTCCACTATGTCATGAATGTTTAGAATTTTTTACTTGATAATATATCCATTTATAATAAAGAATGAAACATTAGATCCATATTCAACTAGTAAACTATAATATATAAACTAATTTCATTAAAAAGTTCATAATATTATTTTTTGCTTCATTAATGTTTAAGATCTTTCATTTTCAAATAAATAATGTTTGGGATCCATGTAAGTATATAAAAGATATAACTATACTTTTATAGTGTATTTGGTATTTAGATTTGTTTATAACATGGTATGAAATATTTTATAAAAATATTTCATTTCAATTTTCATTATATATAACATATAAAAGACCAAAAAATCATGCCAATATAGTAGGTCCCAAAAGATACTATACTTTATCCAATTATGATATCTCCTAGAGGAACATATTTTTAATTGATTTATAGTTGATTCAAAAGAAATAATTGGTAATGATGAGATGATATATTTTACCTGAATAATATATAACACTAATAGAGGTCTATATCAATCCTACCATTAATAAAATTGTTTCTATTACTTTATAATGTATGATCTATAAAAAGGCATCTTTGATGATAGTGAAAAAACATGATTTCCATTCATTAACAAGGAAAAAAACTATATTGTCACCCATGTAGTATTAAAAGGATTTTTGACCATATCTACTCCATCTAGATAACAAACCATATTCTAAATAATCACTAATTTCCCACATTAATGAATCTTTTATGGGAAAATTATATTATGTAACTATAGCATATGTAGTCACACAATCTCTCCATTATAAAACTTACTCATCAATAAATGGATACAAATAAACATCAATATTCTTCTATAGATGTCCTAGAATTAGTGACTCCAAATAGATTTATGTTTTTATTATCAACATATAAGGATTTATGTTATTAAGAGTTGTCAAAATAGGCCAATAAGAATATTGACTAGAATAAGCATCAAATTGATATAAATTATTAGTAAAAAGACCTAACCACATGTTAGAAGGTTCTGATGTAAAAGACGGATGATCCCTTATCATTAAGTTTCCATAAATCACCAGAGAAGGATGATTTCAGATTTTATTGATAGAAAAATTGGATCTATTACATTCCATAAAAGTGGTTGTGTTGTGATACATAAATAGACATTGAAATTTAGGCCTAATTTGAAAAAAAATTAAACATTTACCAATAAATGATATATAATTTCTTTATTTTACCACTACGTACCTTGATTTTCCACATGTTGAAAAATTAACTAAAAACTCATATTACCCATTATATAAAATATATACATTTGAATATCCATTGGTTTTTTAAAAACTAAGACCTAAATTATGAACCTGCCTCTAACATACATTGAAATTTCTTGAATCATGTTTCACTCAAGCAATAATGGTTTAACCAAAGATAATATTATATTGAAAAAAAAATTTTACATTCCAAAATTTGATTTCATAATGATAAATTTCCTGACATATACAAATTTGTTTATATTTATTCCAGGATATAAGTCCTCCTTAGTAGATTTAAAAAAATTAGAAAATTAAAATGGTTTGAATTATCATTCTGATTGCAGGAGTATTACATACTTTTTGATGTGCTAGTACAAAGATGTTTTTTTCTACGGGGCATATGGTACAAGATTCATCATGTCTTGCTGTGGAGTTCTTTTCCAATCTTATGTTTCTCTGAATTCTAGGTCCCTTTATCTTTTTAGGTCATTTAGGTGAGATGGTTTCCATGGAGGTTTTGGGATGTGTTCATGCAAGCAATAGGCTGTTCCGAGAGGCATGGCATGCAGTGTCATTATCCCTATTCTTTTTTTGACATTTTCATTTTGAAATTTGAATTCTAAAAGGTGTTATGTGGCTTAATTTTGAATTTTGTATATACACTAGTTTTATTTCCTGGTTTTCATTTCGGTTGGGTCCTGTCGATTGAAGCATTGTGATTGGGAGGTTCTCACTGAACCAAAAAGCTGTTTTATTCAGAAAATGAAAAAATGAATTTGAAAATATAATAAACTCTCTTAATAATAATTATTAATTATTATTTTTAGTTTTTAAAATCAATAATTAGCATTATATTGTTATATTTTTTCTTTTTTATTTACACAAATTAATTTTATTTATTAATTATTAATTTATGATAAATAATAATTATTCTATAAAATATTAAATAAATTATAATTTTATTATTTTCAAACAATTATAATAAAAATTTAATATTTCAAATTAATTTTAATTATTTATACTAAGTTATAATAATTAATAATCATCCATTAATTATTTATTATTTATTTATATTACATTACATATAATTTTAATAAGAAAATTTTAACTCTAAACAACATTTACTATTGGAAATTAAATTTATTATTAATAAATTAAAATTTTGTAAATTATTACAGATTACTATAATAATATTACTATTAATTAACAAAAATATTAATTTAACAATGTACTATAATATTAACTTAGGAATAAATTGTTATCATTATACGTAGATGTAGATAAACACGAATAAATTAAATTATCTAATAAATAATATTATAAAAAACAAAAAAAATAATGAAAATAACAACTACTTTAAAAAGTTTTTATAAAGTTCATTCAATTGAAATGAATAAACCTTTAAAATATATTTTGAATTATTGAAATCATTTTTCAATATGAAACCCTAAAAAGAGTGTCTACGTTACAGATAATATATTTAAATTCCATAAATGACTAAAATTAATTCTAAATTATAATGATTGAAGGAAGAAATGACCGAGAGATTTTGGGGTTAAGAGGAGAAGAATGTGCAAACCTATTTATAAGTTCGATTTTTTGTGACAAAAATATCCATTATAAATGGTAAATTTTACAATGACTTCTATCATAAATGCTCCCCACTATAAAAACATATCCTACTTATTAAAAATGTTTTTTGTGATGGATATTTCAATCAATCGCAAAACATACCCACTAAATATACATTTATACCCAGTGCTGACAACATAATTGGGATGAGAAAACATGTTCGTCAAAAATAATATACAATTGTGATGGATTTTTCAATTTCTTTGCAAAATTATTACAAAAAAATTGATTGTGATGAGATAAATATTCCCTCTCTCATAATTATCCTTGAAAGAATCTATATTATATCTTGAATATTTCATTAGATGATGGGTATTTGTGATTGATATGTGAAATCCGGCCAGAATAATTATCACTCACCACTGTGAGTGTATTGTCATGAAACAATGTTGTGATGGAATCTGAATCTGTCATGAAAACATGTGGTATAAAGTAATATATGTGACAAAATAATTTTTTCATAAAAAAATTAATTTATGTGAATATTTGTGAAAGACATGGTACCCATCACAAATTCTCCATCATAAAAAACCTTAATTTTCTATAGTATGAATTGGGAATAGTGGTGAAAAAATCATGATTTCACTAATCATTTAATTTAGAAATTTGATATGGTTTTTCATTCATATGCTCAAACCAAGTGGAGTACAATACGTATAGATTTGATGGAAGTGTGACAAGAAGGAATGACTACCTTCTATGAAGCATTCCTCAAAATGGATGGGTGTGGATCACTTGTTCAATGTGTTGTGGAAGATCACCAAAGTGTTGAAGGATTAGATTTTCAAAGTAAGAGTTCATAGTATGGAAGGTAAAGAGACCAAAATTAGTATAGGAAATGGAATATTGGGATCTACCATGAGTTTATGAGGACTCCATCAATTCTCCTCAGTCTAACTTACATGGGGGACATATTAGGGTTCATGAAATATGACTTTGTCATGGAAAAAGTTGAACCAATATTCTTCTATATTTTTGAAGGGTTCACCATGTTATTAGTTTCCCTTGAAACATGGATATTTTCTTTTTTGAAAGAATTTTATGTGGAGGGTGCATGCATTGGTCGTAATATATTTATTGAATGAGACCAATGAATAAATTTTCAATTGGAAATATATGCATAAAATTTGGCCAACTCATTTTTTATTAAATAAAATTCATCTAAAAAGTATATATAAGGAATACTTTAGGTGGTTCCTTATAAAATCCAATTTAGATCCAATGACATTATTCTAATTGTTAGAGCCTTCGGTGCTCCAAGAAAGAGAAAGAAATAGAAGAGCAGGAGGGGATGAATCTTGTATAATATTTATTATCCATGAAATAAATCCCCAATTTTCTTCCAATTTTATTTCATTCCATTTATTTGTAATAAATGAACCCAAAAAGTGGTGTAAAATCTATTTTTTAGTGAAACATTGATAGGAATTGGAGAATATGACACTGTTTCAGCACTGATGACTTTTTCCAGGGAGTTTTCTGATAGGTTCTCTCACAGTCCATTTCAGCACCACAACACCACCACATCATTGATCTATATTGACAATTTACACTAATTTGATATTCCCTTGATCAATAAAAGTATAAATTCAATAATCTAAGATTCAATTATATATTTCTTAACTATTCAAGATGGATTTATACACTTTATTTTTCAAAATTCTACTTTAATTTTTATAGAATTGAAATTCAATGGAGGAACCCTCCAAGAGAGGGATGATCATGTTGTCTTTCTCAAACTACCCCATCTAGAATCATCAAATGGAAGAAATCTGTAAAACTAAGGATTTATTTAACCCCATTTATGACAATGGAGTCAACCCCGATGTTAAGAAGGATGTTTAGTTAATGAATTAGAAAAAAATGATAAATAAAATACTCTAATAGATCAATCACTTCATGTACAACCACATTTCTCAAGAGACTAGTGCATACAAACTCTGGTTGAAATTGGAGAATAAATATAAGTTAATGAATTATTTAAAAAATATTTTATTTATAATCAATTGATGAATCTTTGATTAACAAGGGAGAGATCTATAGTTGATCACACTAGTAAGTTCCAGATCCAGGTGAATCAATTAGTGGTTGAAGGTAAGACTTTGACTAATAAATATTAGGAGAGACACCTACTTTTCAAACTTACAAATAGTTAGGATACACTAATGGTTTCCCTTAGTAACTCAGTACCCAGAGGAAAAGTTACCTTTGAAATGGACAAGGATGCATTATTCAAGTATGATTCTTGAAAGAAGGATTTAGGTTATAATCAGACATAAATTCCCTTCATTGAGAAGAATGGGGGACAACAAGGAGGTGGTCAAAGGATAATAATTAGTGGTTTTACCAAGAGTGGAAGAATCCCAATTTATGGAAATAGACTAACATAAAAATGAGACCAGTATGGAATGGAGGAACACATGAATAAAAACTATTGAAAATTACTATAAGAGAAGGGCCAATGTAGTAATTAGTAAATTATTAGGGGATACATGCATGTGAACATCATTGAAGAATTTGTGGTTTAGTCCAAAGAGGATGAAAAGAAATTCATTCACACATCAGGCTAAGACACATAATGGGTGGTTAATGTTGAAATATCATACCATATCACTTTGCATCATGGTTATTTCATGACATATCAGTTTGGTGATTTTGGAACTATAAATATGGGGAATACCATGTTGGAGGAGATATTTAGAATGGGAGATATAGGGGTCAAAATGAAAACTGGATATAAAATAATCAGGAAGGATTACTAGTTTGTTCTAGTAATATTTATTAACCTTTTTTCAAGGATAACCTTTGATAGGAAAGTATTTGGAAACATATTCAGCAATGGAGCATGGACGATGATGAAAAGATCCACCATCATCACTCGAGGACACATATGTAGTACATTTTAAAAAAACAATTGAAGAAATGTTAATATAGCCTCAATAAGGTGGATGTAGAGGTATCTTCATATCTATAGAATAGAAGAATTGACCACATGAGTGAAAGATAGATATTAAACCTGATGAAGAAGAAGTAAAACCGTGATTTTATGGATACATCAGAAGATATTTTCTACTGCTTCTTGTATGGGAAGAAAAACAAGGTCTTTTTTAGTACTACTCTATTAAAAAGATTTATGTTTTTTTGGATATATTGCACTCTGATGTATATAGACCGACATAGGTGCAATCATTCAGAGGTAAAAAATATTTACTAACCTTTATGAATGATTTATCTAGAAATGTGTGGGTGTTATTCTTGTGAAAGTAATACTAGGTGTTGCACTACATCATGATATTCTATTCCATGGTGAATTTTTAAACTGGAAGGAAGATGAAGTGTCTTTATTCAAAAAATTGATTAGAGTACACATCGATTGAATTTGATTCCAATAACATGAGTTAGGGAGTTTTACATTAGAGTAAAGTTCTTTATACCCCATAACATAATGGATTAAGTAAGGATTGAACATAACCATCATTAAGAATGATAGAATCATGGGGATTTTAGCAAAGACACCTAATCCATTCAGAGGAGAAGCTATTTGAATTACAAGCTAACCTATTAATATATCACCATCTATCCTAATAAATATTAAGATTCTATAGAATAGATGGTATAAAAAACAACCCTATTACTCTCATTTATGCATTTTTGGATGTTTGGTTTTTTTACATGTATAAAAAGTTCTCAAATAGAAGCTAGAAAAGAGATATACTTTACACATCTTCATCAGATATGGATATGAGGAGTTTAGATAAATATTATGAGACCAAATGGAAAATAACATGATCAAAGAATATCTCTCTTATTCCATAAAAATAAGACAACAAAGGATATTAAAAACCCACAATGTATCAAATGGTAAGGATTAGAGAATCAATTATAGATCCAAAACTGATATCAGTACCACCTACCACTGAAGAGGTGGAGGTGAAAGAAGAATCATCATAAGTAGATCATGAGATAGTTGAGAAGTATATTGAGTATGGGGAATCAGTAATCCTTAATAAAATTTATATAATCATTATAGAAGATAGGTGATGGTGTTTCTCATAAACACAACAATTCATATGTTTAAATATCAATATGTGGAAGGATTCCACCATCAAAATATATGGAGTTTGAGTAATTATTGATGACTAATTAAGGGTAACCCTAAGGATATAAATTTTAAATACCTCATATAGGAAAACTCAAATTGATGTTTATAATGGAGGATGAGATTGATTCACTGATGAAGAACCAAATATATGATTCAATGGTACTACCCAAAATTAATAAGAAAATAAAAAAAATAGATTTTCAAGATCAAGAAGCATGGAATAGAAAAATAGGTCAAGAATAAAGTTTAGATTTTTCTCAAAGGATTACTTTAGAATAAAGGAGTTGAATTTTATGTGATCATTTCATGCATGTTGAAGAAGGCTTCAAATTAATTTTCAAATTAGTGTCAAACATGGACTTGAATATTTAGTAGATGGACGTGAAGAAAACTTTTCTTTATGAATAAATCATTGAGGAGATATATATAAATAATAATTAATGTTTCAAGGATTATAAACAAGAAAACTCTTGTATAAATTTTATAAGAGCATGTATGGACTAATACAAGCTGCCATACAGTAGTACCTGAAGTTTTACTCATTAATAGTGAGTAATGGATACAAGCAACAAATGATAGACCAATGTTCTTACTTCCTAAGATGTAAAAATGGAAACATAATTTATCTTATAATTTATGTTGATGAAATTTTGAACATAGGAAAGGATACAAAAAATCATTCAATTGAAGAAGCATTTATCCAGGTCTTTTGATATAAAAGGTTTGGGAGAGGCTTAACATATTTTAGGGATGTAGGTCACTCATGATATAAAGAGGATGGTTTTATAGATATATCAAGAGAAGTATTTAAATAATTTTATGAAACATTTTTACATTGTTAGATCCAAACTGAAGAACAATCCTCTTCCTGGTCGTACAAATTTCAAAATGAGTTCATATCATCCATCCATGGAAGAATTTGAGGAAATAGAGAAAATACCATACTACACAATAGTTTTAAGTTTGATGTATTCTATGATGTGTACAAGGTTATACATTGTTCATACAATGGAGGTTATGTGATGATTTCTATTAACTTTTAGGAATGGGTATTGGTATGGAGTCAAATGGATTATGCGGTATCTTAATGGTCCATAAAAACTATCTTTGGGTTGATGAAGAGTTTATCCACTCATAGAGGGATATACATATTCATATTTAACTGGATATCATGATAGTATGTTGTCTATATAATGATACAGGTATACTTTTATAGAAGTATTTGTGTCATGAGAGTCAACGTTGCATAAGTTTCTTGTTTTATCCACATCCAAATAAAATTGTATTATTGTTTCATATGCTAGTAATGATATGTTGTGGTTAAATAATTTTCATAAGGATCTTGGAATCAAATAGAAGGAGTTTAAGGTTCATTGAGATTATTAAAGTACTATGGAATTGAGAAAGAACTGCATATATCATACTCAAATGAATCACATCGACATTCTCTATCATTGGACATGTGAGGTGATGAATCAATAACTACTATGAATAGGGACAATCCATATGAAATAGAACTTTATGGATAAGTTATAAAGGTCGTATCTTTATAGAAGTTATAATTTTATAAATTATCTAGTGGATTTAATATAGAGGGGGAAATTGATGGAATTTCTATCTTTTGGTGCATGCATCAATCATGATTTATTTATTGAATGAGATTAATGAATAAAATATTAAATGGGAATACATGTAATTAATATGGAAAATGTGTTTTACATTAAATAAAGTATATCTAGCATGGATATATAAGGATTAATTAAGGAGCTTATTATATCATCCAATTCAAGGTCAAAGAGATCATTTTTATTGTGAGATACTTGACAGCTCTTAGAGACAGAGGGGGAAAGGAAGTAGAGGGAGTGGATGATTATTTCATTTTTACCATTTTATCAGAAATAAAGACCCATTTTTTATATAATTTTATTTTATCTCCTTTAGTTTTGATTAGAAAATAACAAAATATTTCTCCTTTAATGTAAATTTTGTAGTGTTACCTGGATGATAAATTGTAACATTATCTATGATAAAAATTAGCACTAATAAAGCCGCTTTTATCATAGATAACATTGGCACTAATTAAATGAAACTTTATTAGGGGTACTTATAAAACCAAGAAATTCTTTTTCCAACTATTACAGAATGATAGAAACTATATCCTCAGTAGTCTGTAGTAGTCGATAAAAATTTTAAATTGTAAAAAATATATTAAATTAAACAAAAAACAATTTAAATTTACATTGGTACATCACTTAAAAAATATCACATTAAAGAATTTCAGGAAAACACAACTATAAAAAAAATTACAACCAATATAAAAAACTGTCATAATAGGCTTTCCCTAATGATCTACCAAGCCATGTAAAAAAATAAGAATGTTACCGTAATGAAAATAATATATATTATAGTAATAGTATATAAAAAATTACATTTGAAATGTTATATAATACATTATAAATTTCCATTTGAATAATATATGTTCTATTCCTGCAAGTCTCAAATGAAAAATCAGTTTCTGTTCTAATGTTTCATGACCACCGTTGAAAATTTTCTTAATTTAGAGTATGCGATGTGCCGTTTGAACTAAAAATTAACTTTTAAATTAAAACATGCACTTTCATTCATACCAGCCACACTGTGTGTAATATTGAAATATAGTTAATTCTTGTACAAAAAAATTTAATCATATATCATTGTTCTAAAATATCAACAGAATCATGGAATATTTTACCAGTTTTTACTATTTGACACACATTGTGAACTAAAATTTTACTTTTATACTGAACATATACACTTTGAGTCATACCAATCACACTACATATTAAATTGACATGCAATTAATTACTACACATCATAAATAAATCATGGATTATTATAATAAATTATTAAGACAACTGAAGTTTGTTTTCGCATTTTTAATTATATGATGCACACTTTCACTTAAAACACCAGTTTTAAATTAATATCATGCACTTTAAGTTAATCCAACCAAAATTTATGTTAGATTGACACACATTTGAACTAAAATATCACTTTGAAATGAAAATAATCAATTTTAGTTAATTTTTCATGCCGTGTATCAGATTGATGTGTGGTTAATTACTACATGTCATAGATGAATCATGGATCATTATCATAACGTATCAATAAAATTATAATGTTTTTTTATTATTTTTGAGTTTGTTATATGAATATTGAACTAAAATGACACATTTAAACTAAAAACATGCACATTCAATCAATACAGACACACTGTGTGTTAGATTGATTTGAGGTCAATCCATACGCATCATAAATGAATCATGTATCATTTTATTCAAGTATCAATATAATAAGAGTAGGTTTTTTTTTATTTTTTTCAAGTGTAACACTCATTTTGAACTGAAATGTCACCTTTTATTGAAAACATGCACATTCGGTTATACCGACCACACCATGTGTTAGATTGGTGTACAGTTAATTTATATATGCTAGAAATGAATCGTGAATTTTTATATGAAATTGTCCTAGTAATATGATTATTATTAATAGGTTTTGAGCATAAAACACATTTATGGAAAAAAAATTCACATCCAAACTAAAAACATGCACTTTCATTCAATCTGGTCACATTATATGTCACATTGATGTGAGGTAAATTATTACACTTCAAAAATCAGCTGTTAATCTTTATGAAAATGTATCGTAGTAATAATATTTTTTTTTGAATATGTGACACAAAAATTGAACTAAACTATCACATTAAAATGATAAAATACACATTAAGTCATACCGATGACACTATGTGTCATATTGATGTTTAATTACATCATATATGTCACAAATTGAATTATAGTTTAATTTTTTAAAGTATCAAGAAAATACTATAGTTTTTTCATTTATTTGAGCACGTGATGTATGTTCTGGCCAAAAATGTAACCTCTAAAATGAAAACACACACTTTTATTCATTTTTCTCACACTGTGTGCCAGATTGACCTGAGGTTAATTCCAATATATCCAAAATGAATTACAATTTATTTTATTATTTTATCATGATAATATCAGTTTTTTTCTTAGTTTCGAGTGTGTGAAGTGTGTTTGTAACTTAAATTTTACTTTTCAATGAAAACATGAACTATCATTCAATCCAGCAACATCACGTGTTGATATTGATTTCTGGTTAATTCTAACGCATTGAAAATAAATCGATGGTATTTTTCCTAAAATATCAAGAAAATATGAGATTGTTTTCATGGTTTTGACCATATGATGACTGTTATGACCTAAAATGTTACTTTAATACTGAAACAAATAATTTGGGTTATATTAGTAACACCATTTATTAGATTGAATTTATACACATTAAAAAAAATCAATGGCCTATGTCAGAGAGCATGAAGATAATCAAAATAAATTTTCTTTGTTTTGAGTTTGTGATGCAAATTTTGGCTTAAAATATCACTTTTAAACAGAAAATGCACAATTTTAGTCGATCTAGCCACATCGTGTCTCACATTGGCATGTAGTTAACTCCTAAAAGTATGAAATAAATCATGAATATTTTTTCTAAAAAATAAATATAATCCATGCGTTTTTTCATGGTTTTTAGTTTGTGAATTTTGATTTAAACTAAAATGTCACTTTTAAACTAAAAAAATACAAATTCTGTCATCCATAACACATAGTGTATCATAATTATATGAGGTTAATTATGACACATTAAAAATGGTTAATAAAGATTTATTTAAAAATATCAAGAAAATATGAGCATGTTTCAAGGTTTTGGGTGTGTGATTGATGTTTTGAACTAAAATTTTATATTGTAATGAAAAATGATCTTCTAATAATACCGACCACACAATGTGTCATATTTACATGAGTATAATTAATACACGTTAGAAATGATTTATAATTATTTTTCATAAATCGTAAATAAAATAAATGTTTTTTACTTGGTTTTGAGTATATGATGCATTTTTTGAATAAAAATTTCCCTTTTAAAAGAAAACATGCACTTTTAGTCAATCCGGACACACCATGTGTTAGATTGAAACATGGTTAACTCATAAAAATCAAAAATAAATCCAAGACTATTTTCCTGATGTATGGTGATAATATTAGTGAATTTTATCAGTTTCGAGTATATGATGTGTATTCTGAACTAAAATGTGACTTTTAAATTTAAACATGCACTTTAAATTGTATAATACTTTGCTGGGAAGTGGAAGAGGCTAATTTCAGTCCTTCTTTCAGAAATATATATTACACCACAAGAATCACAACTATAAAACCTGATTCTATTGAATTTTCTAATTACATCAGCTCCTGAAACTAGGATGTCCAGGAACCTTATACACCCTACCAAGACATCTTACCATATAGTTCTAGTCCTCTTATGGTTCTCCTTCCATGTAATTAACAAGAACACAATATCCACACAAACATTCATGTAAAACCAAAACCACTATGCATAATAGAGATTAATGTGGTTTAGAAATTTTTTCTAACATCTATGGGAGAATGAAAAATCTTCTTATCATTCAAGGAGAGGTTCAAAATATAATAAAACTCACACATTTTTTCACCCCACATAAACTATCTGATGAAATCTCATCAACATCTACACCTTTTTCTACTACCAATACACTCCTTCTAGTTATCCTCGATTTGGATCCTTAGTGATCGCCATGGGATCTAGTTCCTCAGGTACCTTTGTGTGCCTAGGTTGGATTCCTTGTAGGGGAACCACCGCATTATTTTTCATAAATCATCAAAACTATCATTTCATACTCATCATCAGTGGTTAAATTACTTACTTATAGGGGTCCCTAACCGATATCCCAACCAACATCACCATCCAAAACATATGACATTTTATCTGTTGACATGAGACAATTTTGAAAGCCTATAGAAATCACCGACTCAATCCCCAAAATCTAGTGAATAGGGAATGTCACCTTTAGATATGCTCACTAATGATTATCTATAGCATCTCTTTCTAATGAAATGTAAGGATTACTTCCAATACATCTTCTCCAGTGTGTTCTTATTAGATAGACTTCCACACAATGCTTCACTGAAAAACCCATAAAATATTTTGTACATAATTTTGAAGTTATTCAATATAGTTTCCACACTACATTACTAAAAACTAAAAACCATTACCTATGTTATCCTTAAAAATATTCCCTTTTTGGCAATTAGATTCCACTATGCATCATCCACTAAACTACTCCCTCCTATCCTTAATGTACTAATACTGAAATCTAGGTTCCTTATGAAATTTACTCTAGAAGATACTACATTCCATAATAATGGAATCCTTTCAATAAAATCCCATTCACCCATTATAGATCCACTAATCTTCATACATTCATCTTATTTTGATGAAGGTCCTACCACTAGCCTGATTTTGGAAATGACATGGTGTTGGTGAAATGTCTCCATCTGAATTCTCACTTGTTACTTCCATATTCTGTACTTCTGGAGCTTCTAGACTTGACCAAAAAACACTTTTGACACTAACTCCAACAAATTCCTCCATGATAATTGTTTTCATATGTAGAGTCCAACAATATCTTACATGAATATTATTCTCATGTTCCCACCAATGTCTCATTGACTCAACTTATTTTCATTCTTATTTTGTTATAACATCTGCCTGATTATCCACTCAATGCTCACTTCTGATCATCTAAGTACACATCATCCTGCAACCTTGAGATCCAAGATCTATTATATCACTACAACTATGAAAATCATCTAAATTACTCAGAATTATTCCAATTAAAACAGGAAACCAAGTTGGAATCTGCTAACGTTTTTTAATCTTCTGGTCAACATGTATCACTATTCAATGAGTCTATGGATTGAATTTATCTAATGTATGCGTCCAAAACTCTGATTACATGAGATTCTATAACCTACGAGTTTATTGATTCAATGAGATTTAGTGAAATAATTGTAATAACCACCATCTAGAACTCCAAATTATGAAAATTATGATGTCATCAACATTATGAACTCCCATTAAAACTTCTTTTAGTTAAACAGAGGAATTCTATGGTCCTATGTATCTACTTCTCTAGCCTTGTCCTAATCCTTTCAAGGATCCCACCTCTATTCTGGTGGTCCTTATATTGTTACGATGATATTCCATTTACCATTTCAATAGATATATAATCTACAAAATTCTTCATTGCTAATTTTCAAAGAAACACACGCCCTGTACTTGGGGTTATTATTTATAAGGTTTTAACATGTTTTTGGTTAACTCATTTTTAAGACTTTCCATTTGACAGTAACATCTATCAAACTTATTTTCTTCTATGAACTATATATTATCATATTATGGACCAAATTATAGTCCACTTTCATCATGTATATTCTAATTTATGTTACATTTTAATGGAATGACTTTACATGAAATAAACCATTAGAACAATAATCTTCAGTCATGACCACTAAAGATTTAACTCTATGATTTTATGTTCTAGAAATTCTTTTCATGAATTAGAATCATCATCATTAATTATCTCAGACACCAATGAACTCATGAAAAATCATGCCATAGATTCCTTCTTATGGTCATCTGAATTTTGGCATACTAATACTCTTTGTAGACATCAACTTTTAATGTTTGAATCCTATCCACAATTGACCATAACCATGATGCCCCCTTACATAACATTAATATCATGTCTTACCAAAATCCCCCTACTTCCATTGATCATGTTCTACTGAACACGGGAACCATCTTGTGCCACACCTTCTTTCGATATGGGATCAATTATATAAATTGAAACATTTCAATCAACATTTATAGATATTGGATATGGAAAAAATATAGGATTTGATCCTTTTAAAACCCGATCATTGAAACATCATTTTTCTTAATGAAATATCTCATTCTATTTTCGGAATCATGTAGAATAGGGGGAACCCACCAAAACCAATAAACATGAACTTATTAAAGACAAATTTATCAAACTTCTCCTTATAAGAATATAAATTAAAATTCCATTACTTCAAAATCAGGAACAATCCTCATTATTTTCAGGGCCTCCAGTTTTCTTCATACTTTCGACTAAATCACCATTAATCAATACTAAAAAACCTCAAGTAGTTTCAACACCAACATTATCCAATATCTACAGCCTCCACCATATGAACATCACGATCATGCCTAGCCCTTTACAACATCTCATTATGGAAAAAATATTCCACTATATCTAAAAAACATGAAGTACCACTCGAAATATTTAAAAAACATTAATTGTCTCAAATACAAGCTCAAAATTCCACCCAATAAACATAAAACAATTTATAACCACTAAATCTATGAATAATTTTGATATCTTGAAAAAATGGTTCTATTTCCACCACTTTCAGTTGAGCATCTTTTGAAAAATTGAAAAAACCACCTAACCTGAGGAGCCAAAAATTCTTTCATCTAATCTTGAATAGATACCTCAAAAATGTAACACACCTCAAGACTTCATCTAATTTTTGTTGATATTCATAGACCGTCTAGTACCATATAATATTTATAGTGACTCCCCAATAATAATTTTATAAATTGATCAGAAAAAAATTCAGTACCTCGACCTACCACTGAAGACTATAACCATCCCCTTGATACCAGTTATTTGAAATTAGAAGGGCCTACATTAGATCCTTACATCAGAATCATCCATGACAACACTGGAAGCACAACTATGGAATTTTCTTTTAGATATTTCCCTAATGACAACGACATCCGAATCTAGGTTGTCCTTGAACCTAATCACCTATACCAAGTCATATCATAACTTGGTTGTGATACTCCTCTAGTTCTCTTTCTAACCAATGAACAAGAACATGATATCCACACAAAAATGTAGTTTCAAACATAAAAACAATTCACTACATAGATTAACATGGTTAAAAAATTGGACCTAAATCCATTAGAGAATAGTAAAACCTCTATGAACTCGATGATAAGTTTAGGTTACAAGTGAAATCACACCATAAGATCACCCAAAAAAACTACTAGAAGAAATCTCACAAAAATCTACCCTCATTTTTCTTCCTATTATCTCCTTATGTCCATCATCCTTTTAAATCCATGTGCTTCCTATTGGTATTGGGCACCTAAAAAACCTATGTTTTTACTGATTGTCTTCTGTTAAGGGGATCACCTCATCATTTTTCATGCCCCTTTAGTGCTAACTAGTCATACTCAAAACAGGTTGTCCAATGGAAATATTATATAGGACCCCATCCAATCTCTCAATCAGTACTGACATCCAAAATGTGTGGGTTTCTATCCATTGACATGAGTTACTTTTGATTTCCTATAGTAATCAATGACTCAACTTAAAACATCAAATTATCAATTCCCATCACCTTCCTATATACTCACTGATGATTATCCCAGACATTTACTTTCAAAAAACTACAAGGAGTGGTTATAGTGATTTATCATTAGTGTCTTATTGTTAGAGTGAATTCCCCAAAAAAACACCAAACAAACATTTAGAAATTTCATTTAAAATTTCAAAGATACCTCTTCTGATTACCACACTGTATTCCCATAGAACATGATTAACAAAATTTGATATTATTTAATGATCCCCCTTTTGGTACTCAGTTTCCACTACACACCATCCACAAGAATTCTCCCACCTAGCCTCAACCCACTAATCCTAATATCAAGGATCCGTATAAAAGTTCCTACATAAGATAATTCATTCGATCAGGCTGACATCTTTATGATTAATTCTCATTCACCCAGAATGCATCCACTAAACTCCATCCATTATGCTTCTTCTAATGAAGTTCATTCTACTGGACTAATTATAAACAAGCTATGGTGCTGGTGCAATGCATCTATATATATTCCCTATTGTTAATTTTGGACTTTATGATTATGGGGCTTCCACACTTGACCTAGAAATAATTTCTCACATCAAACCAAATTGACATATATTTTTTCATATAGAAATTTGGTGAATTACAACACTACAGAAATTCATCATAGACCATTTTCATAATGAATCAATAAAATATGAGCATGTTTTCTTAGTATTGAGTATGTGACGTCTGTTTTTTGGATTAAAATGTTACCTTTAATCTTAAAATACACACTTTTAGTCAACTAGCCACACCATGTGTCATTTTGATTTAAGATTGACTGTTATAGATCATAAATAATTCCTCTATTGTTTTACAAAAGTATAAATTTAATCATACCATGTTTTATTGATTATAATTCTATGACACACATTGTGAACTATAATGTTACTTTTTTACTGAAAAAATACACTGATTCGTACCAGCCATTCCATGCTTCAAATTGAAATTAGGTTAATTATTATACATCAATAAAGGAATTATCAATATTTATACTAATGTGTCAATGATTAATGAGTGTGTTTTATCAGTTTTTTGAGTGTGATGTACATTTCAAACTAAAATCACCCTTCTAAATGAAAACAAAAACTTTGAGCCATATCAACCACATAGTCAGTCACATTGACATACAATTGATTCTTATACATCAAAAATGAATCACATGTAATTTTAATAAAATAAAAAAGATAATATGAGCATGTTTTTTCAGTTTTGTGTAGGTAGTGTGTATTATGAACTAAAGTGTTACTTTTAGGGGAATCAATAGAATCAAATAGCTTGGGACAATTATTAAGGGAGTAAGCAGATGTAAATAAAATTATTTCAAAGGGAGTATGGAAAAATATGTATAAGTGATAGTTTTTTGCTTAAATCCCATACTTTAGTAAATTTTGTAACTTTATTTTCTATTGATACAATATTCTATATATTAAATATCTATTAACTGGAAGGAGTGTAAGTATATAGAGAAATAATAGTTCATATTTCACCATTATCTAGTGCTATATTTGTCCTTATCCCCATGTAAATAGTGTATAATGATTCTTTAATTCTATATTTTGTTTTTCAATGTCCATTTAGTATTGTTCCAATGTTACTATCACATACATTTGTTTTCTTCATGCATGACATCAAGAAAATGTTTGAAATACAAGAATTTAAAATATTTTAATTTAAAAAAAGTAGTCATTTTTTTCAACCTATTATTATAAGGGTTTTCAAAAAAGGTTTGCCAAAATATGGTGACCATATTTTTTAATTTCAAAAATATTTAATCATTTGATAATTGAGATGGAGTTGTACCTTGTTTTGAATTCCCATTGAATGATCTCATCAAATATAAGTATTTTTGTCTACATGGTAAAAATTTATGAAGTTCAAGAAACCCAATTTTGAAGGATTTTTTTAACCAAAATATACATGTAACTTCTTCACAAATGTATCACTCTATAACTCCCTTAACACTATATACCGACAAAAATTGTATGTTGGAAATCCATTTATCGTCTATAAACAACATGGGTCACAACATGAAATATTCATTTTAAATAGCATCATATAGAAAAACACCTGAATCTCCAATCAATTTCATATCTTTGATCAATGGATCCAAATAAACATAAATATCATTACAAGGTTATTTGGGTCCAGCTATTAGAAGAGAAAACATAATATATTAGTGATTTATGTATAACCATAGTGGAAAGTAATAATTTACCAATATAAGTAACCATGAACTATGAGTGATACTTGGTATGACAAAAGGATCCACTACTTCTATAGATAGTGAAATACAATATTTTCTTGACTTGTTTTTAAATTTTAGATACTCATGATCAATTTTATTATACTAAGGAGAGTTTGATGGGTGAAGCAGTTTACCATCTTTGATTATTCTATCTACATGTCATATCAATTGTCTTGAAGTCTCCTCACATCCATATATTCATGTAAACCTTTTAATGATTGGAATGTACCATAAAACATTTTTAAGGACTCTATTCATTTTATTTTATGGAGAGACACCATACTTGGGGAATTTTTTATATGATTCATGGTCCATGAAAAATACTCTATAGTCATTTTCATAGACATGTAATTTCATAGTGATCACACCCATAGAACATAACATTCATTTAGTGTCATATATTCAAAAACGGACTCTCATTAACTTCAAATAAAAATTCAACTAAATGATAAAATTGTTCTATAAATTAGGGTTTTCTCCATCCATTTCCAACTATTAAATTTTATAACTTTAGTACAATTGAAAATGTAAAATATTTAGTTTAAGAAGTAAGTAAGGATGTCTTGGAAAATCTCTTTAACATTTCAAATTACTTTGTAAAATTAAGAAATCCATCTTCAACTCTCATTTTCATTTCCTCTATATGATCTCCATTATCATATATAGTTGTAGTCATATCAGACGATTCATAAAATGTAGTGTTACCCCAGTCAATAACTAGGTTTTTTCTTTCTTATGTTAAGCAAAAAATTTATAACTTTGATCTATTCTATTAATGATAATGTGTTCTTACAAATCCTCTAGAAAAATCCTTCTCGAATAACTATAATATAAACATTGAAAAATGATTTTTGAAGGGTAATTTCACCATCTATTGAAAACATGATGAATTATTTACCCCATACTCATACATTTTTTGAAAAAAAAATCACATACATTCATTCATCGAATTTGGTTAAAAAATTATTCATATTTAACATTAAATAAATACACAGAAGGCTTGATCTTAGTATCATAAGATTATATTATTTGTACACACACAACCACCCACAATGTTAAGATATTCGATATAAATTGTTATTTCATTAGAAACAAGTTAAAAAAAATTAAAATGAAGATTTATATGAATAAAAAGTATATTAAAAATTATTTTTTCCCTAATAAGTCGCAATTATACTTCATTATAGGTAGTATTATCACTTTTTTAAGAAACCACTATGTTATATACTATCAAACATGCTTCCTAGATATGATTCCTTTCATTAAAACAAATGATTTAATTCATAAAAATTAATTAAAGGAGTTTAGAATGAAAATAGTGTTTTTAATGCAACTGAAGATTATTTAAAACTATTTTTAAATCCAAGATTGATTTCCAAATAATTGGAAAAATACCAACCTCCTTTGGTTTTCACAATTTTAGAAGGGTTTTCAAAATAATTGAATAAACATATTTTCATGACCTGCCTTCAAAAAGATGATGGAAGGGACAGCGTGTTTCCATACCCTTCCTTCCTCAAGTTGAAGGAGAGATAATGACCCCTGAAACCCGCCTTTAATTGGTCCCAGAGTGGTGAATAGCACCAAGGGTATATAATCACACACAAAATGGAAGGCATTACCCTTTTTATTTAGTAGAATTGGGTGACAAGATGGTACATCCATAATCAACACCGAAAATGGAAGTAAAAGTAAGGAAAAAACAAACCATCCCCATATGAAGTTTCCAAAAAGTAGATTCTTCAAAAGTACAAGAAAACCCCATAGGAAAGTACCAGAAAAAGAAAAAAATAGCAACAACAATTGTCCTAACGTCCGAGCTAGTATGACCCTGCACGATCCCCGATGTCCTCCTTTAAACATAAAAGCAGTTTATATACATAGGGTGAGTATATAGTTATACTCAGTAGGGAAAACCAAATGATCATGGGCACAAGTGGGGAGACATTCTAATCCCCCATGAGAAAAGGAGATAACCAGAGCACCTTTCAAGGAAACTATCCACCCAAACCTTACCAAGGAACACTACCCAAATAACGCAAGTCAATTAAAGTAAAAGTAATAGCACATCTATGTTTGGGTACCCTGTGCCACTTTCCCACTGGTTATTGAGGAAATACTATGCGTCAAACCTCTCCCACCATCCTCATCGCAGTACCTCTACCATCCCCCCACCCACACACACCCGAGATACCACAATCACACATCCCGCCCGCAAACACCTCGGCTATCACTAACATGCTTCCCACTCACACCTAGTTCCAAAAAACTACTACCACACTCGAAAACACCTGGGCCTCATCCCGAAGATACTTGGGAAACAACCAGTCCGCACACACCTAGGTCCGAGCAACTACTTCCATGCCCGAAGACACCTAGGCCTCAACACGAAGATACATGGGAAACAACTTTCCCGCACACACCTGGGCCAACCACCACCATGTAACATGCCCAAATAATCTAGGCCTATAATGGACCTCATCCTGTTACAGCCTGCCCGAATGATCTTGGGCTACTCGGGAAAGGGAGCAGAAAATGAGCAAATAACAAGCCACTAATAGGAGTGTTGGAAAAAACACCCTCCCCCATGAAATGTGGGTGTTCGACACGAAGTTCTTAACATGGGTGGGGCATGAAAAAGAAACATAAGAACTACAATTATATATATATAGGTAACAAGAACTCATCCTATCCTTGGGTTTCCAAAACCAACCCATACACAAACACCCTCATTACTATCCATTCATAAGAAGCATAAAAACCACAAACCTGTCACAACCCATTCCCCGAAAACAATTCCCCATCGAACCATTCATGTTTTCATATTCATGTAATTGCATTTATGTACATTCTACACTACTGGTCAACTAACTGGCATGACCAAAAGCCAAGGAAAGGAAAATATCCAAACAAAAAATTAAGCATTTACATACGGTTCTCCTGTATAGTCGTAACAACAAAAGAGATCTGTCAAATCCCTCAAAGTATTGGAACCAAACCAAGCGCCACCATATATCCTTACATGGAATTAGATAAAAATTACAACAATTTCACCAAAACAGAGGATCCCATTCCCATCCATGTCTTTTCCCAAGCATTAACTATCAACATCACCAGAACAGAGCAAGGGAATTTTCAAATTTGAATATTCCATTCATTCAGTTCCATCTTTCTATTTGGTTAATCAGGGTGATCACACAAGGATTATTATTCACTGGGTATCCATATAATAAACTGAGTTTACCTGATTAACTAGTTTCCATGTTACACCAATTCAATAACATAAATATCCAGAAAAATAAAGGTTCATTAGTGCACAAGAAAAGACCACCAACAACCATGATTTTCAGTGGGCATAAGCCTGTACAATTCACAACACATAATCAAGGATAAGGTTTAAAATAGAAAAATCGATCATGCCCCCTTCATTCTTTAAAATTCTATTTATCATCTTCATTAAAGTTTGGTTTCATCTGTCCCCACAGAAACAATAGCATACCCACCCCGCATGATACAAAATAAAGAGAAATGAAGTAAAATACCAACTTGAATGATCAATGATAGCTGTTTTTCTCATGGAGCCGAAAACTGGGGATGCACGACCTGTAGGGGAGGAACTCGTAAGACTCTATGAATGAGCAAGAAAGACCCCAGCACAGGCACACCACTAGCCTTGGGAAGGGGGACTCCAAACACACCAAGGAGAAGAAGGAAAAGAGGCCAGCCGGGAAGTAAGAATTCACGTGCGATAAAAAGGTGAGATCCTGGTGTTACAGGATATGAGGATCTTGAGCGGCTTTAAATGTATATCATGGTTTCACCTCGTGGTTAGACGGATACACCTACTGGAATTAATTGTTTATTTAATAATTCTCATCAGAGGGGTGTCCAAAACAGTTGTGCATTAAAGGATTTCATTTAAGTGAGGAAAAAGGGTCCATTAAGGTTCTCCCTATTCCTAGGGTATTTAAAGAATTTTTTATGGTGCTAAAAATAGAATTAAACCACATTAAAAATGTTAAAAGAATTAAAAGTAACGTTATGGGAAAAATTGAGGAAGTAAAATCCTGACACCCCTCTGTGGCCGATTGGTGAGAGTGATAGTTGAAACCAATCGGAGGAGATGATCGGGTGAAGCTGATCCCATGAAGCTGATTGGGAGAAGGTGATCCTATGATGCTGATTTTGTGAAGATGATCCTAGGAAGTTGATCCTGTGAAGCTGATCAGTGAAAAAAATTTGGTGAAACCGGTCTATGAAACAACTTTTGTGAAACTGATCTGTGAATCCGATTTGGTGAAAACTATCTGTGAAACTGATTTGGTGAAATGGATCTGTGAAACCGATTTCATGAAACCGATCTGTGAAACTGATTTGATGAAACCATTCTGTGAAACCAATTTGATGAAACCGATATTTGAAACTGATTTAGTTTAACCGATCTGTGAATCCAATTTGGTGAAACCGATCTGTGGAACGAATTTGGTGAAACTGATCTATGAAACCGATTTGGTGAAAGAGATCTGTGAAACCGATTTGGTGAAACCGATCTGGGAAACTGATTTGGTAAAACGGATATGTGAAACCAATTTTGTGAAACTGATCTGTGAAACCGATTTGGTGAAACCGATCAGTGAAATGGGTTTGGTGAAACCGATCTGTGAAACAGAATTGGTGAAACCGATCTGTGAAACCGATTTGGTGAAACCGTTATGTGAAACCGATTTGGTGAAACCAATCTGTGAAACCGATTTGGTGAAACCGATCTGTGAAAACTATTTGCTGAAACTGATATGTGAAATCGATCTGGTGAAACCAATATGTGAAACCGATCTGGTGAAACCGACTTGTGAAACCGATCTGGTGAAACCGATCTTTGAAACTGATTTGGTGAAACCGATCTTTGAAACCGATTTGGTGAAACTGATCTTTGAAACCCATTTGGTGAAACTGATCTGTGAAACCGATTTGGTGAAACAGATTTTTGAAACTGATCTGTGAAGCTAATCAGTGAAGCTGATCAATGGAGTTGATCTATGGAGCTGATCAGTGAAGCTGATCAATGGAGCTGATCAGTGTAGCTGATCAGTGGAGCTGATCCTTGGAGCTGATCCGTGCAGCTGATGGGTGGGACTAATTGATGAATCCAGGACACCCAAACACTTAGAATTTTGGAAAAGAAATTGACCAGGATGGTCTGAGCCATTACATTAGATACCTCTCAAAAATTATTCTCGCCCTCGAGAATACAAGAGTAACCCAAACAACCCCTCCAGAAGATACCTATCGGGGACAAAACACCCCAAACACCCATATGAATCCCAAGGATCGCATTGTCCCGACACACTGATCGGGGAGTTAATTCCTCCATGTAAAAATACAATCCGCTTTGGGCGGCATTGAATCGCCCACACAGGTTTACTCACATCCACCTTAATGTGTCTTGATTAGGGATCAGGTCTTCCCTTACCCACATATCATGACTTCTCATAACCATTCACAGGGTATGGAAAGAAAACATCTCATAAAACCACAAGGTTAGCATTACAACAAATTAGGTCACAAAAATAAGAACATCAAGGAAGGATCAGAACAACAACTCAAAACAGCTTTGGGTATTGGCCACACATCTGAGATTCTTGCTCCCATGTACTCTCCTCGAGGCTACCGTGCCTCCACAACAGACGAAACAAAGGGTTGGTTCATCCATGAAGCACTTTCTCCTTTTGATCCTCGATACTCACTGGTTTCTCCACCAATGTAGCATCATCCCCTATATCCAATTCTCCCCAGTTAATGACATGGGTATCATCGTGTAGATATCGATGAAGATGGGAGACCTGGAAAGCATCGTGGATCCTTTCCAACTGAGGTGGAAATGCCAGCTAATATGCAACCTCACTGACTCGCCCCAACACTTCAAAGGGACCGATGAACCTAGGAGAGAGCTTTCTCCCCTTTAAGAACCTTCGCTGCCCACGTCGAGGGGAAATATATAAGAACACTTGGTCCCCAACCTCGAACTCCAATGGCCTCCTCATACGATATACATACGACTTCTACCAGTCTTGGGATGCCTTTATCCTCTCACGCACAAGCTGAACCTTCTCTATTATTCTCTGCACCACCTCTGGGCGAAGAACACCTGGCTCCCCAACCTCGGTCCATCACACAGGCGAACGACACGACCTTCCATAAAAGGCTTCAAATGTTACCATGCCAATAGAAGAGTGATATATGTTATTGTAGGAAAACTCTAATAAGGAACAATGTTGTTCCCATGATCCCAAAAAGTCCGAAACACATGCTCGTAGCATATCCTCCATTGTCTAGATGGCTCACTATATCTTCCCATCTGTTTGAGGGTGGAAAGAAGTGCTAAGATGTAGTTGGGTTCCAAAATCATGCTTCAATCCCTTCCATACTCGTGACATAAACCATGCATCCCTATCCGAGACAATGTACCTAGAAACTCCATGCAACCAAACCACCTCATCCACTTATCTCAGTGCTAAGGCATCCACTGCACTCGACTCCTTGATTTCCAGAATGTGAGTTGATTTTGTCAGTCGGTCTATCACTACCCAGATAGAATCGCAGCCTCTTTGAAACATAGGTAGTCATGTGATGAGATCCATCGATATTTCATCCCACAACCACTCGGGTACATCAAAAGGTTGCAAAAAACATCCTGGGACACAGTGTTCAGCCTTAACATGCTGACACACCAAGCACCGTGCCACAAACTTTGCCACTGCCCATTTCATCCCAGGCCAACAAAACTATTCCCTCGGGCCTCGGTGCATCTTTGAAACTCTAGGGTGTACCTCTTCGAGTGAGTTATGGAACTCACGGAGAACTCCCTCATGCATCATCTCTGGGACAAACAACTTCCCTCGGAAAAGCATCTGATTCAGACTATCCTCCGACTACCCTTCCGGAGCGTTGCCTTGGTTAACCCGACCGCGCATCACTTCACTCCGTATGTCTCCCCACCGAGACTTCTCCACCTACCACAGTAGAGAGGACTGCACTTTCATCTGAAACAAACAAACTCTACACCCATTCACCCTTACATCCAGGTGTAGGGAAGCTAACTCCTCCATTGCCTTCCAAGAATCCCATAATTCATGAAAATATTACCTCTGTGAATTCCTTCTCAACGCATCGGCCACAACATTCCCCTTACCTTTAGTGTAAGAGATATCGAAGTTGTAGTCCTGGAGAAACTCCACCCACCTTCGTTGTCGAAAGTTCAGGTCCCGCTGGGTAAAGATATGCCTCAAACTCTTGTGATCTATGAATACCTGAAAGTGCTCCCTGATGAGGTAATTCCACCACAACTTCATTGAGAACACTACTGATGAATTCTCTAGGTCATGGGTGGCATAGTTACACTCATGAGGACATAACTGCCTAGACCCATAAGATATCACTCTCCATTACTACATCAGCACACACCCTAGGCCAAGTCCAGAAGCATCACAAAACACCTCAAACAACATCCCTTCCTCTGGTAACCTCATAACTAGGGCACTAACCAACTTACCTTTTAGATAATTAAAGGATTGTTGGCACTGATCACACCACACGAAGGCCTGGTCATTTCTGGTCAACACTGTCAAGGGAGCTGCAAATCGAGAGAAGTTGAGTAAAAATCTCCAATAATAGCCTTCCAGACCCAGAAAATAGCGATCCTCTATCACATTCATGGGTTCTTCCCAGGAAACAACCGCTTCCACCTTTGACAGATCAATTACTAACCCTTTTTGAGAAACCACGAGTCCATGGAAATTCACTTCTCGTGTCACGAACTTACACTTGGAAAATTTAAAATAGAGCTTGTGATGTTGAAGAATTTCCAAGACCATCCGGAGGTTCATAGTATGTTCCTCCACTAATCTTGAGTAGATCAAAATTTCATCGATGAAAACAATGACTAAATGGTCCATAAACTCATGGAAAAAAAAGTTCATGAGGTCCATGAACACAGCAGGTGCATTCGTAACCCAAATGACATGACTAAAAACTCAAAGTGCCCATACCTGCAACTGAAAGCAGTCTTTGGAATATAACTATCCTTCACCCTTACCTGGTGATACACAGACCACATATCGATCTTAGAGAAAAAACCCACTCCCCTCAGTTGGTCAAAGAGATCGTCTATCTTCGGAAGAGGGTAACGGTTGTTGACCGTTACTTGATTCAGTCTCCGGTAGTCTATGCGCAGACTGAGACCACCGTCTTCCTTCTTTGCGAACAAGACTGGAGCACTCCATGGCGGCATGCTTGGTCGGACAAAACCCTTCTTCATCAGATCATCAATCTGGATCCGTAACTCCCGCAACTCATAAGGCTCCATCTGAAAAAGAGCCATGGAAATCGGATGGGCACCAGGTTGTAAGTCTATCCAGAACTCAACGTCACGTTGAAGTGTTAGAGTCACAAGCTTGTCGGGAAAAACATCTAGGAACTCTCTAAAAACTCTCGGATCATACATCATCTTAGCATCCACTGATTCTGCTGAATGCTTGTCCAACATAGAAAGGAGAGGCTCCACATGCCGTCTCCCAACCTGACAAATCCGCTCGCCAACAAAAGCCACACGCTGGCAATCCCCATCGGAGAACATGACTCTTCTACGGAAGTAGTTTATAACAGTGTGCACAAAAAACAGTCAGTCGATGCCTAGGATGGCATCATATGGATACATCTGTAGCAGAAGAAGGTCCCCACTAGACTGATGCGACCCCAACATCAATCTAAATCCTCGACAAACATCAAACAGACTAGTATGACCCCCAACTAGTGTACTCAGCACTAGGGGGATGGAGAGTCTCTCTATGTCTAGACTCAAGGCATGGGCTAGACCGGGTGTAACAAAAGAGTGTGATTATCCTGAATCAAATAACGTGCAAGAAAGAGTGTTAAACAAGCTGATCGTACCTTGAACGAATTCTGGCCCCGCTAGAACTGCTGCCTATGCGGCGTGCAACTAACCATGCCCAACCCCTCTGCCACACAGTTTTTGTCTGCCTCCCTAACCATGCCCGGGTCGAGGTCCTTGGGGAGCACCATGGGGTTAGCCTCCTCCTGCAATGTCTACTCTCTGAGGAGAGGGATCTCACTGTCCCTGCTGCAGCTGCTGAATGGGTCTGGCTAGAAACTGTTGCTGTTGAGGTGGGCGCTGAACCTGACCACCCCCTGTACAACACGCTATCCAGGAATTGATTCCGAAGGAGCCCATGGCTTCCATAGATGAAGCACCTTGGTCATGGGCTTGAGAGGAAAGTGTGAGGACGAGGAGATCTAAACTAGAACTACTAGGGCCTGCTCCCTACTAGTCGAAACCTAGAAGGCCTTGATGCTGGAGGCCTACTATTGGAGGTATTCCCCTTTGACGAACACCATTGACATCCCTCTCGCGGCACACCTCCCAGAGTGTTAATCCTTTCTACCACTTCAGACTTCTTCTGGACCTCCAAGTACGTTAGTAGGATGAAGGGAGTAACAAAATACTGAAGAGAAGGTCGGAGTGCCTCTTCTAAATGTCTCTACTGCTGACCATCCTACTCCTCTCGGTCAGCCCTCTACTGATCATCCAATTCAACCTCCGGGGCCCGGATCACCCACACTACTCGTGGTCTCCGTCCAGGTTCCACTGCTGCAAGGTAAACAAGGAATGCCTAAGCCTGCATAGTGTAAAATATTGCTTTAATATTTTTCTTAGATTTCTTATTCATTTTAAATCCCTAAAATACCCAAGACACATAAGAACACATGTCATTATAATGCATGTAACTTTCCTAGGGTCTCTGCCCTGCAATCAGTGCGGCCTCACTAGGTCATTCGGTAGGCCCAGAGTCCTTACATCAGAACATAGGGGGACCTAAAATCCCATGTCCTAGCAAGTCTTCCCTGGCATATTTCACGCAACAATATTGCCTAGCACTATTTCCCTACCATCCAATGAAATCCTCACTGTGCCTAACCCCGAGCTCCATCCTCTCTCTCAACCTCATCCTCTGATACCATTATATCATGACCCGCCTTCACCAAGAAGAGGGAAGGGACAATGAGTTGTCATACCCTTCCTTCCTCATGTTGAAGGTGAGATAATGACCCCCAAAACCCACCTTAAATAGGTCTTGGAGTGGTGACTAGAACCAAGGGTGCAGAATCACACAAAAAATGGAAGGCATTACACTTTTTATTTAGTAGAATTTGGAGATAAGATGATACATCTCTAATCAACACCAAAACTAGAAGTAAAAGTATGGAAAATACAAATCATCCCCATATGAATGTTCCAAAAAGTAGATTCTATAAAAGTACAAGAAAAACCCAAAGAAAAGTACCAGAAAAATAAAACAAAACAACAACAACAACTGTCCCAATGTCCGAGCTAGTACGGTCCCTCATGATCCCTGATGTCCTCCTTGAAACCTAAAAGTAGTTTATATAGGTAGGTGAGTATATGGGTATACTCAAAAGGGAAAATCAAAGGCTCATGTGCACAAGTGGGGAGGCATTCTAATGCCCCATGAGAAAAGGAGATAACCAGATCACCTAGCAAGGAAACTATCCACCCAAACTGTACCAAAGTACACTACCCAAATAATGCAAGTAAAGTAATGTAATAGTAATAGAACATCGATATTTTGGTACCCCACGCCACATTACCACTGGTTATTGAGGACATCATACATGTCAAACCTCTCCCGCCATCCTCATCGCAGTCCCAATACTATCCCCACATCCGCACACACCTGGGCTACCACAATCACAAATCCCACCCGCAAACACCTGGGCTATCACTACCACACATCCCGCAAACATCTAGGTCCAAACAACTACTACCACACTAGAAGACACCTCACCCTCTTCCTGAAGATACTTGGGAAACAACCTGCCCGCACACACCTGGGTCAACCACCACCACGTACCCTGCCAGGAGAATCTAGGGCTATAATGGACCTTAGGCTGTCACAGCCTACCCGAAGGATCGTGGGATACTCAATAAAGGGAGCAAAAAAGGAGCTAATAACCATCCACTCATAGGAGTGTTGGGAAAAACACCCTCCCCATGAAATGTGGGTGTTCGACACGAAGTGCTTAACATGGGTGGGGCACGAATAAGAAACATAAAAACTACAATTATATATATATATATATATGTAGAAATCAATCATCTCAGCCTCGGGTTTCCAAAACCAACCCATACAAAAGCACCCTTGTTACTATCCATTCATAAGAAGCACAACAGCCACAACCCTTTCACAACTCATTCCCTGAAAACATTTCTCCATTATAACCATTCATGTTTTCATGTTCAACTAATTTCTTTTATGTAAATTCTGCACTACTAGGTGACTAACAGGAATAACCAAAAGACAAGGAAAGGAAAACATCCAAACAACAAATTAAGCATTCACAACTGGTTATCTGGTAAATTCACAACAATAAAAGGTATCTGTGAGATCCCTCGATGTATTAGAACCAAATCGAGCCCCACCATACAGCCCCACATGGCCTCAGATCCAAAATCCAACAACTGCACCACAATTGAGGATCCCATCCCCATCCCTGTCGTTTCCCATGAATCAACCGTCAACATCACCAAAACAGAGCAAATGAGTTTTCAAATTTGATTATTCCATTCATTCAGTTCTATCTTTCTGTTTTCTTAATCAGGGTGATCAAACAAGGATTCTTATTCTCTGGTAATCTATTTATTCAACTGAGTTTACATGATTAACTAGTATCCATGTTACACCCATTCAATCACATAAATATCTAGAAAAATTGAGGTTCATTAGTGCACAAGAAAAGCACACCAATAGACATTATTTTCAGTGGGAATAAGCCCATACAATTCAATACACATAATTCAGGATAAGGATTACAGCAGAAAAAGCGATCACGGCCCCTTCATTCTTTAAAATTCCATTTATTATCTTTATTAAGGTTTGGTTTCATCCATCCCCATAGTAACAATAGCATACCCACCCTGTATAATACACACTAAGGAGAGACGAAGGAAAATCCCTACTTGAATGATCAATGATTGACGTTTTTCTCCTGGCTCCAACAAATGGGGATGCACGACTTGTAGGGGAGGAATTTGGAAGACTCTATGAATGTGTAGGAAAGGCTCCAGCACAGGCGCACCAGTCGCCTCAGGATGGGGGACTCCAAACGCACCAAGGAGAAGAAGTAAAAGTGACCAGCCGAGAAGAAAGAATTCCCGTGCGATAAAAAGGTGAGATCCCTACGTTACAGGATATGAGGATCTTGAGAAACTTTAAAGGTTGATCGTGGTTTCACCATACACTTATACGGTTACAAACGATGGAAGTAATTGTTTATTTAATAATTCTCATCGGAGGGGTGGCCAAAAAAGTTGTGTGTTAAAGGATTTCTTTTAAGAGAGAAAAACGGGTCCATTGAGGGTCTCCCGAGTCCTAGGGGATTTAAAACATTTTTTATGGAACTAAAAATGAATTTTAACTACATTAAAATGGTTAAAATACTTAAAATCAGCGTTACAAGAAAAACTGGTGAAGGAAAATCCAGACACCCCTCTGTGTATGATCGGTGAGACTGATAGTTGAAACTGATCGGTGGAGCTGATCGGGTGAAGCTGATCCCATGAGGCTAATTGAGAGAAGCTGGTCCTGTGAAGCTGATCCTATGAAGCTGATCCTATGAAGATGATCCTTTGAAGTGGATAAGTGAAACTGATCTGTGAAACCGATTTGGTGAAACCGGTCTGTGAAACAGATTTGGTGTAACCGATTTGGTGAAACCGATCTGTGAAACTGATTTAGTGAAACCGATCTGTGAAACCGATTTGGTGATGCCGATCTGTGAAACCGATTTGGTGAAACCGATCTGTGAAATAAATTTGGTGAAACTGATATCTAAAAGAGGTTTGGTGAAACCAATCTGTGAAACCGATTTGGTGAAACCGATATGTGAAACTGATTTGGTGAAACCAATCTGTGAAACTGATTTCTTGAAACCAATCTGTGAAACTGATTTGGTGAAACCGATCTGTGAAAACGATTTGGTGAAACCGATCTATGAAACGGATTTGGTGAAACCAATCTGTGAAACCGATTTGGTGAAACCGATCTGTGAAACCGATTTGGTGAAACTGATCTGTGAAACCGATTTGGTGAAACCAATATGTGAAACCATTTTTATTAAACCGATCTGTGAAACCGATTTGGTGAAACTGATCTGTGAAACCAATTTGGTGAAATCAATTTTTGAAACCGATTTGCTGAAACCGATCTGTGAAACCGATATCCTGAAACCGATCTGTGAAACAAATCTGGTGAAACAGATCTGGTGAAACCGATCTGGTGAAACCGTTTAGTGAAACCGATTTTGGGAAACCGATCTGTGAAACCCATTTGGTGAAATCGATCTATTTAACCGATTTGGTGAAACTGATTTGTGAAACTGATCTATGAAGCTGATCTCTGAAGCTGACTAGTGAAGCTGATCAATGAAGCTGATTTGTGGAGCTGATCAGTGAAGCAGATTCAGTGGAGCTGATCACGGGATCTGATCAGGGGAGCTGATCCGTGGAGCTAATCCGTGGAGCTGATGGGTGGGACTGATCGATGAATCCAGGACACCCCAACACATAGAATTTTTTCAAAATAATTGACCAGGAGGGTCTGGGCCATTACACATATTACCAATGAGATTTTAGAAACAAAGAGTTAAATTCTTAAAAATTATCCCTTCCTATAAAACTATATAACCATTAACAAGAGAATCCTAAACAATTTAAAATAGTGTTAGAGTATTCATACACATGTATTTTTTAATGAAAAAAAATTATCACCCAATTTCAAAATGTTTTTTTAAAAAAATGGATTAAAAAAATACCAAGTTTTGATATTTTAAAAATACCATGGATTTGAAATAATCATAGAAGTAAGAAAATCAGAAGA